>VZTG01004579.1:382068-420467 GCA_013397845.1 Melanocharis versteri
TTTCAAGTCATAATCCAAAATGCTGCGTCAAATGTGTTATTTCAGATTTGATTTACTGTCAGCTTGTAGAAGGATGTTCCAGGGATAAGAAACATTCCTATGCAGTTCAAGTTACAGTTCTGTCAGAGCTTTCCTGGGACCCCACTCACTTCGGCAGTCTGTGGCTTCCAAAATGCAGAAAACAACAACACCTCTTTGGCCACATGGATGCGTGTCATCATGAAAAACAGGGGACACTGCAAAGGGCTCACATGAGCACCACATGTGGCGGTGTGATAAGTACCTAAGAGAGATGCTGACAAATGCTGTTTAAGCTATTCAAAATGAAGACACCTTTCTGGAATCACGTCTTTGAGGACCACAGAAGTTACACAGAATGACAGAGTATCTTTGTTAGAAAAAAAAGGATAGAAAAGCACAGTTCTCCCACACCATTCTTGCTTTGCCAGAAAGAACTGCTTGGAAAAGACATAAGTTTATTCTTATTTGTCATTCAGACTTTTGCCACTCTGGAGGAATGTCAGGATGTGACTACTGTGCAGAGGATTTTCCTTGGTAGACAGTTGCTTCAGTAAGAAAGCAGTGGAAGCAGTAAAATTATTTTTTTTACTTTTCTTTTTCCAAGAAGAGAAGATGGGACAGGGAGATAAAAGAGAACCAGAGTATTTAATCCTTTTTGTAACAAATATGGATAGATCCAAATTAGTGACTAGTCTTTATGTGTCATTACCAGTCTCCTGGGACCTTCAACTTCCATGACAGAAATTTAGCAGCATTGCAAATGGTGAAGAGAGAAAAAAAATGTACTCAAGAATCACAGTCCTTCTACAGCTGGACTTTTAGCTGTCATCCCTTTACTATGCACATCACTGCGAAGGTAGCCAGAAATGGGCAGAAAGTTCTGACTCTTCCTAAGGGTTAATCTAGGCAAGTTGCTCAGAAAGGTGCAGCTTTCTTGAAGCCTAAAGGTCACAGACTCCTTCTCTGAATGACAGACACTAGATGCTTTGGTGGTGAACTTTCACATCCTTGCAAAACGTGTCAACGTGATCTATTATGAATATGGCTGTCACCGTGTGACTTTAAGAAGGAAAAAAGTGGAGAGAGGAATTAATTTTAGTTCTGAGCAGTAGAAGACCCGTGATATGTAGTTGAATTCTTCTAAATTGATCCAGCAGAGGGCAATAATATGTCAATACAGTAGCTAGTTCTTAAGGAGTAGATATGAGGAAAAAAAGAAAAAAAAAGGAAAATAATAGATTTTTGGAAAATAAAACAAATAATTCAATATTATGCCTCCTTGATAATTGCATAAATGCAAATTTCAGCCTTCTTCCCCTGCCACTTGTCCTGAAATACACTAACAGATTTCACTTCGAGTATTTTCACTGTGACATGGGTTTTGTTCCATAAGCCAGCTCTATATGGTAGATTTTAATTTTGCTAAAATAAGCCAGAAAATGTTTTATTTCACATCTCATGGTTAGTTTTAGATTATGTCTAGCAGACTCCTAAGTTTCAGATTGTGTGCCCCACCAATTACCTTTAAATCCTTATTATACAGAGATTCGTGTTCTTTTGTCTCTATAGTCTAATCAGGTAGGACATTTTCTTATGTTGATTTTTTTCTCCATGACAGCGATTTGGGAACAGTGTAGATAAACCCATTGCTGATGCTGCAAAACTCTCCTGGGTGTTTCTGAGAGCAGGGGAGTCAGGAGTTCCTGGTGCCTTAATCACGGTGATGCTTTATACCATCCTGTTCATGATCTCATCAACAGTGTTGTATCTATATTTTTTAAGGTATGTCTCTTAATCTCTTTACTCCCTTATGAGCTTAGGTTCATGCCTCTTCTCCTGTTAGATAAAATAAGGTGACATCAGAAAAGATATATCATTGTCACACGCCCAGAGCCCAGAACTGCAGATAATCAAGGAGAGGTTTGCTCCTGCTTAACTTTTAATGCACTGGGATTGCTGGGCACAGCAAGTCAGAGACGGAGCCACTTATTTCCTCAACAGGAGCACAATTGTTATCATGATTTTTCATAGATTCTAGAAGCCTCTGCTTCTTTGGCTTCAGGCAATGGTGCCTATGTAAGGGCTTAAGCTGTGAAGTGTGTATACCTTTCATTCGGGTACTTTGGAAGATGTTGTCTTTACTCTTACAAGAAGGTGTTTTGTGAGAAATAGGAAAAAATTCAGAAAGCTACGTATGATATGAAGTGCAAAATCTCTGAGTCTGCAGTGGCTCCCAGAGCCTTACAGCCTTTCGATGATACAGGATTTTTGACTTGTTGTGACTGAGTCATCATGACATGATTTAATCCAAATAATTTTTCTGTGACATTAGCCCATTTTCTAAGCTCAGTTCCTCATGAAATTTGACCAACTACCTTTCTTGCCAGCTTTCTAGTAGACATTGTTAGCTGTACAGTCGATAGGGACAGGTGTGGAACACTGAAAATTAATTAGATGGATTGTCAAATGTATTGAATGAAAAAGTATATCTTTTTTCTAAGTGAGTCGTTTATATTGCAGTAAAAAGTTTGTGCTGGCCCTCGATTCACCCAGTGATGAGTCTTGGCAAGCAGCAATAAAAAGCCACATGCAAAGGCAAGATGCAGGCAGGTGTAAGAACAGAAAAGCTCAGCATACGCCCTCCACCTGACTGTATCATCCCTCGCTTCCCCTTCCACAAACTCTGTTGCAGCAGGCAGAAAAAGATAAATGGCAATCTAAATTTCTGCAAAGTATTTCAGAGCTCCTACATTCCTGGGAGCTGTACACAACTCCAATGTACTGGTAGTCTAGTTAATTAGTTTTTGAGACGTTAATGCCTTCTTAATCATTGACTTAATAGTTTTGAATAGCTTCATAAGTTTTAGCTGCTGTCGTTTATTACTCAGGAAAATTAATTTAAATTAAAACATTTGTAAGGCAGGTTTTTATGAGAATATTACCAACATCTTCATTGTCTGGGGAACAGGTGCAAGATCATCAAAGGTATCTTTCCTTCTGGATCAATTTTCCCATAATGTTTTCCAATAAAGGGGTGGGGGAATAAATGTTACTAGGGGAAAAAAATTTGTCTTAGCATGACACATTTTAAAAATGATTCATAGCAAAATACAAAAGCAAAGGGAAGATAACAAAATCTGTTACAGTGAATAAGGTCTTTGAAGTTCTTTGCTTGATAACAAAAGGAAACAGTTTGAATACTGGAGTCTGTGCAGAGTAAAGTTATATAATGAGCTTCTGCAATTGTATCAGCTTTCTCTTCCTTGAACGTCTACAGCCCAACACCGTGGGAAACTTGGACCTAGCTAGGACTCTTGAGCAGCACACTGTCAGCCCAATAATGATAGAATTAAAACATTTTGAAATGTTTTTAAGGAAAACATCTCTGCATTTCATAGCACTGTTTTCTGAATATTGACATAACAGCATTTGTTTTCAAGAGAAAATAGTATTATCTCCAAGGCAGTAGCATCTCTTTGTGTGAATATTTCCCAGATGCCATACCTCAAATATATTCAAGTGGAATGTCGCTCAGCACAGAAAACATCTATTTTTAAATAAGCATCCATCACATTTTTCTCTTGTAAGGTAAACCAATATAAATATTGAGCGATACCTTCTGGGTCTTAAGACCTCAGTCCACAGGGGAGACTTTGGCTGTTGGATGGAGGAGCTGTTGCTCTTTGTTGGAATTTCTCAGCAGTTTGCCATTAAACTTAAGTGTTTGACAGTGTGTAAAAGAAGGGCTAAGAACACTGAACCCACAAGACCACCGAAGCAAGCAGGGGAAGTGTCTGTTTCTGCCACAGCTAGAAAGCTTCATGGCAGCACTGATGAACAGCCAGGAAGCTAATGAAATAATAGGCAGGGGTTAAGTAGCAGTAGGCATCTATTTGTGTCTTTGTAAACCAAAATACCTCAATAAATCTGGTTCCCCTTGGGTGTCTTGGGAGTCTGTAGTACAACTAGCATGGAGAGATATTCTAATTACTTTTTGGAACAACGAAGTGGCACTGGTTGCAATTCCTTCCTTTTAATTCTACAAGACATTAGAAACAGACAGGAGTTTGTTGGTAAAATGTTTTCTGCACTGTGAGAAAATGCAGACTCGTCTGAACGAAAAGTGTCTGGTGGAAAGTGTCTGAATTTCCTGGTATTGAAACATTTTTCAGGGAAAAGATTCAAACATCTACATTTTTTCAGTGTTAACAGCAGAACTGGTTTGTATTTTTAATGGTGGTTTTCCAAAAAAGGATGAGAAAGGCTCAAGCTACGATGTAATAAATTGTTTTAAACCACTAAAACTATCCTTTAATTTTTGGTTTGTGTAATTCTTTGAAAAGCCCATTTTTTAATCAGACTCTGGGTAAGAAATAATTTCAATGTTTTCTGTTCTTTCTGATAGGTAAATAAATGAAGTTGTAGGGTATTATACTGGTTCTCATATGTCTAGACGACAATCTGTGTTTTGGTTTTTTTATTGTATTAACAATAAAAATAACTACTCTCATGCTTACAACAAGGTATGTTAAGGTATAAGAAGTGTTTTGTTAGTTTTCATGCCAAAGAAAAGAAATTAAATTAGGTAACAGGAGCAGGCTGAGTACTTTTGGACAAAAAGAACAAAGCCGAAAGACAGGCTTCATGATTCTTAATTAATTCAAAGTTAATTATATTGTTTATAACCATGTGCTTAAAATCTTCATATAGAAAATGTTTATGGCAGCAAATAGACAGTAATTTAACTGCATTAAATTTTACTTAATTTGAAATAAGAATGTTGCATTAAGTGAGCTTAAATAAATGGCAAGGTCTTTCCCTTGTTTAGCAAGACAAGTGGCAAGCCATTTAAATTGCTGACCTGGAATGTCAAACATGAACAACATGGAATAATATTGCTTCAACATGAGCAGAAGGTCAGAAAGTCCACCAGTTTAATTGCTAGTTTCTCAACCAAGCACAAGACAATTCAAAATTATGTGTCAATTCTTGCAAAAATGTGTCTATTTTATCAAAAGAGCATCTGATGTAGATCCAGAGATTAAGAGAAAAATTTTTCTTTGAAGACACTGTGGAGTTTGGTCAATTACTACATAAAGGGTACTAGTTATTTATAAAAAATAATCTCTTCTGTAGTATGTTTTAAGCTACTTCAGTATCCCACTCTGCTTTAGCATTGATTTGCCTTTCACACTAAAGAGCATTTTCTATTGTGTCTTAATAGCCAGTTTGTTTATATTCCCAGACTGTCTACATCTTGATTAGATGATCTTCCACCTGCTCTCCCCTTTTGATAAGAGAATCCTAAAATGACATCTTGGAAACTATAGCAAATTTAGGGCTGCAGCTTCAAAAAGGAATGTTTCAAAAGAGAAGGGTGGGGAAAAAAGTACAGAGAGAACCTTTGCAGCAAAGCCTGAGATATAAATTCCTAATCTGATGTTGAGTCAGGCTGCCAGATTTTGGGATCAGAATAGCTACTTCATCACAGAAACTCTTGGATATGGTGCTTGACCCCAAGGTACACATTCCCCTTTGAAGAGGGAGCTAAAGCTCCTCCCGAGATCAAGTTGAAAAATTGTCTGTTGGTGCATCTCCTTATTTCTGTTCCACACTAAATCTCAGCTGTGGGCAAAATTGTACTAAGCAGCTTACTGAGTGTGCTTCTCTGTACTTTCTGTGAGCACTGTAAGGTGTGGTGTAGAGCTGATGTGAATGTGGACTTCACTCTGGTTTAGCTGAACGACCTTCTGCCTCTCCCAGGCACACACGTTGTTCAGCACATACAGGCCAACACAAGACCCAAGGATAGGGACCAGCCACAAGAACTGTCACTAGTGCTGCTGTACAGGAGAAAGATGGGAGTTAAGGGGTCTAAGGAGTTATGCCTGTGCTTTGTCTCCCATCTGCCAAGAAATGAAGGACCTAAACAGCCCCACAGAAATCCAGGCATTTTGCTGGTTGCAGTGCCACAGCAACCCATGCAGTTCACATGACTACCCAGCCAGTCTCTGGGAAGGATGAAAATGTTGAAATTGGCACCAAGAAACAGCTGAATTGGAGTAAAGTATTAGCTTGGAAAAGGGCACGAAAGGAAGGACCTCAGTTCAATATCCAAAACTCAGATTCCAGATTGTCTGATCTCCATTTTCTGAACCCCTGTTTTTGGAATAAAAGTAGAATGAGAAAGAGATTAATTGAAGAGGATCCATTTGAATCAAACAGCAATGCTTTGATGTTTTAAAGTTCATTTTAGGCTAAAAATGTGACACCAGGGTTTTCCAAAAGCCCCACAATATTTCTTGGTTTCACCTACATCAAGAAATGCCACACAGCAAGCTTTTATTGTGGTAGAAAATTTTACTGCGTAGTGCTTAGTCAATTCCTTACCACAGAACAGAAATGTCATAGAAAAACAAAGCCAACAAATGAAATTAACTTTTCTAACATCAAGAGAAGTTTAGATTGTATAGGCTTCAGGCTTGGGGTTGAAAAAAATGGTGAGTAGTTCCTTTCTATATGATGTGGTTTGCCCATTATTGAACCCTGGCACAGCAGGACTTCCATTCATGTCTAACCGTGCTACTGGAACTAGTTACCCAGCCCAGTGCTAGGGGCAGACATTAGACATTTCTGAAGGGAAGGAAGATCAGGATCTTTTTGGGAAGTCAATATATTTAAATAATTAAAATAAATTGCTGCTTACATTTACAGGATTTGATCCAGGTACTGTAAATTCTCCAGAGGGCTGGGGAGCACTGTATGTTGGAGAACTTGTGGGAAAGAAGCTTCTTACTCATGGTCAGAGAGCATAGTCATGAAGGGAAAACAAAGACTAAGAAGTCTATGAGAGAATGACTTTGTTGTTGCTGTTATTGGGTTTTGTTGGTTATTGTTTGTGGTTTTTTTTTTTTTTTCATGAAGAGTCCTTTCAAAGATGAACCAAATATGTCATTTCTGTCCTTAGGCTACATAGCGAAGGTTGGCTGTTGGATGTGTTTCGACGTATTCATGGTGAGGAAGGCACATTCTTTGTTCCACTGGACTTGGAGATTTCTGGTCAGGAGCTGAGCTACATTATGAAGAGGGCTGAGCAGTGGAGAGGAATCAATGGTGAAAGACGGGTGGTGAGTGGTAAACATAGTCTCCAAAAAGAGTCTGTGGTGCAAATTAATGCTTTGTATTTCTGAGAGTTATTTAAAAGAACCTAGATATTAGAAAATTATTCTTAGGGTGCTTCATTGGATGGAGAAGCTAAGAAGAAGCATGTTCAGGAGAATTTTGTGACGTTGCATGTGCATTGTCTGCACATCCTGAGGGGTTACAATCTGCTTAGTAACCAAAGGCTTAGAGGCATCACTGATGTCAAAAATTATCTGTGCCATCTGGTGGTCCTTGACTGGGTCTTAGAGACTTTCTGCTGGTTTAAATGTCGGTATCATCCCAGATTAGTTCTCAGCCAGCACAGCAAACTGAGGATTTCCATGAACAAGTAGAATTCATTCCTTAAGAAGGCATAGGTGAGGCTTCTCTGAGAAGGGGGTGTGAGTTTGGTCAGTCAGATATGAGAGCCATGCTCTTCTCCCTGGCCCTTTCCCTCTAGGGTTGCCCAGAAGAGGGGGCTAAGTTGGAAATCTGCAGGGGAAGGTACTCCAGTTATCAAAATAATTCCTCTTTCTTTTCCTTTAAGCCACTAGCCTCTAGTCCCATACACAGACCTTAAGCTGTGATGTATAGGAGATACACTCTGAGTTTGAAAAGGGTCCAGTGGTGGGGATGCCATCCACAGATGAGGCTTCTGGTCATAATTGTTTTCAGAGAATTGAAAATAGAAGAAGTAATGTGGTCAGTAGTCTCTGAGGGACATTGTCTTCCTTCTGTGAGGGACTTCCTTGCTTTGCCTCAGTGTCATTAATTCCCATAGGACTATTTTACAAACCAGCTCTTGCACAATTGTTAAAGTGTTCATCAATTTGATGTATACATCTGTGAATGCCTCTGTATACAATGCTTTGTTTGGTAACTCTCCTGCTTCAGTGTTAAAAAAGAACAGATTCCATATAGAAAGGAAATTAGTCCTCTTAAGCATGTATGAGTTGTTTTGTTTTTCTTTTCTAACCCTCTGGAACAAGGGACTTAAGTTTAGGGTCTGCAGGTTTTTCAAATCTCTATAACTACCTCTGAAAGATCAGCAGTTTATATAAATATATGGCCTCAGTTGTCACTGTTATAAACATCTGCCACAGCTGTAATTATTTTCCACTTTTTTTTTTCCCCGTGATGACAGTTTGGACCCTGAAAGGAAAAATTGAATGAAAAAGCAGACACTCAGTAAGCTTAATTTTTGTGGGAAAGTGTAGAGCACCACATGGCATTTCAGCAGAGGGGAGGGAAAAGGCTTGAAAGAGTGAATGTGCTTCCGCAACCACCTGCCTCAGATGTTCCCACTTTTTGTACAGATAAAACTTATTTTATTTTTCCCAGTAAGTAAAATAACATTTTTTTTTTTTTTTTTTTTTTTTTTTGCCCTTCAAAACTTTCTGCAATAAGTCAAAGTATAACCACTGACAATTGGTTTCTATTACCTTTGTTACAAGTTAAGTAAGGTCAAACGAAGAATACATATAGTGGACCTCATTTTACATGCCAGGACCACCAATGGCATATGGAAAAAGTGGCAGATGAGGAAACTGCAAACAGGTACATTCCTGTTTCAATTACTGAATACATTTCTAATGATATTTCCAGCATATCATTTCTTGCAGCAGTACAGAAAGGGCTGAATAAGAGAGAAAACAAAAAAAAAGAAAAACAAAGAAGAGAAGGGTGGGAGGAAAGGAGGAGGTGTGGGGGCTAAAGACAAATGGAAAAGAATGGAAAGAAAAATTACTTCTCTGTATACAAATAGTCTGTACCTGAATGGAGGAAACCTGCATGGGTTGTCCACTGCTACAGTAGGATATACTTCAAGGGCCAGAACACTGAAAGGCATGACCCACAGCTATAGACGTGTTTAAGTGCCTAGTTTTTCTCCCAGTATGCGGCCTAGCATGTATGAAAGGCCACATTGGGATGTGTTTACCTAACCCTGGTCTGAGATCCTTTAAAATGGACCCAGCCTCAGCTGGATCCAGCACCTCAGAGGGTGCAGTCGGAATAGAGGGAAGAATCCCAGAGCCACACAGGGAGCAGCACACGTTTCATTCAACAAAGCAAAGTGATGCACAGTTTTGTCTTTACTGAAGCCCTTAAGTTTCTGCTTCCTGTTCTGTCTTACATCTGCATGAATTTCATGCCTTTTTCTTTACATCATTCCTAACCAAAAGCCAGGCTGTGACAGTGTTAAACATCCCTGTTCTCTGGGGGACATACCGGTGCAGACTGTATGATGTAAGAAGATGTGAGCAATG
The DNA here is from genome assembly GCA_013397845.1 of Melanocharis versteri. NCBI lineage: Eukaryota > Metazoa > Chordata > Aves > Passeriformes > Melanocharitidae > Melanocharis > Melanocharis versteri. Next base: position 391,500 of record VZTG01004579.1, read on the forward strand.
TGGAAAGAGCACAGGAATTTGCATCACTGGCATCTCTAGAGATGATCTCTACCATCTGCTTCAGTGGGCACAGGATCTACAAAATGATGGGGGAAATTTGTGAGTGAAGACTACTGTTCAAAACTCCTGAATTATCAGTACAAAACACAAATACTGTGAAAAAAGAACCAGTCTTCAAAAACCAAAATCTTCCCCATCTCTTCCTCTGGATTTTTTTGTTTTTTGGTATTTTGATGAAAAAGGGAACCATCAAAGGAAATGTTGTTAGCTCTTTGGCAAATCTAGTTTTGTGATAAAAACTTTCTCCCTTCTAGAAATGTGTTCTCCACATGGAGCACCTCCCTGCAATACTGGGAACTGTATTTGCAGGTCTTTTTATGCTCCTAGGCATTGCAGATACTGAAAGACCCTTTTTCCTGCCATAGATTTGCATAAGGTATTTATCTTGTCCCTTTCTTTTTGTATGTCTAATTGTACAAAGTAATCAGTATGGAAGACACATCACTAGGTCTTATTGCGTTCATTATTAATGTGTTAATTTTTAAATAAAATACGAAATTAACTGTGAACAATTTTTACAAAGGGAAGCATGAGACTGCCATATCTTACATCACTCCATATAAAAAATATATTTTAAATGGAGGTCATTCAAGTAAATAGTCAGTCAAACCTTCTGGAAAAAATAGGTCTACGTTTTTGCAATATTTTCTTGCTATTAACCATGTGCTTCTCATTTTTATTCGCTGGATTAAAAATTGCCCCATAAATGGGTATTTTATAATATGCTTAATTTCCTTTTATTAAATTGATAAATGCAGCAGCAGAGGACACATTTACAATATGATGAGAATGTAAGGTTATTGCATTTTATAATTTTTATATTGTTCAGGGAAGTGATTTGTCATTTGTAGAATGACATCCATGCCATCATTTCAAAGTATTTTCAGTCTTTCTTTTGATAGGAAAAAGGTCACTTTCTGTAGACCAGGAAGACATCACTCTATTAAACTAATTTGCCTACATGCAAATTTTGTCATTTTTACCTCATTAACTATTTATCATAGAGTAAAAAAATATATATATTCATGAAGGGGCAGCTAACAGCCTGATGGAGCTGGAACTAATATTTTGCAACTCTAATGATTTTTTGCATCCTTAATTAGATAGCATAAGGTTGATATGATTAGGTCAGGATGTAGTGTTTTTCATTAAAATACATTTTAGAAGCTGTATTCATAATCTGCCCTTGCAATTAAATAATGAGCCTATGAGTTTAATATTATCGACCCAATTATTATCCCATGGAAAAGTATACCTTTAATAAATTTGTGCCGTAGGACCTTCATTAGCAACAAAACGAATTATATTTCCAGGTACACAGATTACACGGCCACAATCGCATTTACGTAGTGGTTTGGAAGGCGCTGTGGGGGGAGAGCCACTGTAGCCCTGTACCTTACAGAAAGGCCTCGATTATTCTGGAAGTAGCCATTTACAATGCCTTTAAGGAGGAAAGCTGCAAAGAAGTAAAAATGCCGCCTAGAGAGGCAGGCAGAAACATTTCTAGAAACAAACGTGCTGAAGCAGCGTTCTATGCTCCAGTGCTAGGAGGAAGCCCAGGCCTCCATTCCTCCGTTCCTGTTACAAACATGGAGGCAGAGCTGAATATTTGCTGACCTTTTTATTAGAGTGAGTCACATGTTAAATGTGTGTCAGATTCTAGAATTGGTAAAATCAGGACCGGTGGCAGACTGGAATATTTTAATTTGCTATTGTTAGCAGATCGATGATGAAGTCAGGACCCTGGATTTTAGCCAATATTTTTTCTTTTTTTTTTTTCTAGAACTGATAAAAGGGACAATGTCTTTCTGTCCTCACCGAGTAATCACTTTTCCAATGTTAAGTAACAGTTTAGAGCCAAGGTATGAAGTGGGGTTTTCTTTTGTCTAAACAAATAAGAATTTAAAAATAAAAAAAGAGGGGAAGAAGTATTTCTAGTAAAACAGCTGACCAGGGATGATCTTTTGAGTGGGATCTGTTGTGACTGGATTGGTTGTTAGGTGTGCATCACTTTGGTCCTGTCTAAAGCCTCTGAACTATTTATCAGGTGAATTTCTCTTAGCAAGAATGAAAAGGAAAGATTATGGCCCTTAGAGATTTTTACTGGACTTAGCCCTCAAAGTACCATCCCTGCTTGCAGCGGGACTTTTTATGTAGTAATACTAACGGTGAGAAAAGTTGTGCAAGTAGTAAGCTGAGACAAAACTGTTTGTATACCAAGCATGGGCCCAAAATATTGGCACATAAAGAGGTTTCCTGGAAAAAAAAATGCAAGGTCTGTAGGCAAGAAGATAATGTGAAACTTACACTTGAAATAAAGCCTGATGCACTGCAAAATTATTTTAATGAGACTAGGGCTAATTTTCTAATTTTAAAATGATATTATAGCAAACCATAAAAAATTACCCGGCAGTAGATTTTTGAAAGGAAAATATATTTGTAATTATCTTGAACACACAAGATTACTTCAGGGCCTATTATCGACACAATTTTTGGTACCACTTTACACTAATTTGCATTTATTACTCTCAGGCCAACTATTAATATGTTAATAAATAAGTCATTAATACTTGTTATTTAATTGCTATCTATTTATTCCTGTTCAATAATGCATTAATTACTTGTGAGTAGTTGAGGGCAAAATCCTGCCCTTGCTAGTGGAATTGGCACTGGCAGGAGAGGAACCTGGTGTCGGACAGGGCAGCATTACAAGGGCTGCTGGAGAGCAAGACATTTAACTCACCGAGCATAAGGGGGTTAACTTCTGAGCTTGTCTTAGAGCAAGCTTCATGAGCCTCCAGTTTGTGCTGCAGAAAGCTGCTGGACTGCGGGTGGAGGCTGATGAAGGCAGGCAGTACCACACCTGAGATTGCTGCAATTTGTCTCTTCTTATGGTCCTGGTCTTGCTCCAGCCCTGGAGTTTGGAGCTTGCTTGCACATACAGGATGATGGATAAAGACAAGTGAAGGGCACAAACTGGATTCATCCGAAAGCCAGTGCTAGACTGAGGAAAGTGTAGCATATTGTGTGTAGTGAGAAATGGACACAGATACATTTGTTTCTTGCTGTTGAATATCAGGAACAGAAAAAGTAGAATCCCCAACTGTGCTCTAATTCAAAATTCCAGATTCATGCTCTCCAGATCCCCTTGTGTATGTTGACTGTAGTGTAGATCAAAAAAGGCAGAAAAATACACTGAAAGCATAACTCGTGTATTTTCTGTTTGAAGGTTTAGCAGTACTCTGAGTGTGATTTCTTGCCTCTTTTTGGTGAAAAAAATGGTGAGACCAGGCCAAATTGTGAACAAGAATGCCAGCCTTTTTCTGTGAACTCAATAGATCTGATCATCTTAAATTTGATCTTTTTGAAGTTGTAGGGTGAATTTTTCCCATTAACACAAACAGAAATTTTGCTGTTGCCTTTTAGGAAGACCAGTTTCCGAAAGACAGGTGAAAAGTTGTAGGGGTATTTTGACTTAAATACCATGGTATGGATTGTGGGGGCCTGAAGGAAAAGTCAGAAAGCACAAGTTGGTAACGGGAGAAAAGAAGCAAAGGTGGTTCAGGAATTTACGCAGAAGACACAACCATGCCAAAGAAAATAGAAAGAGACTGAGAGAAATGCAAGGTAAGAGAAGCTGATGGGAAAGGACAACTATACAAGATAACTTTACAATCATGGTTCCGTAGAAGAACTCTTCACAAATTGCTGGTTTAGATACCACTGATCTGCAAATGGAGACAGGAAAACATGTTGAGAAAGCAAAAGTATACAAAATGCAAATTTTTTTTTTATTCATTCACTCTTCTGTTTGCAAACTTTTTCTAACTTTGACTTACACCTTAAATATATAAGCTTTACTTTATGTACACTGTATTATATCTTTAAGAAATAACAAATGGCTGACATGACTTAAGTTGCTGCTCATAAGGTCTTATAATTTTGATCTGTGGTTTCCTTTCCCTAAACTAGTTTCAGTGATCTTTTAGAAATCTAGCATTTTGCAAGTTCACAATTAGATTTCTTCTTTCTAACCTTAGGTCATATTGCAAAAATTTTTGACGTTGCTCACTGGAACTGTCAGTACAGTGTCTCCTGCAATTTTGGTTGTATGGAGAATCAAAACTTCTATGCTGTAAGAGTAGCATAGGAGAATAGAAAGCAGTAGCAAAGCTGACTGTGAGCATATCTAGAAAAATTAGCAGTAATACAGAATTTAATTCCTTACATGCCAGTATGAATAAATCACTGTGTTGATCTGGGGTAATGCACAATTGTTTCAGCCAGTACAAGCAAACTACCCTGCTAGTCCAGAACAATTTAGCTCAGCATGTTAAGGCGGCATGTAATCACCTATCTGCTACAGAAATTGTAGGAGGGAAACCTCGACCTCTTGCAGTAAACAGCAAAACTTGCACTGACTTTATTAGGGCCACAGTTTCCATCTATCTGAGTAAGCAAAGGAGAGGAGAGGAAACAGGGCCTTGTCTCACTGAACTTCTTTGTGATCTGTGTGTATAAGGTCAGATTCTCATCTGGGATAAATTATTGAAGGCAGAGTCTGGTTGTTTTTTTTTTAAGTTTAAATGGAGATTGAAAGTCAGAGATGAGCAGAGGGAAGGCTCAGCCCAGTAATGGGATGTTACAGAAAACAGCAAAATGCAAGGTCAGAAAAGAGGGTAGCACTCTGTTGCCTCTTAGATTTAAACCAAAATGATTTTTGTATGAAAAGACAAGGCCTTGAATAGTGTAGGATTGAATTTGCCGTATGGTTCTGAAACACTTTGCTTGCTATTCCTTTAGAGCATTTAGTCCACAGGGAGTGGTGGGTGAAAAGAAGAAAGGGGGGAAATGCGGATGTTTGGAAGCATCTGGAATAGCCAGCTATGCTGACCATACCCAGGCATGCCATTAAACCTCACCACTGTTGATTAGTAATTCATCAGAAAGTGTGTATGTGCAAGCTGTGGAAAACAAGGTAATGCAGTCTAGGTAAAGGAAAACCTTATTTTGCCTGTGTGGATAGGTCTAACGAGTGGAACTGCTTAAACAGATGTGCACACAGAAAGAGGCCTTGTAATAAATTATAACAGTGGTAGAAAGGATATAGTCAACAAGTAAACTAATGGAAACAGCATTAGAAATTGTGCTGGCAGAGTAACACTCCACAGGACTTGCTTGATTCCATGTTGTATCTCATCTTAGAGAGAAAAAGAAAACAACAAAAAAAAGATAAAAAAGGGATTAAAACCCCTACACCCATGCTTCTCTGAATCTGAAAGTTGCATGACAATAAGTTAATCGAATAAAAACAGATTAAAAAATGCAAACCGTGCAAACTATGTGGATGCAAGTACTATGAGCTACTTACAGCACTTCTTTTTTTGGTTGGTGTGTTCAAGGTAAGTCCATAAACTGAAAACAAAATTATTTAGTCAAACTCCATGGAATTTACTTAGAGAGGTAGTAAGCATTATCTTGTGTTTAGAAAACATGTACTTTATTTCCCCTTTCAATACGTATTTTGTTTCCCTTTTAAATGAGAACTGATTTATTCAAGTCTCCTTTACTATCCCCATTATATGCACAATATAGTATTTCCAGAGTAAACGGTAACAAATCACTTTAATCCTACAATCAATAAATGAATTTTATAAAGGCGTTAGTGCAGATGAACCAAACTAATAGTCTGCTGATGTCCTTCTGATTATACACTGGCAGAAAGGTGTTAATTTCTGTAATACTTCAACAGACATCCAAACTGTTTTGTCAGAGAGGTTGGACAGTGATGGAGGAGGAGTACACTTAACTGTAATTTTTGTAGTAATTCATGGGAAGCCTCATTGACATGTGCTAATGGCGCTTGATTGCCCTCAAGATGTTTTCACAACAGAACTCTGTGAGTGCCACATCAAGGTTTGCTCAGTCAAATAGTTTTTTCTCCTTGCATCTAGATAATTTGTGACCACAGGCAAACTTTTTAAAATCCAAGGTGGTTTGCAACACTCCGTTGGGGTGAATCTGTCATCAGCCGGCTGGTACAGATCGGTGCACTAATGAAGAGCAAGCTCTTTGGGTTTTTTGCCATTTCTGTGCAAGCAATCCATTTTGTTTCTCCTCAGTGGCAGGGTATGTTATACATCTCATCCTGTATAATCTGACTTACATTATAATTTGATTCATACGCAGCCTTTCCACAGAGATTAATTAGCATCAGGCTTGAAGTTTGCAAGTGAAAATATGATAATTAGTTTTCTTGGAACGTTAACATTTCAACACTTCAGGTTCTCTCCATCTTTGTCTTCAATGAAGCTGCAGTAAACGAGCACTATTTCTCTTCTAAATCAGACTCTTGTGAGGTTTGAAATACAGACATTTTCATCAAGCTGGATAATTTCCATAGAAAATTTACTAGCTCATGAAATATTGCAGGAGTAATTCATACAATGACTCCCTCCTCCCCTTGGTAGGTTGAAGTATGATGTGAGCAGTTCTGAAAACCCCCAGGACAGTCACTTATTTAACAATGGTGATTCCTACCCTTTGTAACAAAAATCAGCTGACTCTTCATTTTTTGCACAAAACAGAATTAGCCAGTAGGTCTCTCCTATGGTTGTTGGGTAGTGCTGTAAGCAAGGTTACATTAGTGCTGGAAACAAGGTCACTCCCTGCGCTCGTTTGTTCTCTTGGAGTGTTTAATACAGGTAACTCATGTGGCACGTACAACATCTCAAGACCAGTGACTTATCAGGATTCTGAAAAGAATCAGCAATATATCTGGATAACGAGAACATTCAACGTTACAATAGTGAGTAAAAATGCTAAATATCAACCCTGATGATTTAAAGACATAGTGTAATTGCTAACATATGAGGCTTAAGAAGAAACTCCCATTATGGAAAAGTTACTGTGTTGTTGTCCATTATGGGTGTGTGTAGCTGTTTAAAAATTAGGATTTGTTTCAAAATTTCTGATTGATCCTCCTCAGTGTTAAACAAATTTCCTTTTTTCCAAGGACATGGTTTTAAAAGATCTCAATCTTCTCTGATTACTAACTTCTCTAATTAAGATGTAATTCATCTTATTACAACTCTGGCATCAGACATCCTCTGAGTTTGGGCAGGGTACTGTTGATGCCCATTGATCTAGTCAGGTTGGGGGTAAGTGAAACTTTTAACCAGGGTAGAATCTAAATTACCATGTGGTCGTGAGCTTGCATGTGCAAATGCATGAAGCTCTTATTTCAATTGTGTACGTAACTGCAAGAATGGTTTTGCAGATCAGGCTCTTTATTTCTTCTTTTAAAGGAAATCAAATTTACTACCATTTTGTGATTGTCACACATAAGGCTGCTGACAAAGACTGAATTACTTTAGATATATTAGAGAACACTTAAACAAAGTAACAAAACTGAAGCCTCAGTAGCTTGCTTTCTAGTAATGACCTTTAAATATTCTGGGAACTAATGATATTGAAATGTAAAATTCCACACACTGACAGCAGAGACTGCTGAAGACACCTGCAGAGGGAAGAGCAAAATCTCTTTGCCCGCTGAATGGGGCTGGTGGCTTATAGAAAGCCCTGGTCTGGCTCAAGGTTGAGGTTTTGCCTGTGCAGTGAGTTTAGCACAGATACACAAGCCCAAACAGGTCCATTCTGTTTTCTGTCTTAACCCGAACTCAGAAGACAAAGTAAACTGTGCCTGAGCCTACAGGTGAGCTTTATCTTAGCTAAAACCAAGTGCAGGCAGAATGAATGTAGCTCATAGGACTCAGCGAGGATACCTGTCCTTCCTGCTACAAATATGCTAAAACCTGTGGTCTCTGTGGGCTAGAAACCCCAGCTCTGGATTTGAAGCAGCTACCCTCAGAAGCTTAGAAATAGGGGATGGATTAGACTTCCTCTGCTGAAGCCTGAAAGCACAGTCCGGAGCCTATATGCTGAAGTTTCCTGGAGGAGTCACAATTTTCACCCTGACATGTTTGTCAGGGCAGAAGTGTGCTCTCACCATGCTTCCCATCTGCACCGTTTTTCCTATCTTAGCAACAGTCAGGGCATCTAAAGCAACAGTAATTTCCTGGGTCTGTCTGAAACCTGGTGTGAGTATCTCTGAGGCCGGCCAGTGAGACTTTGTTGTGGCACAGAGCCTTGTTTTCTCCTGATCGACAAAGAGGGAGAGGAAGATATGCCCCAGGGAGGTAAGGTTGTAAGGAATTTCTTCCAACAACAAAAAAGAGAAGGAGGCAAATTGACTGTTTTATTAGGAACATGATCTGTAGTGTTTTTCATCTGGAGAGGGGATTGTTGCATGCTGATGAATAACGGGTATCGTATCACAAGAGTGCTAAAATGCCCCTGAGCAAGTTTGTTCCTTCAGCTCTCCTTCAGCAGCTCCTGCTATCCCAGCCACTGACCTGTGAAATGTGGTCGCGTGCTCTGGATTTTTCCTGTATTTTGAAAGCTGTTCTTTTCATCTTGCAAAATATTAGCCTAAACAGTCAAATGGGAGTTGCATTTGCAAGGGTTTGTGTATTAATATTAATGGAACATCTGACAGGTCGGGTGGTCAGAGAGGAATAATCACACCATTCAGGTGACATGTAAGTACAGAGGGTTAGATGGATTTATTGTTTTGAAACTTAGTTTTGTCCAAAACAGAATGGACTTTTAAAAATCCACACTTTTGGAATAAAATACTACAGTTCTGGAGAGGAATGTCAAGAAATGATCAAGAGAAAAGGTTGGCAGCTTCTAAATTTGACATGCTCTGATGAAGATGGAGCCAAACTTTGAACCTCACAACACCTTGATCAAAATGGGCACTGTTCAGACAATCTACCTTCCACGTGAATCCTAGGGCCTCCTCTCCTGTCAGCTTTGAATACCTCTCACTGTTCCTAATCTAAGGCTTTGGGATCACCTTGACAGTTCTTCTGAGGTGTTTATCTCCTCCACTGACTGGGTGTGGGGGCTTGTTTGCACACCAGACTGCCTGATTATAATCCTAAAGTGCATAATTTACCCAATGATGCTAGGATCAGCATATTGATATAACATTTCATCAGGCTCTAGGACTGAATTCCTGCTTCCTCAAAATGAGAGAGGAAAAGGGAAAGGGCAAAGCTAGGTAGCACCTCAGGGAGCTGTGCTCCTCCTGAACCCTGCCTAGGCTACAGCAGTGGGAGCAGCTCATCTCGTTTTGCAGGGCATTTGTCTGGCTAGAGTAACCATGAAAGGTTATTTAAAAATAGGAAAATTGCACCTGGTCATTTAAAACATTTCAGAAGGGGTTGTTGCGCCTGTCAGATGAACGGCCATTGAAATTGGCACGTTGGCCATGACATGAGTAATTCTTCAATGAATCAGTCTTTTTGCATAGAAAATTATCCCATCAGAAACACTCTGAGTAGCGCTAGCCTGCAGGCTTGAAGCTTAAGCTCAGTCATGGCATGAAAACCTCCCCAGCCCTGTTTTCTTTTGCAGCTGAGATTACCCATTTAGAACTCGTAATTTAGACTTTTCTCAGATAAACCCCCTTTTGTATTAATGAGTCTTGCCTGAGAGAGCAAGCCTGCCAACTGGATCCTAACTTCTCTAGTTCACAAAGAAAGATGCTTATTTTAGCCTTATGGAACACACTTGGGCTATGCATTGCCATTTAACAAGTGGAAAATAATGTAGTAAAGGTAGAAAGCTGGTTTCTGTCTCTTTCAAAGTCAATATAGGCAGAGGAAAAAACATACACGATAGTGCCTTGTTAAGCTTTTTAGGATTACTCTTCTCTTTACCTTGATTGTTTCCTCTTTGCTGAAGTCTGATGGCTTCAAATAAACTGAATTCTTGTGAACCCAGGAGCCTAAGCCCTCCTGCTGCTAAGGGAAAGGTTTATAGACTAGTTCCTTTCATTATCGCTTTATAAATGGCATTGTTTGAAGCAGTGTGTACTGCAGCTTGAATAACAACTTGGAGGATGTTAGTTAATTTGCTGTTTGAGAAGCAGTGTCTTTTCAAGTGGTTTTCGTGGGGTTCAGGTAATTGTTAGTATTTGAGACAGATGGGAAATGTTTTATCGACAAAAGTTATCCCACCTCATGCCTAAGTCTGGGCAGCACCCGTTGGATGCATGCAGGCCTTCAGGGCTGCAGGCAGCAGTGGGTGCCTTTGGCTTAGCAGCTAGGAGTGACGCTGACATAAGCCCTGCGCATTTCATCAGGCTCTTCCACAGGATGAGTGAGCCAGAGTCTCCACCAGCATGCAGCAGATCTCTGTGGTTCACTCCTCCCTTCAAACAGCAGCGCCAGGACTGGAGAAATGTGTTTGCATACAGCCTGGTTCAGCCTCAATGCCCTCCTCCATGGGGTGGTCTTCTGTTGTTTGGTATTGTCAGTGTCTCCTGTTTCAGAACATCTGAGTCTGTGGTGCCCACAATACCATATTGCTTGTTCCAGTGACAAAGATCTTTGGAATAGAAAAAGGTCTGGGATGTCTCACTTTAAAAGTGCCTTCTCAAAAGCTCTGTTATTTCTGTCATAGCCCTATCCATTCTTGTTTTCTTCCACTCCGAACTTCACAGGATCATAGAATCAAATCCCTGATTTTGAAGGGACTCAGAAGGATCATTGAGTCCAACTCCTGACCTTGCACAGAACAGCCACAAGAATCACACCATGTGCCCAAGAGCACTGTCCAAAATCTTCTTGAACTCTGTCAGGTTTGGTGCTGTGACCACTTCTGTGGGGAGCCTGTTCCAGTGCCCAACCTCCCTCTGGGTGAAGAACCTTTTTCTGATATCCAACCTAAACTTCCTCTGACACAACTTCAGGCCATTCCTTCAGGTCCTGTCCCTGGTCATCAGAGAGAAGAGATCAATGTCTGCCCCTCCTCTTCCCTTCATAAGGAAGTCGTAGACCACAATGAGGTCTCCCCTCAGTCTTCTCCAGGCTGAACAGACTAAGTGAACTCAGCTACTCCTCATACAGCTTCCCCTCAAGGCCCTTCATTATCTTCCTCACCCTCCTCTGGATGCTCGTTAAGAGCTTAATATCTTTCTTATATTGCAGTGCCCAAAAGTGCACACAGTACTCGAGGTGAGGCCACCTCTAGTGCAGAGCAGAGCTGAGCAATCCTCTCCCTTGACTGGCTGGCCATGCTGTGCCCAATGCTCCCCAAGACATGGTTGGCCAACCCAGGGTGTTCTTTCTCAGTACCGTGGCTTCTTTGTTCTTGCCGGACCATTTCTGCCATCTCTTGGCCCCCCACCTCTGTGACAAGTAGGGGCCAGAATAACCTTTTTGTTCTGTACCTGAACGAGTGAGTCCTGACCACTGTGGTGGTGCCAGCTCAGCACTGGTGTGCAGACGAGGGCAATTTTAGGATTTGAGAAGCATTCTTCAAACAAAATAGATGTGCAATTAAATATCTGAAGCATGCTGAGCACCCGCTTTGGCACAGGCATGCTGCTCATCAGAAAAGCACTGCAAGTTTTCATGATGTCTTTGAACCAACCAGATGTCCTGCCAGTGACTGAGAGGATGCCTTAGCCCGCACGGAGAGAGCAGAAACCTATTGCAGAACTTCCTAGCCAGTTGAAATGGCCCTTTTCCACCACTTTTCATCCCTCTTCATCTAAGGACAGAGATCCTTAGCTGTGCTGGGTCAGGGACCCAAGTGTCGTGGCTCCCTGTATGGAATGCTTCATGGCTGGAGAACCCTGGACCATGGAGGCTCTTGCAAAGAAACTCGAGGCACACAGTTAGATGTTGCACAGAGTGACTAAAACGAAAGGAGGCCCAGGGATAGTAAAGTATCCAAATTATTTTCTTGATCACTTTTTGCAAGTAAAAGTATAAACACACGTGTGTGAGCGAGAATGATATGACAACAGATTGTGACCATTTTTGAGTCTTCACCCTCAATTTCCTCTTGCTGCATTTACACTCTGAAAAGGATGCGTGTGGACCAGGATTCGTGTCGCTCGTATACATCCAGCTCGAGAAGCTATAAACTGCTTTTAGACATTTCAGAAGCAGTTTTTACGTTGATTTCAATGTCTCAATGGTGTTAATTTATTTGTATGTGATATTAAATACTTGAAATCAACCCTTCGGATAGCTTCCAAACGAGTACTTTGTGATGAAAACTAAAGGCAAATGAAATGGGCTTTTGGGGGAACAGGGAGGGAGAAAAAAAACAAAAATGGCAAATAACAAACAAAAAGCCTCAAAACCAAAACAAAATACTGGCATCTTTTTGTAAATACAAAATTCTTCTGCAGTGCTTACTCTCCAAATGCTGGGGTACTGGAGAGGGTAAGAAATAGGGAGTGAGGAAATACTTCCATCATTATTATTTACTATAAATGCCTGTTGAATTTTTATTTATTGTCAAGCTGAATGCAAAACACCATGAAAATAAGTAAGCCAAAATTGCCAGAAAAAAAACCCCACCTTTTTGCTTTGCTTTTTGATGGTGCAAGTAGTTGTGTCTGTTGTAAGTGTCTGGGGTCTGACTCTCATTTATACTGTTCTGGCACCTCGACAAAACTGTAGCTTGGACATAAATGTGTGCCAGAGCTGTGTGAAAAGGCCTGAGTAGTGTGCAAAGAGACAGGGATTTATGATTTTAGAACCTGACAGTGCCCTTTAAGCTAACCATGGAGGAACTCTGCTTGGTCTGCCATATATTGCCTCATCTCTGGCCAGTAAGGGCTATTACTGTCATTTGTTGAATGTGTGATAGGATTTAGAGATGGATTAAGCTAAATGTTTTGGTTTTAAAAGATTGTTTTGTTTTGTTTTTCTTTAGTTTCACGGAACAAGCCTCTTTTCTGCCTGCACAGGAAAGGTTGAACAGCTTAAACAAAACCTGATGAAAATTCTTGAATAAGGCAAAGATACTGCAGTTCAAATATGTTCATTCTGTTTTCGTGGTGATGTGGCATCATCATGGCTAGAGTTTGTTGTTTGTTTTTCTGACTGATGTGTAGCCAGGCAGAAATTCTAACTTAAAAGCTTAGGATTCAGACTCTCAGCCCAGGCTTTTTTGGAGAATCATTATCACTGCAGTTGAGCAAGGAGATGTTTTACGGAATAAACAAACCAACAAAAATAAACAGAGAGCTCACAGTATTTTTTCATGTTTGCAACCCCATGACATTTTGTTTTTCATATCTATATTAAGCCTGTGATGTTGAAAGTTACCATAGGTCATAGACTTTTTCTTATTTCCTGAAGGATTCTAATACTCCATTTCCTTTGTCTTTCATAAGGGAGTAAAAGCTGTTTCAGAGAGAGCACAAACAATCATTTTCATAACTTCCCTAAATTCAGAGAAATAATGATACAATCAACTAGGATATGTCCTCAGTGGATTGCTGAAGCATATTTACTATCACATTAATCCTGTTCTAATGTAGTTCTTTCAACTGAAAGTTTTTTTTCTCTATGTCTGGGCTGAATTTTGCTTACTCTAGAACTCCACTGTGTCTGGGGAAGAGAGAGAAGGGACATTTCTTCATTCTAAAGATTATGTACACGCACATAATTCACTTGTGCCAGGAAACTGATCCCTCTGCTCTGAGTTCCTGCTGCCTTGCCATCACCCGCAGTATCTTTTCTGATCCTTTCAGTGCAAGGAGAGGCCCTAGCAGGTATGTTTGTTGCCAGACTGGCAAGGTGCTCTGACCTGTGCCTGCCACATAATTTGTCAGATCAGACATGATTCCCAAATCTGTGCCTGTTACCTCTGGAAGGCATTTTCATCTCGCACACAGTCCGGGGAGTTGTTGCATTTAGACTGAAACAATCACAGAAAATACAAACCAGAACCGTATCACCACACTGCGTTATTCAAATGAGAGGTCAAATTACCCCCACTGATGTAAGCAGGGTTGCCAAGGTCTAAATGAAGACACAACTTGTCCAAAGGTCTGTTTCTAATGTGAGGTTTGAAGGCTGGTGGGTCTTGCGTCTAATATCAAACAGCTGCAAGTCAGTACCAGCTCCATTGAAAAATACGCATGCATTTCTAAAAAAACTCTCCTCAAACAAAAACATAAAACCCAACAACCCTGAATCTTGATATATTATTTAAATTTGCCAGCGTTAAACTATGATTGCTCATTGTTGCCTACTATTTTAGTTTGAGTTCCCTGTATGAGACTATTTAGGTGCATCAAAGCATGCTAAAATATTTCAGTATAGTGCTCATACTGCTTCTCCTCCCTGCTCTCTCTCTCTCTCACACACACACACACACATGCACACACACACACCCCCATCCCCAAGGCCCTTTACTAAAGTGCAAGCCCGGTTCTTGTATCATTTGTACCCCTGTGGATCTGTGGCAGCTTCTCTTCATTTGCATTTAATAGCAGGAAACAAACTCTGGATGTGAATTTAGTGAACTGTTAGCAGGAGCAAGGAGGGAGCTCATTTATTAATCCTTAGTTTCATTTTGCAATGCAGCTTTTGGTGTCCTAAGATTACACGAGAAGACACTGTTATAACTATAATCACTCAGGAACTCAACTATAGACATATATAATAAATGAATACATTGCTCAGAAATTGTTAATGGCCAGCAAAGTATTCTTTTTCTGAATTACTGCCAAGTTTCAAAACTGCATGTGTCATCTTATCACGTACTATACATTAAGTGTTGGTCATGTAAGTCAGATCTGCCCTATGGGTATTTTAAATTGCAAACATAACTTTTTGAAACTCTACTGTAATGTTTTTTATTTGGCTTGGTTTCTAAATCAACATAGTTTGTTCATATCACTTCTTTATTCTTTGCCACTTCTAAATTCTTTATCTGAACAAGATACAAAGATCAAGTAATTTGTTAGGTAGCTGAGCATCTAATGCTGTCTAAACACTCTAGAAAATCAGTAGTAAATTTATGGTATGTACTTTGTCTTTTTTTTTTCATATGTAACCAGTATAGAAATGGAACTTAAAACATAGATGTTAGTCATGAAAAAGCAGGTTCTTTTTTCCCCATCACGTATTGGCAATAATATACTTAAAACGTTAAAGATAATAATGATCTCAAAACACTTGAGTTTAGTCATCTTTCTTCTGCTGTACAGCTGTAGTTTTATCGTTCATCTGATACCCTCCTGCTGTATAACATAGCTCTTAGTTTGGATGTAGTCTCCTGTACAACATCTTTGAAGTTTCTTCCCTCCTGCCTGAGACCAACTGAACTGTAACAATGCCCAATGCCTATTTCAGTTTCTTTTTTATTCCCACACAGTGGCTGCCCCTATAAGCAGTCACTCTTGAAATTCCCAAACCACCAACAGGAATGTGAGGACATGACGTTGCATGGTGCACTAGAACCTAATTGGCTTGCTTCTCCCTTGGATGCTATCTGTTCAGGAACTTCTGAGAACATTTTAGGAAGAAATTCTTTACTGTGAGGATGGTGAGGTACTGGCACAGGTTGTCCAGAGAAGTTGTGGATGCCCTGTCCCTGGAAGTGTTCAGGGCCAGGTTGGATGGGACTTTGAGAAATCTGGTCTAATGGAAGGTGTACCTGTCCATGGCGGGGGGGTTGGATCAAAATAATCTTTACGGTCCCTTCCAACCCAAACCATTCTGTGATTCTGTGATTCAATGGTTTTTCTTTTATCATCTTTCTGAGTACAAAAAGCAGAAGATACTGACGTGCAGATGAAAGCTTTGAAGGGAAATAGACAAAATCTCTGAGAGTTACAGGTGGATAAATGGATCAGTAAAGAGTTACATATTATGTACTAATATATCGATGAGGTATGATCAAACTGTGAGGAAAACACAAGTCTAGAAAATAGAATTACAATGTCTTAAGGTAGAGAAGATTAAAGTAGTTCTTCCAGCCATTCTATTTCAATGAATTTTTGTATATATAAATACATTTATGCTGGAAGTTGGAGAGGCCATTTGTTTCACAAATACTGGCGTTATCCCAGGAAATAAAAACGGGATCGTGAAATTGGTTATTAAACATCACACTTTAGAGTTTAAGATAGCTCGAGTTCCAAGGGGCCACACATGATCTAATTCTGGGAGTCAAATTAGCATTCTGTTGAAATGGCTTTTGCCAGAGAGGACACTATAGCACTTGGCTGCTTTAGGCTATATCCAGAAGAACAAACGCTATTGTTGTCAATCCATGTCCACAGCATGTCAAATTCAAGATTTCTTTGCAGCACAGGTAAGATGGCATGCTGCTTCCACAGAGACAGGGTGGTTTTGGCTGCTGCATCACAGTTATGATGGAGACTCCCAAGCTACCTCTGGTCTTGCTGTCTCTAAAGGAGCAGCCCAGTGCAGGGTTTTCCCCTGGCTGCAGTAGCAGGCATCAGTCTGGCTGCTGGGGCACTGCTGCAGGCAAAGCAGACGGAGAAGAAAAACTCATGTCCCAGGCATCTGCCTGCTTTAGTTGTGCCTGGAGCTGGTTCTGCTTCAAGAAAGCAAATGGTCTGGGCAAACAGAAGAGTGCTTTTGATGGATGATTGCATACTAACATAGCCTGATCTCTAATTTGTTATCTTTACTAGAAATGCAAGTTACAGTTGGCTGGAAACTGCTTAAATAAGAGGAGAGTCAAGCAAGACTGCTGATCCTCTTGCAAGGACAAGAAATTAGTCCTTAATACAAACAAAAAAATAATTCATAAATACCCTTTCCCAGATTAACTCTCAGAAAAGATCTCAAAATATTTTTCTCATTATTTTTGCTCAAAATATATTTTAACTTGAGAAAAAGATGGAGCATCCCCATTTTCTGTGTGCTAAGACTTTGGAAGTCAACAGCCTTTTGGAAATATTTCTTAGAAACCAAACCACCAAAATGTGCTTGAAGTAAGAGATATGCTGAGTGTTTTCTGATTTGCTTTGAATGGGGTTCATTCCTTCCCGTAAGAGATCACCATCCCACATAATGAGAGAAGGAACCAGCAAAGAGCTGAGAAATGGTGTTCTGGTTGGAAAATCACACTTCTACATGTACGAAAAAACCTGGGGTGGACAGTTATATCAATCTTAGGCAATTTCAGTGCACAGAAACCAGCTCTTGGTGCTTTCGATCCTTGAGAAGTATCAGCTAAGTTTTTGTTAGCTCTGCCAACTTCAGAAGGCATTACACTACTCTTAGGTACACTTGCCCCTTTTCTTCTTAAATAATACATTAATTTGATTGATGTTTTTCTATGCTTAGCATTCTGTGGATTGATATGTTTTTCTATGACAATGGGGCAATGTTCTGGTTACAGTTAAATAATATAAAGTATATGGGCATGATACATTCCTGTGCTGCTGTCCCTTACTCTAATATTACTTGATCAAAGTAGCTACACCAGCATAAAAGCACCAGAGATGCAGTGAATCATGCACACATGCAAAGCAGAAAACGTATTTTTTAATGAGATATGAAATTACTTCAGTGTATTATCTAAACTATGATACAGTGTATGTTTTCCACTGAAATTAAAGATTTATACAATGT
Organism: Melanocharis versteri; assembly: GCA_013397845.1. Lineage (NCBI taxonomy): Eukaryota > Metazoa > Chordata > Aves > Passeriformes > Melanocharitidae > Melanocharis > Melanocharis versteri. Next base: position 409,052 of record VZTG01004579.1, read on the forward strand.
GATACAAATTCCACTGTAAGAGGCATAAAATTTACTTAGAACAAATGATGAAAAGACATTCGATCTATATTTTTAAAGATCTACTGTTAATTTTACTAATAATTTTCTCAAAATTTACCCTTTTGAAAGAAAATGTGTCAGTTATAGGTGCTATTTTTTGTATTCCGTGTAGCATAAACTCAGTCAGCTTTACTCAGACCAAAGTAATTTTCAATGTTCACCTCTTTTTATATCTTCACTATGTAACAAAAACCTAGTACAAAATAGGAACACCTCTCATTAGTTCTGTGAGTGGATGAGAAACCTGTCCTATTTTAAGCTATCCAAATTGAAGCAAAATCATTAGGGAGTAAACAGTCATCTTCCTGCTCAGTATCCACTGTCTGATGTAATGAGGATGGTAAATTGACATTCTGCTTACATTCCTTACATGATTTGTGGAAGGAGTTGCTATCCAAGCAGGGCAAAAAATAGATATTGGTATAAAACTTTGTTAAAATTTAGATTTCCAGGTCTGTTTGTTTTTCCAACCCAGCATCCTGCAGTTACGTCTCTTTGTTACTATAGTCTTCTACCCAGACTTAGCTGCCTTTTAATATATCAGTTGAGACTAACTTAATTTATTTGGGTTTCTTTTCCACACTTTACCATTCGTAACTTGTGACGTACCTCTTGTGGTGATACATGAGTGAACTATAAGGTGCTTTCACACAGGAGAGCGATATTACCTCCCCCTGCTGTGGACTGAGGGCTCAAGTTATGCCCTCCCCGACTCTGCCTTTCCCGGGTCCCTCTTCCCTTGTCCCGGTGTAAGCACTGCTCGGCACTGCTCCCAGGGGATTTCATCTGGCTTGCAGCCTCACTGCTGTGAGCACCTCAATGACCCCCAAGGAGAGAGGACAGGATGCGGTCCTTCTCTGCAAGTGGGACAAGTGGCATTGTCCTCCTGCTGGCAAACATGGTCACCAAGCTAGAAGCTGTGGGAGGAAAATGGGGGAGTGGCTGTTTCTGAAACTTATTAAGATGCTGTGTTCGGGCAGCATACTTTTTATTATAACAGGATCTTACTATGAGTAATATTTCCTAATTAACCACAGGGATTCATGAGCTTTGCAGACTGAAAGACTGAGCATAGGAAATGTCCGAGGTCTGTTTTTAATCAAATTTATGTCCTTATGAATTGCTTGCTTTTGCAAAAAGTTTCAGGAGTAGCTAGTCTGAGGAATTACCCAGGGGGTGTAAAAATACTTCCAGTTACATATTTGAAACATCTCTGGAGCCGTACCTGTCTTAGTCGGAAAAGAATTATCTCTACAGAGCTAGAGCACCCTTCTGAGTGGACATGAGAATGGTGGACAATCTCATGACCTCAATCCTCCTTAGATCTATTCTAAAACTTTTCAATCTCATTGGGGACTGTCTTTCCAGTCTATGTAGACTCTGGTGGACCATGAATCTGGAAACTGAACTTTTGCACACAGATGAGGATGGACTTGCAATAATGGAAACCTTCAGCTCTTGAAAATGGTTGGGTTTTTTTAAGTATTCCCTAATGGAAAATATTTTTTTTTTGTGTGGATCAGGCTGATTTTGACTATGCAGACACACACACACACACCAGTGAAGGACTAGGGGGCTATCAGGATATGCTGTGTGTTAAAAATGTGGTGGCAGTAGCTGTGTAGATAAGTGCAGGGGAACCTGTGTGCTCATACAGGTGACAGTATCAAGCAGGGAAGAAGAATGAGAAATTGAAGCATGGCTACCAAATTAACCCTGGGTCACACTGGGGCTATGTGTCACTCAGCATCACAGCCCGACACAGGACAAAAAAAGGCAGCCTTTAGCAGAGATAATGCACAGGAAAGTGTACACATTTTAGCATCTTTCTTTTTCATGGCAAATTTGTGTAAAGAAACATGTTACAGCTAGGAGATGGATAATGTTTTTCTGGCTTGTGGCTTTTCTCCAGCCAGGAATATACTGTTTGTGAAAATTAGGGAGTGGCTACTTCAGATAAAATTATAGTAATCAGAAATTTTTAAAAGAATCATGCTGGATTTTTTTCTTCTCAAAACCAAACCAAAACAAGAAAAAAGAAATTCCTAGAAAAAAGATGTTTTCATTGCTTACTTCTATTTAGGGGTAAACTAGTGATCCAAGCACACTGTTGTGATCCTGTCGTGGAGTCACTGATGGCACCAGAAGTCAAAGTGTCTGTGTTAATGTGGCTGTGCCAGTGCACCAGTGTTGTGAGGAGCTCTGTGTAGTGGGCACCTGCTGAGCCAAAGATTTGAGATGAATAGCACCCATATTGATTTGCCTATAATGGAGTGGAAAAGAAAAATGTCCAGGTTTTGTTGCAGGTATTTTCATGGGGTATTAAATTGGTGGATTAGTTGCAAACAGCAGTACTGATAAAGTCTCCTGTCCATCTTGATGGTTGGGCCTTTCTATTAAAATGACACATAAATAACCTATTATGTCCCCCACCCATGGAAATTCAAATGCACCTGTCAACTTGATAAAGCACTTGCCTGGAGGGAAGCATTGTTTACATTTTCACTCCATTCTTCAGAAAAAGTGAGATTCTAATTATTTTTCCCACTGTAAATTAATGCTGACTATGATGGTTAGCATATCTCTGTATTGTTATATCTATGCAAAAGTTAAATAATAGAACTGATCCATCATGTATTATGCAATGTGCATTTTTATGACAGGCTTCCCTCTGATCTTATTATGCCTTTCTTCACAAATACTTACTTTTTTTTTTTTTCCTAGCAGCTGGGGGAATCTTTGTTGACTGCTGGTTCAGAAGTTGAAATCTGTCCTGTGTGAAAAGAAAAATGCAATTTACATGTTTATCGGATGCTGAACTCTGCTATCTTCAGAGAAGGAAAAAATAAGGATATAAGAGTATACTCCATTAGTAATAAGCTTCATTATAATAGACAATTGGTCACAGTAGACTAAACCATTTTTCTACTAACCAAGCACATCAAATTCAATAATACAATACAATTGTTTCTGGATATCTCTGACAGTAACTTTTAAATCAGGAAAAGTAAACTAGTTAAGGTAAAATCAAATCTTTCTTGCACACATAAAATCATGCCACACCTTTGCACAAAACTTGAAGCTGTACCATAAACCATTTCTTAGGGTTCCTAACAGTAATTTTTGCTTTGTTTGTAATTTTTTTTTTTTTTTACATTTCATGGTTCCTGCTTGAACAGAAGACAAAACTGCTGAAATACCACAAAGGGGCCATTTTTGCAATAATGTGCTACAAGTGGAAAATATTATTCTGAGAAGAATTCTTGCTATCTGGTTTCTTAACTGAAGCAGGGAAGAAGGCATTGCTGAGAGGCTCTTGGTACACTCAGAAAGCTTTGGGAGACAGCTTGATCTTGCAAGTCACTTTTGCAAGTTTTGCAGACCCAACTGATTTGCATACCCTATTGAAGGCTCATGCAAACTGCCCTGAACCTTTGACTCTTTGTCTCTACTAGCTACTGTGGGTTTCCATCCCTAGATTTCTAGAGAAGCATCAGTGCCAGGCATGGTTAAACTGTTTGCAAGAGCCAAAAATAAAACCCTGGCACAGGAAAAAGGAATAAACTGACAAGAAAATACCTTAGCAATTGAGGCACTTTTGGCTTAGTTTCTGATGAGCTTGCAGTTGGGATGGTGGCCCTATGGAGGCAGAAAAAAACATCCTTGGGATGAAGAAGGCAGAGGGAATTAAATGAGAATGGAGAATGTCATTCTTGATCACAAAAGAATACCTAAATCTCTGCTGTCTTCATTTTCTTTCTTCCCTTTTCTATAATGAAACCAGCATTTGCTTTAATGCCATGGCTTACACAAATATGTCAGGCCCTTCCACTTCTCTCCACCCTGTCAGAGAGGTGTTTGTGAAACCTTTTTCTTTCAGTTCTTCCTCCATGACCTATTTCTCCAGTGATGTCTGCAAGAAAGCATCTGATTGCTGGTGATTATTTGGAAAACCAGATGAGATAATTTATGGATAGCTAAAACAAATAGCCACATAAATGTCCTCTGATCTCACACAGGCTGTTAACTCCTTGTTCTGTGGGCAGCCCATTTCTACCTGTCTCTACAGCTGCTGGAGCAATGGGGCTGCAGCGTGAGTGAGAGGTTCGAGATACTTCTGTGGTAAATGTTTGCCAATAATTAACATATGTGCTGGAGTAGTCAGTATACTTACTAGGGTTACTGAAAGATCGGAGCAAAATTACAGTATTTCTAAAAGAGGACAACAACCCTCCACAGATGTTCACATATGTTTTACTAAAAATGTTTAAATTTGTTTTTTTGTTTCATCTTCATTTTCCTAGCCCCCTTCCATCTGCTTGAAAAGAAAGCTGTATCTAAACAGGCAAACTAGGAAAATTTTCATTCTTAGTAAAACCTTACAGCAATTTTGCTATTTTTTGAATAAAAAAAAAAGAAAAACAGAAATTAAAATTTAGACCTGGCAAGATACCCAACAAAAGACACCTTCCACAAGAGCACCATTCACACTATGCTGGACCCACTAGCACAGGGATACACTATGCCACTGCCTGCACAGGAGGAAATTTTCTGAAGCTGTAGAAGATGCAACTAGAAGCCTCTAGTATTTTAGTTTTAAGTTCTCAGCTGATTTACTGTCCATGCAATGATACAGGTTTAAAAATGTTATTTAGCTGCCAGAAGCAGATCTGTCCATCTGATGTAAGTCACAGGTGAATAAAAGCCTGTCTCATTTCCAGACGTACATCTTGAATGCACATGGACAAATTGAATGAAATCTGTGAACACGGACTTGTTTCTTTTAACTATCTTTTCCCTGCATTTAATCAGTTCCAAACAGTAAAAATAAAATGCTCATTGCCAATAAATTAATTTATAAACTTAGCTCCTTTGTTTTCTGTTTACATATTATTTTTGAACTGCATTGTTACTTACAGATCTGTCAGGGTTATTTTCACAAATTTTTCACAGAATGTCTTCTGTGGGCAAACTTTATCCCATAAGATGAACAGCTCCATGGATCTATTTACTATTTGTTGTTTCTGATGTATTTTTGGTCACCAAAGTCATATAGTATTATTTCTGCTTTCTGACTGCATTACGTTTGTAAACACATGAGTAATGAATAACAAATGTTGATGAGCAGATAATGAATAGCAGACACTCTTATTTACACAGATATGCCCTTGTATGCATTAAAATCCTGACTTCCATAGGGGAAATAACTTTTCCTAAACACTTTTGTATATAAAATCCTGTCTATCTGAAGTTACTGACGATGCTTTCTTAAGTAACTGATTCCAGCATCCCTTATAAAATTTGGGAAATGAGGCATGGAGAGAGATTTCTCTTGCCCATCTGAACCAAACTCTCTCTGGGCTCGGAATACGGCAGGATTCTCTGGAATAGGAAGGGAATGTATTTTATCTCCTTTCCTTAGGGCAAATCAATAGACAAAGACACTGCTATGCACAAGGAAATGCAAGAAAGCTGTGGCCTTTAATTTTTACTCACTAAGGTTTTTCTGCGTTGAATATCAATTTTCCTTGACTTAATTCTTGAGATTACATTTTTCCCCCAGATTTATTATTGTTTGGAAGAGAGTATTTCTACATTTGTATATTTTTTATGGGTGACTGAAATGTGAACACTTTAAACCACAAAAGATTTAGATCTAAAAACATGGGATGGTGAGCAGCAGATTACACAAGCAGCTCGTGCAGTGTAGCTAAGGAATATGTGGCTGCATTTTGTAATATCTAAAAGCAGGAGATGAAAATCATCCCCTAGAAAAGATCTGCATTGCTGTTCACTGGACATATCCATAAATATGATGCTATTGCAAATCTGAAAAAGCCTCGCTGCTGTTTCCTAGTGCTATGATGCTAAGCAGCTTTCCATAAATCTGTTCTGGGATTTCTCCTTAGTAATTTACAAAGAGGTTATTCTCTGTATATGTTTTTTTTTCACCATTTAGTCTGTCCATGTCTGTTTGTTAAATAAATCAGGGAAGACTGTAACAACAATGCTTCAGGCATTCATAATTTGACTGAAACAAACAGTTCCTGGATACTACTGGTCCATTATGCTGGTCCATTATGTTCATAAATAGGACGATCTAGAAACGAGTTATCTCTCTGCAGAGTTTCCAGGAGCCCACGAAGGCCTTTGCAAACCTGAGACACTCACGTGCCTCATTATTGCCCCAGGAGTGCGAGCACACGCTGCCGTCCCACCAAAGCATGCTGCACGTGTATAAATGTGTGTGAGCGCTTCGTGTGCGTAAGGGTTAAATATGAGGAGCGTTGGTGTGGCTTTCTCGTGATGCTATGATTTTTGGCAGTCCTAATAGCTTTTCTTGTTCGTGCCTTTGCTTGCCATTTCTCCAATTTCATGATTTATTCAAACCGAGTTCATTTTTCACGACTTGTAAAGTACCCCATCCTTCCTACAGTGGCTTGGAAACCTTCCCCACTGCCACATCTAATTCTGACCAAGGTCTAGTGACAGCCTCACTGGAACCTGGACGCCACCAAGCTGCCTTTGACATGGACAGGAAGGATGTTTTTAGATATTTCCATGTAAATTCTTCTTTTACCAGAGTTGCTGGCAAGGTTTTTAGCAACATTTTGTCAGAAATGGGGTTTGTAATGCTTAAGGGGTGCTGTGCTTCCCTCAGAGGTTAGCACTAGCCAGCTTTTGTTTTTTAAATTGTAAAGCTACGCTGGTTTAACAAAGATTGCCTCCAGGACAGTAATTCCCATATTTACAACTCTTACCACAGAAAATGCACTTACCATGTTTATGAAAGTTACTTGAAGTAAATACAGCACCCTTGACTTTTGATGTCTTCTTTTTTTCCATCATTTCAACACTTTTTTGCCCTTTTGACTGAAGTTAACAGCTTGTAACTTTTGCTAATTATTTGTCATGATTAGCGCTCAGTTCCACGCATTCTCAACTGGTCTATTCAGTCCATTTTGTTCATTTTATGCATTTTTTTTGAATACTGTTTTCAAACAATTTTTTATACATTTTTCAATGCATGAGGCTGGAATCAATTCACGTGACATTGCTAATAATAACGCTGCTGCAAACAGTTAAGAATCAGTACTAATCACAATCAAGTGTTTGGACACACGTATATTTCTCAACTTTTTAAAAAGGACATTTTTTTGCTGATGTCTTTTTTTTAAGACACTAGAAGTCAGTGTTCCTCTCATTCCCACTGTAGCTCAGAAAATCTGAGGAAATAGTCTTTCCTTTCTTCTTTCACAAAAGCTGTCAAACAACAGAAAACATCATAGTACCTTTACATACTAGCATGGCATTTTCTGTACCCTGACCTCGGAAATATTGATAATATTAATTGGCTGTGCCTCAGTTGTGTAATATATTTATAAATATACATTTATCAATATATTTGTGTTTAAAATGTGTTCTATTTCAATAACATATTTCTCTACACTTGGTATGACATAATACATTTATGCAACAAAATACATTTGTATTTGTACTTACAAGTGTATTTTTGTCTTTTTTCTAGGTTATGCACTACAATTTCCAAAGGGTTGACATAATTTACCTTTTTTGTAGGAGAAGCTTGTTCCACTCTTTTAGAAACCTGTGTATTTTTACGTCACGGTGCACGTTAAAGGAGCAGTGATTGAAATAATTGTTGTCAAGGAAGAATGTATTAAAATTATTAATAAGACTTAAACCCACATGAGACTTACTGAATCATCTGATCTGACCTAAATTCATGACCCTTCCTCCCAGTTCTTCCCTTTGCATAGTTGCACGAAGACAGGAGGACCAAAAGGAGAAAAAAAATGCCAACATAATAAAGGCCAATGAAAACTGTACATTTACATTAGGTCGATGTAACATTTTATGATTATAATAACATAAATAAACTATAAGGGCACTCACATCAGACCTCATTTCAAGCTGAACTATTATAAAGCGATTAACAGCCTCACAGTCCCGCTCTAATTAAGTTATGTTGTGAAATATTCAGCATTTGAACCTGTTCTGGCCTGCCTCTTTTATCATTGAATTACCATCCTTAATGTGTTTTTCTGCTGAAAGATGAATTTCATTTAAGGATTACTGTACACTGCTCTGGCATTTTGTGGTTTCTTGTCAGCCCTTGTGAATCTAGATCATTGCTAACTTCAGTTTCTCTGACATGTCCTATATGCACAGTCTCTTGACTAGCCTGTCTCAGTGGATTTATTAACTCATATTGCATTCCTGTAGAAATGAATGGACATTTTTGATTAACTTAATGATAGAAATTTCAGATGACAGTAGAGTTTACTTTTGGAGCTTACTTCAGGTTATGTAGGCCGCAGCAGCTCTCTAGTGACCTATCACTTCACAGAAATGTGTTTTGAGAGTTTCAAGGCAGTGGACATCTGTCTGCCAAATACTTTCAGATGGTGCCAGCAGGGAGGGAATGGAAAGGTCTTTCTGTGCTGGGGTCTCTAAGTCCACAGCCACAAACAGAGCTGCTCCCCCTTCCTGGAAGTGGTATTCAAATGTTACATCCTCCCACATATTGAAGAGTCTGCCTTCAGGCAAACTCACACTACCAGGTGACTCTGAGGAAGGGTTAACGAGTGATGAGTGACGCTCCAGCAATGGGTCTCCTTTCCTTCCTTTCTAGTGCCTACCCCAGACCAAGGCTATGCAACTCACCACAGCACCATCAGTTTTGGTGGAGCCTTTTCTCTTTCAGTTGTCAAGTNAATATCGTCACGTTCTCATGTTCTCTTGCCTACTCACATAAATGTCCTCAGAGGGAGTTCACCAGATCTTGAAATGTGACAACAGGGCAGATGGGTTTGTGTACTCCCACTACCCTGCAGAACTGTCTGCACTTGGGGAGGTACCAAGACAGAGACTTCTGATGCCATACCAGGTCCCATATGGATATGGTGTCACGGGGATGGCACTCAGAGTCAAGAACTTCCAAAGAAGGTCTTTGCCCTGGCAAGGTGAAGGTTTGCTCGGGCACAAGGTTTTGAGTAACATGGCTTTGGCTTCTTCACAATTGTGTGTTGTATATCACACTCAGATCTGGCACTGATTGAAAAAATAAGTGGTAACTGTGTGAAAGTAGTGGAAGGTCCATGCTCTCCCCTGTGCTGGACAAGTACAGAATGCATGTTTTTGCCCCTACAGCTCAAACGGGCAAAACAGAGCTGCAAAGAAGGATGTGGTGCTCATATCCATGGCTTGCAAAACACACGGTAAACAAGCCCCCTGCTAGTTGATAGGGATAAACACAAGAGAAGAACAAGCAGATTCAGTGAAAGTGAGGTAAGATGAAGGTCAGACAAGAAGCAGGAGAAAGCATGGGACTCATTCAGGAGGGAAGAAAACATTTTGAATAAAGTAAGCTAGCAATACATGGAAAAATGCATCTAACATAAAAGGAGGATCACGACAGAGATCATCCTGTTTGCTGTGTTTCCTGAAGACTGAGTTTCTGAGCTGGGGTCTCTTAACCGTTTGTCTTTCCTGAAGCCATAGATCAGGGAGGAGACATGAGGCTGGGAAAGCCTTGGTGCTCTTAAATTGGACAGGTTAGGAGTTCTGGCAGTGAGACAGCAGGACAAGCGAGGAGGGTAACCATTGCAGGGGCTGCGTGTGGCAGCTCTTGCAGCTGCTCCTCTGTGCTCAAGCCAACACTGTACCAATGCAAGTTGCCTTCCTGCTTTCTTGAGACCACTGACCACGTTACTTCTTATAGAGCACTGTGTAATGCAGGCGTGTGTCTTGTGTGGTGGATAGAAGAAAACGCAGGGCTTGTCCTGTCCTTATGGCTGCTGTATGTTCTTAACATTGCCCTGAATGAAAGCCTTTGAACCCCAGAGACTTTGGTCAGGCTGCCCTCATTTAACCTTAAGTTTTAGATGACCTTTCCTTGTTTTAAAATGTAAAAAAAAATATATTAGGGCTGATGTAAACGGAAGCTGGTGCTAAAATGAAGTATCCTATTGTTCTGTCATTCCTGGAAAAGAGTTGGAGATAATTTCCTATATGTGTTCTTGCTTTCTTAATTCACCTAAAACAAATCCTCTCCTAAGGCAGTGGCTCATAATAGCAGCATATACGTCAGGATTGTGGCATTGGCACACTGTGCTAGTTATGGGATTCCTCGTAATGCGTAAGAACAGCTGAGGAAATGTGAACTGGAACACAAGCAAACTGAGCTAAATCTAACTTTTCCCAAGTGAGGAGAAAAAATTGTATCTGGTTTTTGAGATCTCTTGTAAGAATCTGAGCTCTTCATTTCAGCAAAGAGTAAGAGCAAAACTATGCAGAAGAAGGTTTTGATGTACCTATCTTAAAAGAGAGCTTTTCTTTAGCTAGCTTTGTGAGTAAGTTCCAAATATTTCTGCCAGTGTAACACATACTATCGAAAGAAAAAGCACGTGCTGGGCCAGCAAAAGTGGCATTTTGTCTACATTAAATAGAAGTGTTTGGGAAGAGCATGCTGATGTATTGTAAGGATGTACCAATATCACGAATCCCTTCCTTCCACAAACAGGAGTAACATCTCATGGGAGAAAATGGGTGACGAAAAGATCTTGCCAAAGTGGAGGGTTAAAAAGCTTACGCCTGCACTTCAGGGGCAGTATAAAAATAATGCTTCTCATCATGATTTCTAGTTAAGGATGAAGAGTGCTTAAGCCTTGTGCCATGATCCGTCTGAAGTCTTGAATTCTGCTCAGCCTGTGTGAAGAATTAACACGTTAATTCTGGCTGATGCAGGGGGATACAAAACCTACCAAAGCAAACATGTTTAGAGTAAACTAGGAAACTAGGTAAATGTTAATAAACTGGCTTTACACGATGCGCTAAAATACACCTTATTTACTCTGCCTTATCTACAATTCAGTTAGCAGCACAAGGTTATTTTAATATTATACAGAGATCAGAGACTAAAAAGTGCTTGTGGGTACAGGAGCAAAGGCTTCTCAAAGAGAGAGAAATATAAATACTAGCTCACAAAATTCTTGGGAAGCCTTTTTTTTTTTTTTTAATCAGCATTGCCATTTTATTGTTTAACCTACCCTGCTTGATCTCCCTACTTTTGGTTAATACGGGAGTCAATTACAGCTTCATCTGTGCAGAATTAACTTTATAGAATATACACTAGGGATTTGTCTATCTCCTCTATTTAGATCTATGTCATAAAAAAATATGTAGTAGAGAACTGCGTGCAAGCACTGCATATGGTACGGGCTTTGCAGATTTATTGTAAAATCATTTTAAATCGGTTAAGCTCTTGCCAGAAGTTAATTAAATATGTTCCTTTGGTGGGGGGCGGGGGGCCTCTGTGTGTGTGCGTGTCCGGGGG
>VZTG01004579.1:420506-642045 GCA_013397845.1 Melanocharis versteri
TGTGTGTGGGGGGGGGGGGGGGGGGGGGGCCGTGTTTCACTAGGTGGCAGTGTCTGATTACATCTGGAAGGACCACGCCAGCCAGCCCGGTGTCTCCAGCCGTGACCTCCAGCGCCAGGATGAAATCCCTGACGCTGCAGCCAGCTGGAAAGGGAGCACCACCGTGCGCGTCTGTGTCTACACGGTTCACCTCGGCGGCTTCCAGGAGCTCTACAGGCGCTTCCTCAGGCTGCCTGATGGGGCTATCGTCGAGGTAGGTCCGAGCAGGCTCCTCGCTGCCAGATTTTGAAGGCAAGGGGGTGCATTTCAGAACTAGGTCACAGTCAAAGGAGGAAAATAGGCCGTGCCTGACCCTGCCGGAAACACACACCGAAAGCTTCCATTGGAAGACCTCACTCCTAAACAGTAGTGTATAATCAATGAGTTAATGCTTTTGCAGTGCAAAGTAGCAATTTCAGATTGTTTATAGAGCCATTTAAAGGCAATTATGTAAGATACACATTGAAACTACACGCATAGAGATTATTTATAAATATATATCGCTTAGAACCACATAGGGTCATTCTGTACAGGAATTATTATATATATATATAAATATACAAGGTAAGTACCGTGCACTTTTAATGGACAGCTATTACTACAAGTGTGGTCATTCACTTAGTTTGTATTCAGATACACAGAGCTAAGGCACAGTTAGATTACCTACTGGCATCTTGCATGTTTTGGATTGAATCTTGGATGTTGTCAGCATTTCAGCAGCTTGTGCACTAAAATACAATGCAGGATGTTATTAAAGAGACGTATCACCCATTACTTGTTTCATGGGCTGCATTTTGTTCATTGCTTTGCCATTTTTGTTCTAAGTGCTTTGAAGAAGAACATTTCCTTTTTGCCTTTGGTCTTGTGTTGAGAGACTCTTAAAAAAGGATTGGCATTTAAGAGAAAGTAGAGTCAAAGAATATTACTTTTCCTACCCAGATAAGAAGTGGGAGCAACATCATGGAGATCTTTTTACCAAAACTGGCACAGGTTATAATGAAGCACAATGTTTTCAGCTGTGCACTTCTAAGGTGAAGGTTCAAGTACGTCTTTCCAGCATGAGGCAAACATTGCTTCTGCTCCTTTAGTTAATGTTTCCAGGCTGTTTTCTTCATTAAGGATTTTATTCTTAATGTCTTTGCCCTACTTGGCTTTTTAAAGAAAATTTAATTTAAAGGAAACTGTCCTCAAGGAATCCAAACATAATTTTCTGCCCGGGGAACTTGTGATTCACCAGAGTGAAGACACCAGAGTCTTCGAGCCGGCCAAAGAAAACAAGAGAAGGCATGTGGCCTACGTGAAGTAGAACTTAATTACTGGAACAAAGAAACTGGCAAATCCAGGTCCATGCCCAAGTCTGTTGAAGAAACTCCACACATGAATAATTGCCTAGGCTTTTGCTAAAACACCTTTTCCATGTTGGATGTCAACCAGGCTGCCCAACTCCTACTTTCTGCCTGTTATAAATGTAGCTCTTTGCAGAATGCTTTTTCCCAGTTAAATTCTTCTCAGCTTTTCAGTGGGGAGGTTTCATTCAACTTCCACCAGGCTCTGGAAGGAGGGAGGGTCTTTGAACACCCGAGGCAATCTTAACCCTGTGCACTGTTTCAGCTCATTAATCTGTTCTGTACTTCTGAGGGAGAAGAAATGTTTTCTCACACGATGTAGTTTTGTCTTCCAGGTGAGTTTTTGAGAAGCTTCCAGCATCCACAAAGTAAGCGCTGCATAATACGGATGGCTCAAGCCACTTCTCTATAGTTTCCCACACCAGACCATAACATAGCCTATCCCTAAAATGCATGACTGGGTCTTACCTCATTGTCTTGAAAGCTGCACATCTAATTTAGGAGATCAATGCGTGCTTTACAGCATTTTTACTTGTAGATCTAAATGCAATTACATGTAAGAAATGTGCTTAACTTATAATTGCAGTAAAGCCCATATACAGATCTTACATTTAGCTGATAACAGATGTAATTATACATTTGTGTGTTTTGTAGGTCAGGGCTTTCTACTTCAGCTCCAAATTAGGAATATTTAATGCATTTTAAAACTATACACTGACAAGTGAGAAGTTTGCTGCCATGGAGAAAAATACACCTGAACTTTACCACTTGCTGCTGTTGTCACCCTTCAGGAACATTTTTTTTTTTCCCTTTGCTGCAGCTAGACAAGCAGGGATACTTGAATGGGGTTAGAAAACTGTTTTGGAACTGAAGGGTGCATTGCAATGCTATGTATAATTTTTAAGAGTGTAAGAGAAGAAAGGCGCCTGGGCTTCTTGGAATAATCTTTTCAGTCTGCTCCCTCTGTTGACAACTTGTTGTGCATAAGCATTTTCAGTTTGAATATCTGGGGCTAGTTCTAAAGTACCAGGTAATTTAGTTTACCTAACCCTAGTCTGTCATAGGTATTTTTCTCCCAGTGACTCAGTGGATTTTTCTGGATCCTTATAGTCTATTTGGTCAGAAGTCTCCTCTTATTCTAAATTTAATCAGCTTCCATTGTATCACCCATTGGTGTAAATAAGATTTCTCTTTACCAGAAGTTTACCTACAAAATATAATTTCATAATCTTACTTGTTTTATGCCAGAATGGGTACAACACCTCACCAAAAGAAACAAGATGGGTTCCTGCTTTGCTTTTCATTCCTCTCCTCACCTTTCCGGCAGGCGTGAAGGAGAGAAGTCGCTTCTTCCACACTGGCGAGGGCAGAGAGTGTCATCTATTCTCTCTCCCTGTCATAGGAATGACAGCTGCCTTTCTTCTTCCTTCATGATCAGCAAGCCTCTTTCTTCTCACCAGAGACAAAATTTTTGTGTGAAGTGTTGTCTTGGGACTGTAGGAACGCAACCTGTAAGAACAGGGGTGGTCTGTGGCAATTGTGACGTGTCCTACCTTTGTATATACTTCTACCTGGTCTGCAGCATCCACAGAATAAGAAAACAATCAATTTTCACTTATTTTGTTCTTCTGGATGGGCTGTTGTACAACTGCAGAATGCAAGGAATAATTCAACAGCCTCTAGGAACTGGGGGTTACGTGCACCTTCTTCCTGACAAACAATTTTCCTTTTTATTACAGTAATGTACCAAGGGTGAAAATGTAATTATTTCAGTGTAAATTTTCATTTGTTTGTTCACTTTTATTAAGAAACTCTGAAGGCATGTAATTCTGAAGATAGTAAAATGAGAAGACTTTCACTTTTAATTTCTGTGAGTTTCAGGAATCATATCTGAAAGAGCCATAACACTTATTCCTAAATACTGCAGTGGAACCTCATGAATTCAGGCATTTGGGGACTAAGATCTGTCCATCAGATATTTAATGCTTTGTGCCATTTACAGCATGATGGGTGTTGGTTTTGGTGGGTGTTCTTCAGAGATAATATGTATAATAGGAGGAAATGAGCAATTTGGCAGAAAACAACACAGAAATTATAATAAATTTGAAAAAAGATGTGCAGATGTAGACATTGTTCAGAGGGCACCACCAACATAAGCAGTAGCTTCTTAGCATTCAGCTAACTGAGGTGTGTGTGCAGGCTGGCGAGGGCTGGGGCAGTGTTTCTCTTGCCAAACACACGAACATGAGAACAGCGCTGAAATCACCAGGCCAAATTCTACCTCGGATTCATGTGTTCAACTCTTGGTGACTTTAACTTCAGATGAGTTTCTGTATCTGCAGATATTCTTTGACAGGCTTAAGAGGAATTTTGCATAATCTTGCTGTGAAGTCCCTGGATGCTTGTAAGGAATTCACTTCATATTTACAGCCTCATCCTACTCTTTTATATTTCAGTGAAAGCAAGATTTTCTCATAGCCCTACTTCAGCAAACCACTTCAGTGTGAACCTAATTTTATCCAAGGAGCCAAAACTCACTTTAATAATAATCACCTTTCTTTTATTTTATTTTCTTTTTTTTTTTTTCCAGTAAGTAAAACCAGTTTGTAAGTGCTGTGTGTAGAAGTACACTAGCTAGGAATAAATGTCCTCTAAGCAATAGCTTAAAATACTTATTTCTTTATGTGTTGTGTTCCCATTAGAGGTCCAGTTTTCCTGGTATAACTAGAAATTTCATGTCTGGTATGAAAAGTAGTTTTATAGGTTTCATAGGTTTGAGGTAAAACTAACTGTTTTAAAAGGAACATTAAATACAAGGTGACATGTATAAATTGCCCTAGAAATGTTAAATTAAAAGGTTTTTTTTAAATGTGCAGCATAAAAATTATAGAGGTTAAACTTGTAGGTGCAATCTTTTTATCATATGCATTGTAAAACTCAAAGAATTCACATGCAGTAAAAACCATTTTCCTTTTTACCTATAATATATTTCCTCTTTATAGTAATTCAATTTAAGTGTTGGCTAACCAAGGAATGACCTTCCCAAAATAAATCACTTTTCATGCTTTTCGGTATTCATTAATCTGATGTTATTGTAATATACAGGAAATTATTGAATTTTAACATTTTAAATGTATTTGAAATCCATGCACAGAAAAGTTAATGATAGTGGTACGTGTTTGCTGTCTACATGGTGATAACACCAACTTGGTGATTTTTATCTCGACTTTTGCTGACTGGAGTTGATTTCTTATTAAAAGGGCAAAGATAAGTCACTTTAACTCAACGAAAAATCAGTTTCTTATTATAGGCCTAGTAAACCTCAGCATTGTAGAGAAAGTTTTTGTATAGTATGATTTTATCTATCAAATAAGCCTTCACAAATGTCAAGGATTCTTCCAATTTAAACTTACTGGATAAAAGAGATCTGTTTTCCTTAATTACTTGAAAAGTACCTAGCAGTAATAGGATAAGACAGCGTAGGTGACTAGCCAATTACTTAGTTTAAGCTATTTACATCAATCCATATGCTATAAATTATGTCTAAACCCTCCTGCACTTCTGGAAAAGTGAATAAAATCATATAAGTTTATTTTGAATACAAGATCAGATATGGTATGCTGAGTGACACTTAAAAAGAATGAAACAGTAACCGTAGCTTATTTTCTGAAGCAATCTTGACACTAATGCTAAATTACAGCTTGGAAACATCTAGCATTTTTACCTTTATGAGAAAAGGCTTTTTACATATTTAACATAATTCTAGGGAAAATATACTGGAATTATGTATAAAGATATGTACACTGTAACCAAAGGGCATTTATATTCCCCAGTAGAATACTTACAACAATTTTATTGCCATTTGGTGTCATTTTCTAACAGATATAAAATACAGCCAGTAAACAAACTAGACTTTAGATTTAAGCTGACAGCTGTTCCTTCAGAAGCAATATTCAGATATTTAATCTTAAGAATACTGAATATTTTACAGTTGTTTGAGCAAACTATACTTTTAGCATGTGAAGGACTGCATGCTTTTATATACAGTTCTTGGATCTGATAATGACACTAAAAAACAACCTTAGAATAATCTACACATTTGTTACTCTTATATATTCCCTGGGCAAATCAACAAATTGCCTCATGTTTTATTCTTAATCCCACAAATTCTTTCTTTATACACAGTGTTGCTATGAATATTGGGCCCAATTTTTTTCCCGTGTGTGCATCAGCCATGCAGTTGACTCCAGCAGAGTTTATGCATGTGTGTGAGTGCAGCTTTTTCTGGCCCTAATTTCATTAAGGGAATAAATTGGCCAAGTTTACTGCAAAAGCCCCACGTGCTGTTTTCATTCAGAGTGTCACTTCAGTGGTCACTAAAGGTTTATGGAGGAGAGGGAGAGGAAGAGGAAGGATCGCTCCAGCTCTGTACCTGAGGTTGGTACACTACCTCATGACTTCATCCTCATCTCACCGGACACCGGGAAGGAACAGCACAACTCTGGCTTTTCTGTGAGCTGGGTCAGCTATGGGGCCTGGGTGAGGACGTTTTGGCCGGGAGAGAGCCTGGGCAAAGGTAATTACTTGGTGCAAACTGACCCACTTTGGCTGGCTTCAGGAGCATCATGTCAGGTCATCCACAAACATGGCCAGTTCAAACCAGCGATGAGTTGGTTTCCTGGAAATCCCTATAAAAGCAGGGATTAACTGCAGTGTTTGTCCCACAGAAGAATGCATGCACATGTGCACATACTCCTGGGCTGTATGGGCTTTGCCACATGCTGCCTGCCTAATTCTGAGATTTAATCTTGTGCCATTGAAAACATGTAATACTCTGCAGCTGCATTCAGTGGGAGAATGATCTCTCTCAACATGCATTCAGTTGGGAATCATACATTTTACCAAGTCAGCTGAGGGATAGTCCCATGGACATGGGCAATTGGATCAGTACAGCCTGCAAACTTACAGCCCTCTTGTTGAGGGTCATGGCAGTATAGCCAGTTTCACTACAAATAAGAAGTAACCCAGACTGTTTTAAGTTATTGTTACCAGTATATATTTCTCCTTTAATGTCATAATTCAATCAAAGATAATCAGTTTAAGAAAGAAATTAGTTGTCCAGGCAGCACTTTCCATCTCACTGAAAAGATGAGAACAAGGAAAAGAGATTTCCTGGAGAAATCTTGTGCTTGTATGCTTTGTTCTTAAATTGATCCTGCTCATCTCACATGTGACATGTAAACCCTGCCCTGAAATGGACCCAGTCTGTTGCTCTTTGCCCTTGTGATGGGTAAGCCAGTCCATCTGCTGCAGATGAAATGGATGAGCGCAATGTGTCTCAGCTGAGCAGAAGTTATTTCTCCATATCTTCTGTTCCAGGTTGTTTTCCCTGTCAAGTACAAGATTAGGTTCTTGCCTTTTTTCGGTAAATTGTGGTATAGTTTTAAATGGAAGCTGTGTCTATTAATTATTGATCTATTTTCAACTGCAGTCAAGACTATGTTGCAAGAGGATGGAAATGCAGGAGGCAGCCTTGCAGCATGTGGCAATTTCCCACCTCCCTAGTGTTCTACAAATCTCAGGTTTTATATACTCCTTACCCCAGAAAGTCACAGAACCATGTGGAAAAAGATTTATTTTCTTCAAGTGGCCGCATCTATGGTGCTTATCTATGGTGCTTATCTATGGTGCTGTCTGTGCTCCAATAGGAGAACCAGGAAAGGAATGAGACAGGCCCACTACTAGACCTTTTCAGCAGGACTCACTGGCTTTCAGATAATTAAAAAATTACTGAAATACCAGAACTACAGCATTACAGCCTTGTTCTGTATATGAATATTCAATTTTAAATCATACTGGCTTATTTTTTGCTTGCAGAGAATGTGGGGTGAGGAGCAAGGATTACCTACCTAATCAACACATACACAAATATATTATGTTCATGGAAATTTTAATTTCTTTTTTCTTGAGGTCCTGAAGGGTTAGAACTGTTTCCTTCAGTTGTTTGCAGAAGGAATGGAAGCAAGTTCAAGCACACCCATTCAGTCTGAGCCAGTGCTCAAGGGAAAAATGCTGCCATTGCTCTCTAGTTGTACTATATAATATAATAAATAGCAGTGATGATAATTAAGGGGTAATTTAAAAGTGCTATTTTTTATTTAAAAATACATCTTTCAGTTTCAACCCACTTTAAATACCAAGGTTTGGTGTATTTTCAGTGATTTTCAGAATAATTTTATGCTGAAAGGGCAGAGCCACCGATTGTTGTAGAAGGTATTTTGTACTTTTAAATGCTTATAATCTTTATTCATCTATCACAGTTTTACCTGAATCAGCAGTAAAATCTCTGAAGTCAAAGGATAATTGCCAAAACAGCATTAACTTATTTTATCTGAATAAAAAAATAACCTTTGAAAAAGTACCTTGCAGCTACACAGATTGACAAAATACATCAATTATATTTTTGCTCACTTTATAATTACACTGCAGTAAGTGCACAGTGAACTTTCCTACATGGTTGATTAACCATAAGGTTACTGCTATTAAGTCCCTCTCAGAAACAACAACTTGGACTTTGATTTAGGAACATAACTCTGCAAAACATCTGATCAAGTTTAAAAATCTGACATATCTATACAAGCTCCAATTGAAAGTACACAAGTAAATGATAGCACCTTGATTCTGGCAAAGGGTTCCTATTGCTTCAGTCAGTCATACTGAGTATGTGAACAATCAGGTTTGGAAGATCTCTTGGTAGTGTTAACCAGCTGCAAAGGAAAGGCTTTTCGGGTGAACTCTAAATATCCCCTGTATCCTCTTTTCTTTTGCATAGAAACAAGTGTTATGAAGAGCAGAGGAGGGAGCTGGGGTTGTGTAACCTGGAGAAAAGGAGGAAAAGGGTGATCTTATCACTCTCTACAACTGCCTGAAAGGAAGTTGTAGCCAGGTGGGGGTTGGTCTCTTCTGCCAGGTAACAAGTGACAGGACAAGAGGAAATGGATTGGATATTAGGAAAAATTTCTTGATGGCCTGAAAGGGTTTTCAAGCACTGGAAAAGGAAGCCCAGAAAAGTGGTTGAGTCACCATCCCTGGAGGCATTTAAAAGACATGTGGATGTGGCACTCGAGAACATGGTTTAGTGGTGAACTTGGCAGTATTAGGCTTATGGCTGTACTCAATGATCTTAAAGGTCTTTTCCAAATCTATCTCAATGATTCTATAAAATGAAATTAGTGTTCCAGCTTCTGGGGAATTAGGGTTGCAACTCCAGGAATACACTGATGATATTTCCACATATTTTTCTCAAATTATTGCAATTGGAAAGTTTTTTCTGTTTCTGTTAGCTCACTGGTGCTGTAGCCCCCTTTTATATCTTCTGTCTTCTTGACTTTGTATGATGCAAAAATGTTGCTATGAAGTCCTGCCATGATGTTGTATCTCTTTTTGTCCTGCCCTGATGATTTTTATGCCATGAGAGAGACAGCTTTGGACAGCCTAAGACTGGACTATCTCTTAGTTTGAAAGAATAAAACTAAAAATAAAGTAGCAGCTGTTCTGTGTAAGTGGTATCTAGGTGAGAAGAAAGAATAGCCTGGTACAGGGAAACTTGCCTAGGATGTAGGATGCACAAGGCCACTTCAATATTAATCTCAGCTTTTCATGTGAGGTGGGGAATATTTACTACGTTGCCTGTTTCCCTCAGTTCCTGAGGTAACAGCACTTTCTAGCTTCGCAGTGTATCAAAATCAGAAAGAAACAACAAAGACTGTAAGATGCTTCAACAGACAGAAAATAAGAATACACAAAAAATACAATAGAAATTAGAGATTATTCCCTTACACATGCCTGTGTTTGCAAAATTTATTATAGCTGTGCTAAATAAGATTGAGAATAGCAAAATTCTTTAAAATATTACTATATTACTGTATCAACTTGCTTTTTCATGCTAACATTTCAGTAAGAGCAGCTAGACAGAGCTGAGCTCGGTTACTTCTCAGTGTCTGAAATTTGATTTCTGCTCAAATTAATCTGAGCAAAATTTCTCTTATATGGCCACTCCAAAACATGAAAACAGTTGGAGTCAGGGCACTCTTGTGCAAAATGCCACCCACATGACACAAGCTGAGGATCTGACATGTGGTGTGGTAACTACTTATGAACTGAGCTAAATCTGATGCAGTGCCTTGGCTTTATAACCAATTTCCAGTCCTATAACATCGTCTCCTCCTCATGGCCATGACTTCCTTCTTTGAGTGTATATTCTTTATTCACTCAAATCTTCTCCATGTGTCAAGAACATCATAGGAAGAAATTATGAAAAGCAACGGGCGTAAAAATCCCCATTCCACTGTTTTACTAAAGCATTTAGAGTGAGAAAAATTAGGTGAATTCACATTTCACATGTGTTTAAATTGTTAATCTCACTGCTCTATCTGTATTAGTGAATACATTTACAATAAGTTTTATTTTATAATATTTTGGCAGAACTGTTAGAAAAATTGTTATAAGCCCAGGAGTGGAACTGAACCATGAAAGCTAAACTGTAAGCTGCTGCAAAGCTGGGTTATTAGTATGACAGAATAAAATTTCACACACACACAAGCTTCTAAGCTGTGATATTTTGAAAGCAAGAAGAGAGGGGTGGGGAAGGGTAATCAAAGTCATCTGTGTTCCCTCTGATATTTCACTGAATGCTGCCATAATAATATGTTGGTTTTGTCTGTTCTTCTTTTCAGGCATTTGGTGATATTAGTAAGGAAAGTCTTTTGTGTAATGAAGTGAGCACAGACCAGGAGCGCATGAGGGGAAAGGACAGTGTGCTGTGTACGTCTACACGTATCAAGCTGAGGGAGAGGAAGAAGAGCACAGCAAGGTGGAAAGGTATTATTTTCAGTTTCTATACCTAGCTGAAAAACAATCCTGATACTTAAGCATGAAATGATGGGAAGGATAGAAAAAAGCAAATCATTTTAAAACAGTTTCTTTTGGGAAAGCTAGGGTGCGATCGGTGAAAGCTGATATTTCACAGTTGTGTTTTCCAATGTGTCTTCATCCCTGGGTAGTTCCATCAGCTGTTGCAAGAGTCCTGAAGACTGAAGTGCTGTCCTTTAGCCAAACACTGTCACGCTTTCCATTCGGAATCTCAACACAGTAACGCAATCCAGAGCAATCTAGCTTAGGCAAGGACCAGCATTTAAATTATGCTGGGGGCAGGGTTAAATCAGTTATTGTATATATATTTAGGAATGTGTCCAGACATATTGGTCTAAGTGCAAAAGTCCAAATCTCTCAGACTTGTATTGTGTTTTCCACCATGTACTGAGAGCCACTGAGAGCCCTCACAGTGCCTGGAGAAGTACATGCAGAGTGGAACATCTGTGTCAAGTTTTCAGTGAAGTTGCTCCTGACCAAAGGTAGTATCAGGGCATTTGTGACAGAGTGCTACAGAGCACACTGGGTGTCCTGAGGCATCACTGTTATTATGAGATATCAATTTGCTCTTGTTGATTATCCAGGCTCGTTGTAGCTGGCTCCACAGGATCTCTGCGCTCAGCTGGGTCCTATCACTGTCAGTTTTCCAATGCCCTCTAAGGAGTAAAGTTCGGTTAAAAGCACCTTGTGCTACTTTTAAGTTCACAATAATCTTGTTTGCTAACAGAGAAACCTTGGAAAGTTCACATGAGCACAAAAGACAGGTTTTTTTTAAGGAAAACTAGTAACTGTAGTGTATGACCTCTTACTCTGATACCCCGGGGAGAGAGGTCATACACTGTCGTTGGTGTATTTACATCCTGTCTTTCTCTACATCCTTTTCTCTAATCTTCAGGAAGCCCTGTTGTCTCTGACAAGAGCTAATTCCTGCAGTAACACATGGTCCGTGGAGTTGTTTACATGCTGATCCACATCCACGGTATGGCTACTGTCTGATGGAATTTACGTTTCTGACAGCCACATCTCTGCCTGTGCAGTGCTGTCCTGCAAATGCTCCCTTCGTAGCTCTTCTGTGGCTTCAACAAGCTGTGCAGTGTGGTCAACTCATGGGATCAGATCACAGATTGGATCGTGCAAACACAATTATTTCATGTGACTTCTTTTTCCCTTCCCAGTTGTGGGACATTCCTAGATTTCTGAGGTTTGCTTGTTTCTGCTTTTTCAGCTTTGCTTGCACCTGTTAGCTGTAGTGGGGAAAATGTTACTGATTTGTCTTTCAAGTTTCATGACTAAAATATTTACAGTGTTTTCAGTAATTGTTCAAAGCAC
Source organism: Melanocharis versteri (assembly GCA_013397845.1). Lineage (NCBI taxonomy): Eukaryota > Metazoa > Chordata > Aves > Passeriformes > Melanocharitidae > Melanocharis > Melanocharis versteri. The sequence continues at coordinate 432,152 of VZTG01004579.1, forward strand.
AACGCTATTGTAATTGCAAGACTGCAAGAATGCCCCGAAGAGGAGCAATGATGGCTTCAGCCACCAGTCCCGTAGCCAAGTCCCAACATGCTGTAAAATTTATAAGATCCAAGAGACCATTTTTTTCTGGTGGTTATACCTGCTTCCCTGTGAGCTACAGCAGCTTAAAGCAACCTGGAGGTTATATTCATGCCTTCTTAGTAGTATTAAAGTTAGGACTAGTCAGTTCTCTTTAGTTAGAACCAATCAGTGCCTATTCTATTTGGCTCCATACAAATGTATCAGAAATTGTCCATGCCCCAAAGGCAAGAACTATGAGAGACAACAGAAGAAGGTGGGAAGGGAAACACAGGCAAGAAAGGTGAAATCATTCATGCAAGGCCATCAAAGTCAGGTAAAAGGAGAAATACAGGGCAGACTGCCAGCATCCTGATTCAGTCTTCCCTTCTTGTCCTGAAAATGAAGCTGGAAAGAGGAAGAAACTTACCTTACTGGTATTTTGAATCATTTATGTTGAATTCTGTAATCAATTAATGAAGTAATCAGTGACATTTTTCCAGCATGTTATAATTTTCTGGTTTCCCTTTGTTCACACTGGTATGGTAAAACTTTTTCAGATGCATTTACCTTTGTATGATCTTACCCAATATCTTGAGCATTGTTGATTAATAGTATTACTTAAATCTATAGTTCTCACCCACCTGAATAAACATTAAATTATATTAGGCAGTAGCCTAAAGGTTTAAATGTCACTCCTGAGCACAGTTTTAATTTGGGTATGCAAGATAGTGTTTTGGGGTTTTTTGGGTTTTTTGGATTTTTTTTCCCAGTTTATTTGTGTGCATGTGCATATGTGTGTGATTATTTTATGACTTATGTCCAGACAGAAATGGTGTTAAAAATCTTCTGAATATCTACAAGAATTGATGTGATTTTTGTGGCTTTTATTGCATAAGACATTACTTGGATGACTTTTCTCCATCATAACAGGAATAAAATTGCCTTTTAATGTTTGCCTTGCCTGTTGACACTTTAAACTTTTCTACAAAACTGTGGAAAAGAAACTAAATGAAGAGAAACCACCCTATTGCAGTTTCTGGGTGACAGTACCAGGATGCTGTGGGCAGCACCTTACTATGTGCATCTTCCTGGCCCCAGTTTTGCCTTTTGACATGACTGACTATAATGGTAAAAATCTCTTTCGGCAATATTATACCCTGGGTTTCTCACCACTGAGTTAGGATATCCCAATTTGGTTCTGTGAGATTTTGACTTTGGTGTTGGTAATGCAGTGTTGGAATTCAGTCTGGTGGTAGGACTGACTTTATGTTTGGAACTACCACAGCTTCAGTTCTGATAGGACTGTGTTGATTTTTCTAACAAATGTGGATCTAGTACTGAAAATTTGTTCTGCATGAGGGACTTGACTGACCACTTTTACTCCTCCAGTTATACTGGAATGTGTCCCCTGACTTTCATCTGCTCTAGGATGTACAATTCTGTGCATTACATATTCGTGAAAGCTGAATTTAAATTATGTTTAAATATTAGGTAAATTTACCTTTTTGTTTTTTTAATGTAGCATCCTACCTATTAATTTTGATTACCTGCATCCTATGAGTTCCCATGTTTGTTGGTCAATATACAGTGGGTGGCATTGGCTTTGAAATTGTTTTCTGAAGTGCTCTTATCAACGGCATCATCCATAATGCTCAGTTATAGTTGGATAGTAATTGCCTGTCTATGCAGTGTTCCTTTGCAACAATTTTCTCCTGTGTAGCTATATATATGTAGTCATTACTGAAAAGTGTAAATAAAGAATCCTTTTAGTGGTGCAGTTTCCCTGGGTACCTACTGTGCTCTTATTATCTAAAACATACTCCCCATCTGTAGTTCTGTTCTATTAAAGGATAAAGATATAACTATGAATTAAAAATTAAAATGCTTGTTGTAGATTGGAGAGCAGGGTCTATTAGACTATATCTGGAGCTAGGCTACCAGTACAGTAGATAGATTACACTGAGCACCAGTTAAGCAAGGGGATGAAAAATGAGTGATTTTCATCATTCAGTTAAATATAGTGCTAAGTGGTATGTGCTAGCATTAAAAGCAAATTACTTAGCACTTCACCAATCACAGCATGAGAGCATTCCATTGGAAACAGTATTTTCAGTGATGCTCAGTCCTCAGTTTTATTAAATAAATCTGCTGTTAATGCTTAAGGAAGCAGTAGAAGATGTATTGCTATGATAATAAAAAGATTGAAAATGTAAAAATAAAGAGAAGCAGTACCTCATTGTAATAAATGTGCAGAGAAATCCTCCCTCTCTCTTAACAACAAAACTCTGAAGTGCTGGCAGATCTATAATTTCCTGTACTTTCTTTAGGTCTTCCTTTCTTCCTAATGAATATGACCTTTCCTTTTTTTTTTCCTTTTTTATAATGACATCTCTTTTTCTCATAAATCTGCTGCCATGTCACTGAACATTTTGATGAGCTTTTCTGATTCCCTCTTATATCTCCTTGATAGGATATTATTATCCAGTAATCTAAAGATGGGGAGCCTGATCCTCAGCAAAAGTACTTTTTGGCTGCTCCTTTAAAGACAATGGAGCTGTGAGAATTTACAGCACAAGAGGTTTTGACATTGAGGGCTGCCTTCATATCATGTAGCAAGATTATTTCCTCCAGCGGGCAATGGGCGATTGGAAGACGATCAAATCTGTTGTCTGAACACATGGAAGATGGGAGAAGTCATAAACCTTTCTGAGTCTCAACACTGCAAGTACTGAAGCCCTGCTTCCTCAGAAGTGGCCAGACACTGCCTGCTGATGGGAAGTAGGGAATAAAATCTGTTGTTTTCCTTTCCTTCCAGTTTATCAGACTGCCTTTACCTTGACCCCTGAGGTCTTGACCCATTTTTGTCTTATCTTCTTCCCCCAACCCTTCTGTGGAGGGGAGTGATAGAGCAGCTTGGTGGGCAACTGATGTGCGATCAAGGTCAAGTCGCCAATAAAGTGAAACATGTAGGAAGTGATGTAATTCATCTGGTTTTAGTACACATGTTGGCTGGAGGTGTTTTGAGTTTTCTTGTGGCCCTGAATTTCTGAGGTTTTGTGGAAATTATGTGACCTTCCCAAAACAGGTGCTCTTTCCACTTTTGCTTAGGCTGTGCTTAAAACTTTAGTGAAATCAGTGTAGTCTTATACAGCAGAAGTCTTTCCATTAATAGTGTAGGATAACGATATTAGACCTGAAAGAAACATTTTGCAAATTCTAGACCTATTTCAAAAAGTTTCCTTGTGAAAAATAAAATGTGTCTTTTTTTTAACAACATATGTTAAAAAACAAGGCATTTAGGCAATGCTTTCTTCTCTTCACGAGGTAGATTTTTCACTCTCATTTCCCTATCTTTTTCTACTTAAATAGATGCTCCAAAATTAGCCTTTTTTTTTTTAGAGCTTTATTCAAAGTACTTCCTTAAATTTTAAAACAACAGACCTTTTTATTTTTTCTTTCTTTTTTTCTTTTCTTTTTTTTTTTTTTTTTTTAACCAATAGAACCTTTCATTCTCAAAATATTTGAGGGCATGATGTTTAACATAGTTTTCGAAACATAGAATTCCTTTTTTTGTTTTCCTGGCTGGCACGTAATGGTTCTGATGCATCTTTCCTGGGTATGCCAATCCTGTCATATACACTAATATGAAATAATGACACAAGGTTGACTTAACTGGACATAATAGGGCATATTTCTAAAACATTCTATATGGGAGGTATATGCACAGATCTTGCTACTAGTTAATGAAATTGGAAAACTTCTTCATCTGTACTAAGACGTATATTCATAATAGCCTCCAACTCCAAAGGCATGGAGTCCTTACATAATAAGATAATAAAAATGAAAAAAAGCAAGGATTTCTTTTTCTCTTCATGTTTCAGATGAATTTTAGAACTTCACCATTCACAGTGAATTTGGAGCAGCAGACAGCTATGATTGTGTCTAAAATCAGTGCAAGAATATGCATGTACGTGTGTGCTCATGTGTACAGAATCAGAGCAGGACAAATTTCAGTGGCAAGGCTCTGTCTTTTAAACCTTTCCAAAGTTTTTTCTGTTGTTGATGCTGTTTAAGTCTTTATTTTCTATCTTGGAATAAAAAATCACTGTTTGAAGGCTTTTGTGTATTTTCCACAGATATTATCTGTGAATATATGAGAGAGGCTCTGAACTATCAGAGAACATGCTATTGCTTTTTTCATAATATCTTTCAAATTAGACATGAAAAAGCCTAAATATGTTAATGGTCTCATCATACGATTTTTTTTCATCAACAAGTGGTGGACAGGAGTAGGTTGCAGCCCCCTAATTCCCCTCTGTTCCCCTCCTACCCCTGCTCTTTTTTAAGCACTGAAAAGCTTACCATGTTACATTGACTTACCAACAACTCTTCAATGCTGACTTTTCCTTATGAAGCAATGGACTTATGCACATGTATCTACCTTATCAGGAATGCAGTATTTCACCTGGGTCTGGGGCTGAGTGTAAGCTGATGGCTTGTCTCTGCCCCTCTGACAGTTTAGCCTGAGGGATTTTAGAAAGGATGTCAAAAGAGTCAATACAGGCATGGCCTGGTCCAAAAAGAAAACAGTGAGCAGAGACTAAGAGATGTTGCGTTCAGGTTGCTAATTTCTAGCCTTCCTCTTCCACCCTTGCTAGTGTTGTGGACACATGCTCTCCTTTGAGCACAGCTGTGCCACCTGAAGAGATCATCTACAGCTGCTTTTTCATGCAGGAGAAGCTCCCATGGGAGCTTTCCCTCACCCATTTCAGATTGAGCAGCAAATACCTTCTGCTCCAGCTGCTCAAGCCTCATAGGACCATGTTCAGCCAAAACAGGTGTGAGAGCATTCACACGAGCAGCTCTGCTTGCAGTTCTGAGTGCAGTCATCTCTGAGAGAAGGGTGGTGACAGGTGGGCATGATGTTGTCATTCCCTCATCCAACACAGCTAAGTGGAATTCTGCTGTCTCTGTGTGTGTCTGGTTTAAAGGTTGACTGTGAATGCTGTGAGTGATAAGACAGACTTTGAGTTCAGAGTCCTTACAGACAGCCCACCGACTGGGTTTGAAACTTGGACTTTAACGCTCATTTTAGACAGAGATGAAAAAGCAAGCAGGAAGTTTGTGCATGTTACTTTATATAAAATGTAATTTATTAAGTTGATTATTATTATTATTATCCTTTCAATTATATACTCTTCTGCTGAGAAACTCCACCCATGCCTAGTTTTCCACTCATGTCCCTTGGGGTAAAGAATAGCACTAAAATGGGAGTTGCCAACCAGCTTCAGACTTAACAGTGCCGAAGAAGGAATGGAAGCCTCTCTATGTTCCCTGAACACAGTGGACATCAGCCTTAAGAAGCAAACAGGATAATGGCTTCCTCTAGTATGTGTGCCAGCTGCTCTGTGAAGCTGTGCAGAATTCCATGTGCTGGATAAGGAGTCGCGTTCACTCTGCAGGCTGCAGGCTTCCAAAGCCCCCTCGACCAGGCCATCAAAAGTCCCAGCTTTTATACTCCTGGGTAGGATGAGATAGATACTGCTTCGAGTGAGGGACCCAGCCAGGGTACTTCTCAAGGCTTCTGATCAGATGGGACATGAAGAGGAGGGAAAAGGGGCTTCCTACAAGGTCAGAGCTTTGTCAGCGAATACTACAGTGTTTCTACTGGCTCTACAAGGTTACAGAAAAGGGAGCGATTTCCCTGGGTAATTAGGTCAGGATTGTGGTAGTTGGCTTCCTTTTATCCTTGTTATGTGGATAACTCGGATTTATTTTTTCTTCTCCACGGACTCAGCAGTACAATTTCAAAATTGACATGGTGCTTATCAGAAGTTAGTAATTGGATAGTGCAACCCATTTGTTTGATAAAGCTGAACTGTTCATTTTTGGTTTCTAAAAGCTAATAGGCATTGTTCCTTCTTTGACATTTGATTTTAATGGCTGTAATGTTGCTCCTGTCTCAACAGCTATATGTCTGGGTGTTTTCCTTGACTCCACGCTTCCTCTGCAGGCTGCAGGAGACGGTTTTTAACACTTTAGCTTCTGGCATATGTAGTAGTTCCCTCACTTCTCCATATGCTGCTGTATCCCATAGAGCTGGCAAAGGCAAAGTGCTAGGATTCAGGGGTGGATTAAAGCTGAAGGCAGAGTTACGGGTTTCCCCAGGCCTGTGTTGCTTTAGTTTATTTAGAAATAATGTAATCATAAAAGAACCCCAAACCCCAAATCCTCTTCATTATAGTTTTGCACAGGCATGATCCTAGGAAAGATGATTAGGTGAGGCAAAACTTTGGTATAAAAGGGATGTGTAAAATTCCTCTGGCTAGTTTGCCACTGAATTGAGTTTTCTGAGGTACGACTTCTGTTACTGTAGGACTGGGTTATTGCAGCTCCTTTTTCTTCGGCCTTCGAGCAAAATCAATTCATGAACTATGCAACACTGCTTCAAGGCTCTTTTTACGAGACTAGCCTAATCTACATATGGCATTGTCCCTACTTTACAGTCTTTTAATTGGCTACGGGCAGCTTACCATATTGATTGAAAAATTCTTCTTGTTACATTAAGAGCTATGGCTAATTATGATCTTTCTCCTCTCCTTGTCGTCTTGATTTGTAGTTCACATCTCCTCCTCAGGAGCTCACTCCTTTCTCTTTCAGACTGGAGTCTCCTCTACTGGGTCTTATTCCCTCCCTGATTTCATAAAACCTCATGGCTAAGCTGCTGGTGTTAGAAAGATACTGAATAAGATGAACTTGGGGCTCAATGGCAAATTCTGTTTTCCAAATAAATACTGGAAAGCTCTTGGTTGTATCATTACGTTATCTAAGACTGGTCATTCAGAGAATATTTCAGTAGCAAAATAGAAAATATAAATTAAAAAAAAATCAACCCTACATATGTTGTGTATGTTTTATGGGGGCTAAAGGGAGGTTACAGAGAAAAGGTCAGTCAGTAAATAAAATGTGTATTTCCTTACAGTGAAATACAGTAGAATCCTTACTCAAAGGGCTGTTAAAAACAATTGTCACTCTCCATAAGTGTATATGTGTAGCAAAGTTAATTCATTCACTTATTGTTATGGAAGGAATACCAAAAGAGAATGCTATGATGAAGTATTATTTTCCAGAAATCTGACTGTAGTAATTTCTCCTGGATGATGATCCAATGATGCATGAACTTATAACTCTTGCAAAAAATAAAAAAGTGTTAAATATTGCGGAATATCCATCTTATTTTGAAGACTCTTGCATCAAATTGCTGTACAATCCTCACTGCTGATGTAATTAATGGGAAATCTGTCTAAGCAAGAAAAACGTGAAATGTCATAGCAAGCTGTCATGAGTAGAGCTGATTGAAAAAACTCTGCTTGACACTCTGTGTCACAAACTGGGGGAAGAAATTTTAGCATCATTCAGGAACTCAAAAGAGAGTTATTCCAAGACCTGGAAAATGTCATCACTCTCTTTGGAGTAAAATGTGTGAATTATTTTTATTGTTGCATTCATTAGTATCCATATTTCCTTCTTTTGCACCTTATTTTACACATTTAATTTAAATGAGAGCAAATGTGTTCTGGCTGAATGTCATATACATGTTGTATATAACAGAACTATGATTAACTGTATGAATAATTACCAGTTGCAACTAAACAATTCAGATGGATAGTTTCATTAAGAAAACAACATGGGGTCATTATAAGGTTCTGGTCGCTGCCCCCAATCTTAGAAAAAAATATAGTTCTCTGAACCACCAATCTGAACTGGTGATAAAATATCCCAAGTAGGCTCACATTAAGCTGGATAATATGCAGGCTGCTTGATTTGTATTGAATATGTGTCTGGTGGCTGGAACCCACTGTAATGAACTAGCCCACAAATCACAGCTTAATGGGAATCTACTTATACATATTGCTTAATTAAAAGTTGTGAGCTTATTAACATGTGTCTTTGGCACTGAGCTTTGGGGATGTAATCTCTGTGCAAATAAGACTAGGTTGTAAAAGTTTTATAGATTGACAATGATATTAAATTCCATACCTTAATAACCCATCATTTTCTCAAAGTGTGGTTCCTATTCTGTATTTATTCAAAGCTGTGACAAATTGTTTGTTTGTAATTCTTTACTGCACATGACTTTGTGTGCTTGCTTTGTCTCAGAAATGGTACTGCTGACGTCTCATCTACTTCTGCCCATTTTTTTGGGGGTGTTGCTAACTTTTCTGGCTGGCATACAAACTCAGAGACTCTTTTCTTATTATAGAGGCACCCCATGGCACAACACTTTTGTTAGAATTGTGCCAGTGTTTCCATTATAAACCTCCGTTTTCACGGGTTTATAACTTTACTGTAAAAATTTGCTTGAGGCTCAAACTTGGACTAGAAGTTCCAAGAGTGGGAGGGAACATTTTTTAACAATTAGAACAAAAATCTGCAGTACATTGCTCTTGGTTGCATGACTTTCTTCATTTCTGTGCGGCTAGTTTCAGAAGCCCTTCTGTCCAATTTGTTTTTCAAATTTTTTTTGGCTGTATCACATTTATCTCAGCTAATTCTACTTCATGTTCATTACTGAATTGATATGACTTAAGGAAAAAAAAATAAAGCAATCTCTTGTAGCGCTTTAAAAACATGACTTCTTACTCTATGGAAATATTTAGTTCAATCTATTTGGCACCTTTCCTTAGACACTTGTCAATCTGGTGATGCTATATGGGGTAGAAGAAGGGAGAAAATTGGTAAATGGAGATAGATAAGCTTTCAGAGGTTGTTGCAAGATTCTAGTGGTTTTCATGAATATCACGTATGCCATAGCTGTCCTTTCAGAAGAGAATCACACATTTTCACATTACACCCTCTGAATCACAGATCTGTGAAGGAACAAAGAAAATAAAGCTCTATTCTCATTAATTTTGATGTCGTCCTCTTCAGGAACTCAGCTTGAGAAAAGCTAACTGTGGATATACCTCTTCCTCTTAATGCCTTGCTCCCCATCCCCTCACCTCAATGTCCCACCAGAGAGCAGAAAAAATATTCCCCAGGTAACCTCTGTGCCAAAAACGGGTTAGGAACCATTTCAAACAGATGTGCCTCTTGTGGAAAAGTTGTCTTTCTTGCCAGAATCGAATCACTCTAAGTGTAAATGGAACTTGCTCTCCTTAAAGGACTTGAAAGTGAGAGGTGAGACCTTGAGTCTTCATGAAGGACTTGAACACGGGAGGTGAGATCAGTCTGAGGGGAGCTGCTCTAAGCCTCATGATGTTTACCAGAGGTCTACACAATTGTTCTACCCTTGAGGAGACAGGAAGATGTGTGATATACCTTTGTCTCTGTACTTTGCTATCATGCTGTCCCTAGAAAACGTACCTGGGGGACAGAGACGGATGGTTGTTCAAACAAGCAAGCGGACAGGCAGGTTTCTGGTATGGCAGACCTGTCATATCTGACAGAGACAGTCTGAGGCCTGTGCATCTGTGTCTAGCCTGAGGTTTTTCTGCAGCAGCATGAATACAGAGCAGTGCTGCCGTATCTCTTCCACGGTGTGGTGTCACCAAACCAGGATGGTCACCAATCCTTGGAGATCGGCGCTGAGAATCTCACATTTGAGATGCCCTACAAGAAGGCATCTCCTCCACCCTGGAATCCAGCTCGTGTTCAGTTACCCTCTGTCCTGAGGCACAAATGCTGTTGTGCCTTCTAGAACTTTGGGCTGAGAGCTTTGGGGTAGTTCATTACCAGGAGCCTACCGCTGAGAGGTTTTTGTTGGGGAAAAGGAGGGAAAGAAGGGTCTGTCTCTGGAGAGTGTTTCTGAATGGCCTGGATCTAGTTTCTACTCCAGTCTTTTGTAACATGCTCGACACTGCAGTGGGATCCCATCGCAACAAACTGAGACCCAGCAGCCAGCAAGCAGATCTGCACCAGGCTATGACATCTCACAATCCTGATTTGTACAGAGCCTGATGCAACAGGTGGTGGTTGTGGGAGCTTTTACAGTGAGCATTATACAATAATGGAGAATTAATCACAAGTGACTAACAACTAGATAGTTCTTCTGGAACAGGATGCAGATGAATATGTCCTAGTTGAAGTAATAAGCATTGTTTTCAATATACATGCTAAAACAAACGGTGTAGTTAATCTGCATTCACAGCAGTTAACACAACTGCATATGACAACTGAATAAGCAAAATTATAATAGACTATCCATGAAAGGTTTTCTGTTCGTAGCCCACAAATTCTGTGTTCTGTACACAAACTGCTTTTATTCAGTTCCTTCCTTTTTTGCGTTCATCAGCAGTTCTGACAGCTCACAAAATAATTATTTCAGTTTGGCACGAAACTCAGTTATTTTGAACAATTGATTAGAAAAGAATCAAGTCAGATGTGGTTTTGATTTCACACTTCACAACTGTATAGCAAAAAGGAGTTCTCAAACAAATGATTGTTTCAACCTGAATTGTCAAAACATTTAATTACAAAATGAATGCACTGACAGCGCTGAATTTCTTGAAGGAAATTATTTTGACAAGAGGTTCAGCAACACGTCCATATTTTCATAAATCCTTTTGATGGCACCTTTTTGTCTAATAGAAATTTTCCCTGCTTTAATCCCAAAGACAAATTATTAGGACCTGACCCAAGAAAACAATTAAATACCACTGAAGCCTGGAACTTGAGAAAGCATTTGAAGTGTTGAACATGCTACGTTTCTGGCCTGATTCCTTCCATTCTTTAGAAATCTACTCCCTCTTAATTAATTTGATTAAGTGGTGTTTTATCTGAGACACCCTCCATTGTGAAGAAAAGGAAAGTAAGAAGAGCTGGCTGGCAGTTAGACTAATGAGAAAATGATAATTTCTCTAATACCCTGCCAGGGTCCAGTAAAATACTACTCGCATTAAAATAAAAGTTATATTTCCCTAATCTTTTAGAGATGTGTGATTCTTTCAAAATTATATTAAAATCAAAGATTTATTACTGTCCCAAGCCTCAGCCCATTTGTTCTAAGAGGTATGTTTGAATTCCAGGGAAGAAAAAGGAGAATTAATTGCAAATCTGTCTTACACACTTTTGTATCGTATCCTTTTCACAACTTTATATTATTTTATTTTTATAGTAAAATTGAACCTATGTATGTCTTTTGAATATCCTGATTCATTAGGCAGCCAAGGGTTGCTTTGGAAGAAATGTTTGGCTGTTATTTTACCTGCATAAGAGACTCAGAGGCAATAGCCCCAGCCTCTGCTGTGGAACACAGAGAGCTGAGCAATTAATCCATGAGCATCCTCACTTCGCTGCCCTCCTCATACTCCTGTTGGTTGTGAGAAAGCCTCGCAAAGGGCACCCGGAGACACAGCCAAGTCCATGCCAGGGTGCAAGGAGAGTAAGGGACAGCCAGCAAGGGTGGTGCCATTTGGGACGTGTCCAGGGGTTCTGGTGGTGCACCACAGGCTGCCCGGCTGCTGTCATTGGGGGGTTGAGTGTTAATGGCGGTGGTGGAGCTCCAGCAGCGACAACGCTGCACGGAGTCACAGAATCTCTTGCATGCAGCTGGCCACGTGCCTTCCTGCTTCTGGAGCCAGCCCATCCTCATCCTCCCACGCTGCCACGCTCACTGAGTCCCTGAGGCTTTGGAGGAGCGTGTGCTGGCCACACAAAGGAAGTGTACTGATTCTGTAGCATCTGGGGTACAAGTGACCACAAAATGGGCAAGACCTGAGAAAAATCAAGCTGTTGGTGCAGCTGCCTTTGGCGGGAGCTATTGCTCCTTCTGTGCTCCAGCAGTCAAGCACAAAGTGACCTGCCAAAACCAGGAAAATCCAGAGCTAACTGAGGATCACAGACACTCCCATAGGTTTCACCTAAACAAAGACAAGCTGATGCCATTAACTTCCCTCTTTTTGGATCCTCTGCGTATGTGACTCAGACTGTCTCAAACACAGCACACAAGTGTACTTTCTCAAAGCTCTAATTGAAATTCAGACATAACTTTCTTCGTATTAATGGAATTCACAGTTAATCTTCAGGGAAAAAAAAATCAGCATTTTTATGTGAAATTAGGTGTATATTGCTTAATCAAGGCTTTTCTGAATTAATTCACTAACAATAAGTATTCATGCTGGTTCTCTTTCAAAAGTCTTTGTTTCAATACAGATAATAATTTTTAAACAGTTACAGCTAATTATCAGAGAAAAACTAATGAGGCTGTTCATGACATAGTACAAGAACAACTTCTGTTAAAATATTATACTTTTTATATTGTTGAAATGCTCACAACTTTTTTTTTAGATTCTTCTATACTGTAGGTATCCCAGGAACAAATTGTGGTTTATCTGCTGCCCCAGAATGCCATTGAACAGAATTTCAATTTCCACTGAAAAAGTCTCCAGATACCCCAGTGCTTTACAAAAAGAGGACTCAAATCCTTCCTTTACCAGTACCACATCAGTTTTCTGCCCAGACACTGGACCTGACAGAAAAGATGTAACGCAATCCAGACTTCAACACCAAGAACATAAATACAAGAGGAGCAAGGCCAAGAGAAGTGAGATCTAGAGAGACATGAGTAAGTGAGTACAGGCCCTTAGGGCCAAAGTTGCGTTTGACCAGGCTGAAGACAACAAAGTGCAAAGTATAGAAAGAGTTATTTCAAACTGCAAAGTAATGAATGGCCACGGTGCCTGACATCTGGATGTGCATTTCACTGTATGCCCTTGGATGAAACCCTGGTCCTTCCAAAATCAGCTGGAACTTTGCCCACTTACACCAGGAAGCTGGCATGAATGCTACACAGCAACCAAAGGAAAGTGATATGACAATATTATAGGATGTGGTCCCCTTCACGTCACTCAGGAAAATAACCAGTGATTACTCAAGCAACTGAGGCAAAGATAAACTTCTCAGGTGATTAAGACAAACAAGACAGGGCTGCTGGTGTAATATTCTGAGAAAAACCATTTGTTCTCCAGATCCCATGAAAAGGAAAAATAAAAAAAAAGACAGGGACAGAGGCTAACAATTCTCTGGATGTGTGAGTTCCTAGATGGAAAATGGGATCCTGCTTGTGTTGTCTAAACTTCTTGAGCTTACTGAGCAGGAACTGAAGGAATAAGAGGTAATTTTTTTCATTTGTTCAATCATGGTCTGAGAGGAAGTCAGCGCAGTGAAGAGCTAAATGAAAATGTTCTTCAGTTGTTTAAAAACAATGAAAAAGAAATTTATTCTGACCTTAAACAGAATCACAAAAAGATCACTGTTTTAAAATAAATCCACATACCCGTCTGGGCATATGTAGAACACTTGCTGAAGGATTTACATTATAATGCCAAAGATCTCATTGTTTTTTCTGGCCTCTCAAGAACACATCCAAAAATGAAAGTACTTACTTTATCCACCATGCAAGTACAGCTGAAGTATTACCAGTGCAGGCTTTTCTGTCTTGTCCTACTAATCTATGCATCCCTAAAGGTAGGATGATAATTCGTTCTTTTTTCCTAGAACACTCTGGACCATAACACTGAATGAGAGAAGGACTGTGTGTCCTAATTCTGAGGAATGAGACTAAAATAGCAGTATTTTTGACCAGTATCATTGACCACTAGGTAATCATCAGAGAGTAAAAGCACCCAGAGCTAACACAGTGACCACAGAAGACAGAGAGAATATTTCCATTAGCTTCAGCTGGGTCCTTTTTTGCTCTTGGGCTAGATTTTATCAACAAGACCAACAAAAGGTATATCTGTGCTGCAGTAATTGTATCCCTTCTGAAGCAACTACCTAAAATTGTTCCACAGACATTTGAGTGGCAAAACTGTAACAAAATCCCTGTGTTACAGGGATTTATTGTGCTCAAAACCTATCTAAAATATACAGTATACAAAGTGTTGGTCCATACTTGTAAACATGTCAGGTGGTTTCTAAGGCTCAAAGTCTACTTAAAATGGTGAAAAAACTTCTTGCCAACTTGTTAGATAGGGATTGCAAGCAAAACATTAAGAACACCTATGATTAAATCCACTGAATTAACCTTTTCTAAAAATAAATATATATGCTTGGGTCAGTACTTTGTTCTTTCCTAATCTGGATGTGCCAAGTGATAGGGGAAGAGTTGCTTATTTTTGGTGTAGATTGTTTTGTTGTTGCCTTTTTTTGTGTTCCTTGGTTTGCAGGTTTTGTTTGTGGGTTTTGTTTGGTTTTTTTTGTTTGTTTTTGTTCCTTAATTTGAGCTCAGTTGAGAAACACGAATTTTGGCATTGTCACATCTGATATTCGCTGTATTTCCTATGTAACAGCGTAGTATCAGAAGGCTTGAATAAGCATCATAACACCTGAGGTTTTCTAATTGCTGGCTCTAATGAGCACCTGATGCCGTAAGATAATACGATTTCTTTTCACCTTTCCCTTGTGAGGACATATTGTGCTGTGTTTCTCCATGCTGAACAGAAGAGTGACTACAGGTGCCAGATGAAATAAAATCAAGATATCTCCTAATAATTTGAGAGCCAATATATGTCACTGCTCTAGCTCCCTCTGCTCTTGACATCATTTAAGGATTTCTGTGCCAACTCACCTGGGAATGACAGAGACAGACAGCAATCAAGGCTGTCCTTCTGGAAGAAACAACTGTAAATCTGACAGAGAATGAGTTTATTTACTCCTTTGCTTCTTCAGACCTTCACAAAGCCATTTGGGAATTACTCTGGGATGGATATGTGAATATGGCCACTGTGAACTCTGCTTACTGAGAGAAGTCTCTTACATTTCTTATTGCACGCAATCAGTACATGAAACTTCCTTGGCAACATACACAATATCAGGAATTTTACCTCTAGACATCTCGAAATGTAATAAAACCAACATGTTCTGATAAGGAGTAACTCACAATTAGGCAGTGTGTTCACTTGGTGTTGCTGACTCTGCATTGCTAATTTGTGGGAACTGAAAGAAGTTACTTTATGAGGAAATGAAGCCTGGACTGGATAAAAATTGCATGGTTTTCCCCAGGCTGCTCTCTACCCCTCCTTAACTTGTGAGATCAGCTGTGCTTTAGGGAGAGAATCCCTTCTGCCCTCCCTTAGTCTGCATTCATATCTGCTATCAGAGGTCTTGATTTGAGAATTACCAGTGCTGCAATGAATCTCATCGCTGTTCATGAACGTTGGTAAGATTAAGTCTATGTCTTTCACTTGTTAACCTTTTCACATGTGATTGCATTCAGCAATGCTGAACATCCTTTGATGTAACACGTCTGGGAAGTAACTTGCTGTATTGGGCAATGACCAGCTGCAGATTCTGAAGCTTCAATCAACAAGCTTAGATTTATACAGGGCATTGAAGGCAGGGCGGTAGCTCTGCCTCCACACCATTGCAGGAGCAATCCAGCTGCAGTCTGAGAGCACATATATAAATGGCATATATAAATATATTGTGGCATTGACTCTGCCATCCTTTTCTTGTTTAGTGCTGCATTTGCATGAAGACTGAGTAAGCCACTGCTCAGTCTGAGAATGGGTGGGTTCATACACTTGCACGTGTTTAACTCCTGGGGCATGGCTTATTTACGCCTTTGCCTGCAGATATTTTGTTAACTTTTTTTGTGTGTACGTGTGTGAATTTATTCTAGCATTCAGACTTTGAGTGGTTTAGCACACTGCTATTTACTGCCTCTTATTGAATGATGGTGGGAGAACACTTTTTCTGTTTTTAACCATTTTTGAACTGTACTTCCACTAACATTTTAGTTTACAACACTGGGATCAAAAGCAGTTACGACTGTGGTGTGAATATTACTGTGTGGCTTTGTTTTTTACATAGTTAAGCCTTAATTAAGACTGTACATATGAACTGCTGGAACAGTTTCCAATTACTCCTTGGGGTTTGGCTGTTTACTTCCGTATGTCAAGCTTTCAACTCATGTGAAAAGTAAAATTCATTATAAATTTATCTATATTGTCACAATTTTAAAATTTAATTGGAATTGCTTTTAGCAAAAGCAGTGTGTTCAAGCAGCAGCAATGTTAGTAGATTTCTGGGAGAGAAGAAAGGATAAACTCATGCTTTCAGTGCAATAACTATCTCAAAGACTTGGTATGGGTAAAAATCAAAATGCTTCCTACAAAATAGAAAGAGTTGATTTCTTCTATTCCTAAAAAAGGGCACAAATCCCATGTTAAATATTTTTTCTCTCAGGTCAGCGCTGCTTTCTTTCTCTGGTTCTTCTCTTACCTTTCTTCTTACTCAATAAAGGCACCGGTTCTTGATTCTCTCTGTTTCTGAGTGCTGTCAGAACAAACACAAACTCATCTCCTTTTGCTCTGCTACTGACTCGCATTGCTACCTCACCTCTTTAAACCTGTTTCCTTCTATCCAAAAATACCAGCTCCTCTCCCTCTCTCCTGTCTCTGAAGTGTCTCAGATCTGCTCTGAAGTCTGAAAGGCTCTCATTCTCTCCATTTTCCATGTGCAGCATGTCCCTGTGCTTCTCACCACTGCTGCCCACCCTCCAAGGGCAGTGTGTCACTCCCTCCTGAGCCTGGCAGATACACAACTCTGCATCTTGGAGGAGGAGCTGCTTTCTCAGAGCCTGTCCAAAGCAATCCGACCACCTTGGTAAACAGCTGGAGGGCCACTCCAAGGAGAAGTCTGTTTGTCAGTTGCTTTGGCTGTGTTACTACTCTCCAATTTTCTCTTCTACCCTCACCTCAGTCTTCTGCACCAGGTGGTTCTGTTGGCTTCTGCACACTCCAGTCCCCACCTCCTTCCTTTTTTTTTTGCGGTGCTCAAAAACACTGTTGATTTTTTTCACAACTCCTTCACAATCCTGCCTCATGACTCTCCTTTAAATTCCTTCTTCAAGCTCCTATTTTACTGTGCTGGAAAAAAATTACTGGGCTCTGTCAAGTACTCAGGAAGAGTCTGACAGTAATTTACCGTTATTCTGCAAAAAAATATTATTTCATTTTCCCTCTGTGCTCCCCCGTCTGTCTGACTGTCTGACTTTATCTCTTGTGTCTATCAGTTGCATTCAGAGCCCACATACCAGTTTTCTCTGTCAGAGTCTGTACCATTTTTCTATGGATACATATCCTCCAGCAGAAAAACCTGATCCTAGGAAATGCTGAGCCAGCAGCGGAAGATGATGTTCAGCTAAAGATTTTTGCAGTTCTTTTTCCCTGTTTTTTTCTGGAGAGTCTTAGGGTTTTGTTTCTTTCCTTTGCATCATTTCCTTTTAAATTTGATTTTCCTAATGCATCTGGCTAAGAATGGCTTTGAACAACAGTGATGGATGCCAGTCTAGCTCTTGATATGTAGCTGTCTGTAGATAGATTATTGAAATGGAGGAAAATAAGAGTGCTACACAGCAGAGGTAATCCTAATGTTGACATCACTGAGTGCTTCTTACTTGGCAGAATAAACCCTAACAAAGTAACCAATACTGTCATGCAATATTTACATTTAAATCTAAATCAGGACATACATATGGAAAAACTATATATGATGACACTGCAGATTGCCTTTTTTCAAATAGGTCCTTCAGGGTAGCAGCTGGATTGGTTTTCAGATAGGAGCTTCTTAATCCAGGCAGATGTAGCTCTCATCAGAAGTTAATTTGCAGAGATATTCACATATGCAAATCATGTCACAATGGTGAAATGCAACCACGTAATGACTGGAAAATGTTATACCCATAAATCATACTACCACGATCATCAAAATTTCCACTCAGCCAGGACAAATTCAACAGCATTTATGTCTTTCCAGCTTTTAGCCTATAAAAAATCTGTGTTTTTGGAGACTGTGTTACACTGGTGATCTTAAAACTCCCAAGTCTGGTATAATGAGTCCTCAAGTGCATTATAACTTACCAGTAATTACATTTCAACATTTCTGCTTTCAGCAGTTAGTGTTTTATTCATAAACATTTAAACACTGAATTAGGCATAAAATAAGAATGTTGGCAACAACCCGGCTTAATTTCATTAACTATTAGGTAAATGTAGTATTGCTTCTTCAAATAATCCTTGGTTTGAATGCTAAAGATGTAATGAACTTCATGGTTCATAGCATCTGACATTGCTTAATTAATGGGTGCATTTATAGTACATAGGCCTTGGTAATTGATTTATATGCATGATTTGCACATACAGCTGTTAGTTCCTGTAGGAAAGTCATAATTCAAATGTGTGCATATATTCCAGATATGGGGAAAGGGGAGAAAAATCCACCTCACAAACTTGTCGAATTCCCAACAAAACATGATAACAAACAAATAGCACAAGAAAAATAAATTGCATCAGAAAAAAAACTACCAGAAGAAGCATTAATGTGATCACTTTGAGTTTCCACAGCTCACACATTTCAAGTGGAAAACATGACAAAATGCTTCTCAGCATTTTTTTCCTCTTTACAGTAGATGTGGTTAAGTCTATATATGCCCACACACCTCTGTGAATCTGTTCATATTACAGCGTATGTAGGGTGAATGGAGTCCACATTTTCCATGCCAATTTGAGTTTCTCTCCCTCACTCAAACACACATAAACACACCCAAGGTATACATAATTTAGATTTAGGAGCAAGAACAATAAAGCTAAGAAAAGGTTACGCTTAATATTACACATGTTTAGTCTTGGGGCAAATCTTCTCCTAACCGAAGCCAAACATTGGCGGCAAGGGAATTCAGCACAGGTTTTCTAGCCTGTCCAACAGATTACTTGTGAAAGCCAAAGTGGTGTGTTGAGAAGTCGATGCTGAAGAATAACTGAGCTCTGAGTGGAAAGAGGTCTCCTGTGGCAGTTTAAAAAGGTTGAGAAAGAGAAACAGCTATTTCTGGATTATCCATTACCTTGGAGCTAAGACTGCATCCTTCCTAGTACTTTTCTTGCCATTCGGTGTATCCCAAGCAACAGTCCCACATGCTGAAGCAAATGTCCCCATTCCAGCATGCAGAGTTCCAATTCCCTCGTCTTTCTCCCTTACACTGACAGCTACCCCACATTAGCAGCAAACCTTATTTCAAGGGTTCTTGCAGGAAGCGCTTGCCATTTTAGGGTTTTTGGTTTTGGTTATCAAAGCATTTCATTGTACATTAAGGAATGCAGAGTGAAGGCAGCTTGATGGCTTTCACAACCCTGGCTCCATTTCCTGGTGCTCTGAGGCAACACTTAGCTTTTCACTCTCCAGACCCTTATACACTCTACATCTGCTATTCTAATGCCTGCATTCATCAGTAGGCTGGCAATAATAAATTTTCTTCTTTCCTTTCTCTTTTCTTTCCAGAGGTTCTCCCTTGTACACACGTTTGTCATTTCTTCACTATTGACTGCTGACTGGACAAACCTCCATGAACAATAATTCCATTATAATGTAAGCCAGGGGCATGACTGGCTTTATGGTTTGACTGGAGGCAGGTGGAAGGGTGGAAAGGAGATTATTTTAAACTCTTAATCATCACTCATCTTTTTTCAATATTCATTGACAAGCTGCAGTGGAAACTATATTTTTTCTTGTGAACCCAGGCACTCTTCCAGATTCTTATTCCTCGGTATTAGCCCAATGCTTTCCTTCTGAGAGTTTTACTGCAGTCTTCTGAAATCAAATCTTTCCCACAGTGTTAGTGACTTTGCCCTTACAGCCTGAAAAGGCCTAGCATTCAAACTGGTGGACTAAAATCATTTACATCCCCAAGACCTAAGAGGCATGAAGCGAGAGCTGAGGGCCTGAACACAAGCCTAGTCCCTGCACAGTGCAGATGAGTTTGTGCTGTGTGGATTAAAAGTCTCATACAGCAGCTGTCACTTGAGAAATGCTGGGTGATTCTATTTGATTCGGAAGGTAGATAGTTAAAAAGAGACGATGTTGTAAGGCAGTGTCTCCTTTTCTCCTTGTTGTAGAGAAGTAGAGGCAGGTCAGGAAGCTGTGGAGTGCAGCTCAGCTTTAAAATCTCCAATGCAGCATTGATGGGCACAGTAGAGCTGTCACAGAAGAACTGAATCACAGAATAATTTGGCTGCAGGGACATGGTGCACGTCATGAGTGAGCTCGGAGCCAAACTGTATAACTGTATAAATATCCCAATGTTCACTTCAATGGTATGTCCGTTCTACTGTCTCTACATGAAACACACACACTGTTCCAGCTTTCCTGGAAATGGGCAGTAGCCACGATTTAATCCGTGTAGTAGATTTATTCCATGAATTGCTGTAGTTCCTACTGGCTTTTATAGTGGAGGAAACTGAAAGGCAGACAATTAAGCTATGTTTGGGAGACATTCTATTAACGTTGGCTGATTTATATAATATGCATGAAAAAAAGAAGTAATTTGAAATACTAAATCTAAAGAAGACTGAAAATGGGAGAGGAAAACAGAAAAAAATGTATTACAGTCTTTGAGTCAGATAATTAAATGACTTCTCCCCTTGTCCTCCTCAGCCTGATTTTACTGATCTGGCACACTGTTTGGAAGTATTTCAATAATGGTTTTAGATTTTCGGGGGGGGTTGGCCTCTGAAATTATCCTGAAATCATTACGTATTTTTCAGAGCAGCAGAATGAGTTTCTTGGAAGATGTAGGCAGAAACAGTGATTATCTAAGATAACAAATACTATGTAATATAAACATTTTCTGCTAATGCTTCCTCCTCTCCAACGTATAATCCAGTTCTCATTGATTTCAAAAGCAGTTGGGTTTCATCTGATCACTAGTTATTAAACAGCTTCTACAGCTATAAAAAACCCCAACGCTTTGCTAGAAATAATCTTTGTTTTCTTGCCAGACTGTAACAATAATAACAATTATATATAAACGTGCATATACACACATTTCCTTTCCATTTTTATATCTTCAATCATCTGGAGTTCTTCAAGCATTTTATGCAGGTGAGTAAAAAATAATTATCTTTGTTTTGCAGGCACGAAGGGAAGGTATGGTTGAAGTTGGCAGAAAAAGGAAAAACATTGTGAGTTTTCCACCAAGTTTAAAATAGATCATGTTTATATGAAAACTGCACTGGGTTTCTTTGACCAAATAGGCCGTGTTCAGCATTTTTTACCCTTTCCTTTAGTTTTCCCAGCCTCCCAAGTATCCTTGAGACAAGTTTAAACTCTCACAGCAGTCTTGGCAACACTCTTGATGATAAATTGGACAATTGTTAGAGCACGTGTTCCTTCTGCTCGGATAGGGCCACTGTTAGGTCTGCCATTTCTAAGAGTCTGATTCTGGTCCCCGTGCTTTCATCTGGTGTGCCTTTTCACTCCACATCAGGTGCTGGCTGGCACTGCCAGCAGGGGCCAGTCCCTGGCTGCCCACGCCTGTCCCTGTGCCCAGGCTGTGCCAACGGGCAGCGCTCCTATGCAAGGGCAGGCAGAAGTGCGACACTGGGGCTTGCCATGCACAGGAGTTTGGGGGTTTCTTTTGGCTCCAAGCAGGTCCCTATCATTTGCCCACAGGGCACATGTCCCTCTCATCATGCTGCTAAGCAGACACTGCTCATCTGCAGCAAGGTGACCACGGTCCTTAGACTCCCTAGATCTGTCCTTACCCATGCAGAACCAGTGGTATGTGCAGGGATAACGGTAGATGAAGAAACAGGCAAGACTGAAGGTGTTAGCTGATTTATTAATGAGGCAGGATGCTGTTTACTCTACATCAGGTAGCATCAAAACAGCTGATTTTTCAATCAGTGTTAATGTTTCTCACTGGAGGGGTGAATCTTGCTGTGTGCCATGTCCTCCTGACTAGTTTTAGAACATGTTCTTTCCCATGCAATGGTTCCCAAGTTTGTGGATGTTTGTGCAGCAGGGAAACGTGCTCAAAGCTGCTGTAGTCTCATTTGAACTATGTAAAAACACATGGATGTGATCTTGTGATTAAAAATAAAGTTTCCTCTAAACAGGTTCCTAGGGAAGTATTCGTCTGTTCTGCAAAGGGATTGCAGTTAACTCTAACTAAGGAACACTTTAAAACTATTAGGAGAGAGTAATTTTAGCAGTTCTACAGATGATTAAAAAGTCATTTTCTAAAATATTCTCACTGGAGGATTTTTTTTTATTTTCTTAAAGAAAACATTTAATTGCTCCAATCAACCATAGCTACTTTCTGTTCATGATGTAATTTGTACACAAGGTATATGGTAATTTGTCATATTTGATTAGGAATGTATTCCCTATAGTTCCTATCATTCACCTTTAATTGACTATAACTCACTCCTCATTAAAGAAAGGAGGACTACACTAAGATGGAGAAGGGGAGCACTCTGGTTTTGCAGTAACGTGACCTGGCACACTTGGTGATGTCCCTCTGATAGACACAGCTTCTATTATTTTTCCACTGCTGTGACACCAGCAGTGGAAGCCCCACCTCACAGATAGGTGAGGCCAACTCTGATTTTAGTGACAGAATTTACATTGGCATTACCCACTTGTGTACTACAAAACCAATCTCTCCGATAAGCGGAAGAAATTCTGGCCAGCAAATGCCACCAACACTTGACAACACTTGAAATACTAAATAACTTAAGTGGTCAAAGAGCATGACTCCTCTTCCCATCCTGGGTGCTGAAGTGAGACGTCTCTGCCACGCAGCAAAGAAGGCTGTTTCCAACACACCACTCCTTGAAGACGTGGCATGGTAAGTAACAATAGAGTCCATGCATTTTAATGTGTTTCTAACACCCTGTCTAAGCCCTCAGTTTTTCCTGATAACTTATATTCAGGTCTTGGATGAGTAGTGACACAGGCAAATCAGGTGTCCAGCCAATGTGCAGCATGCTGGCAGTCTTGCCTGTCCTTAGATTCTGCCTGTGCAATAAATCCAGCAAGCAATATGATGGTAGTTATTGGTGAGCAGTGTACAGGGAAGGGCAGCTAGGCTGCCACCTCTCTGTAGCTTCCTCTTGGGATAAACAGCTTCTTTTCATTATGAAAAGCCATCCCAGCAAGCAAGTGCCACTACAGAGCTTCAAGGTTCATTCAGTATCAAGGGTCTTCCTTACCTTGTGTCTCATCCATGGGAGACATCAGTTAGTAGTGTCTTACCATCCATCACTGTATGCTTTTTTTGTAAATTTGTCTCCTCACTAAAATAGACCCAGACACATTTTCTATGCTATAACTCTGAATCATCTTTTTTTTTTCTTCTTTTGTCCTAAGGACCATGCAACACTGAGCTGCCCGTGGGGGAGCAGTTCTGTAAATGAGCTTTTGGCATGGTACCTGGCACATCTGTTGCTGTGAAGAAATAGCCGTCAGTGACTTAATCACTAGGACCACTCTAAATAACTCGTTTTGAAGGACTCAAATCCCAACCTTCTCTTTCCAGCATTTTGAATTTGCAGACCTTGCATGATAGCCCACTGAAACCCCAAACTTCAGCATGTTTTCCCCAAGAGTTTTCTCAGAAGTTTTGAAATCTGGAGCATTTTTATTTTCTTTATAATAGTTCCCAGGAGCACGTGTCAAGGACTGGGTACTCTGGTGTCATAAAAACACAAAACAAGAGAGTGCCTGTAAGCAAAAAGCAGTCACAGTTCAGAGCAGGAGAGCACTGGCAGTGACTTGTTGGGCTCTCCCTGCTCACGCTGGTGGTGCCCAGAATGCTTTGGTTAGGCCTTTGAAATAGGGAGAAAAAAGACCTGGTGCTGCCCAGATTATTCCACAGCATGCCTGGCCTTGCCAAGTGCGGACTGCAGCTTCCCCTTTGCTTGTAACTCTGGGCTGGAAGCAGTCATGGTGTTCCTGCTGATGCCCCAAACTTTATCCACCTTTCCAGATTTCTTGAGCTCTTTCCCTACATGCAGCAACCTGTCTCTTCTCTAGGTGGTTCCCTGAGAGGAGCAGTGTCCACACCTGTGTGGCTGTGACCGTAGCTAAGCTTCTGCTGACACAAGCAACATCATCCTTTCGAGTCACCACAGAAAACTGACCTCACCCAGGATGAGTTGTAGCTTTAGCAGCCAGAGGACTCATTGCTAATGAGAAGTTTGGCCTTTTTTTCACCTTCTGGCTTAGCACACCACAGTCTGATGGTCTACAGGGAAGAGTGAGGGGGCTAATCAAGACACCCTATTACTAGCCCTTTGCCCATTCATTATATTTCTGTGTCCCTGACCTACCCCTTTCCCAAAACACTGTGGCTTTCAGCATGTCACAACAGAGAATACTCCATCCAAAAAAGAGATCAACACTAAGGAAACTACTACATTGCTGTGCAGTCCTCTTTGTTCTGTAATACTAAAACCTGGTAATTCGCTGTGACAAACAAATAGTTCATTTGTATAACTATTTAGTAGCTTCATTTTTCTCCCAGAAAATCAAGTACTTAATTTCATGACTCTCTAATTCCTGTGTTTGGCTTGAACTGCTGAAACTACACCATTCCCCAAACTTTCATCAAGTCATGGTCCCTTGCTATCCCTTCCATCTGACCTCACCAAACAGTCACGCCTTCCCTTTGCCCCTAGACATTTATTGTTCTTCACATCAGTTAATTTTGCCCTCACAAGAGTTGCGGGCACGTACCTGACTACATTTACACCTATGGAAAAGAAAGAGTAGAATTTAACAGGGTGATAGCTGCCTCTAACACAGGTGGCTTTACGCTGTCTGTGACCAAGGCTCTGTGCAGCTATCCTGAGACGGTAGTTTTTCTGCCTGTTTTCTCATCTCTGAAACCTCCTTTGCAGAGGCTCCTTGAGCCCATTACCTGAGTAACATTTCCTGAAAGCCTAGTATTACAGTAATTTTTAAAAAAATCTCCTTTTAAGGAACGGAGGGCTGCCTGGCCAGTGTGAGGTGAGTCCTGAGGAAGCATTGCAGAGGGGTGAGGAGAAAGGAAGGATGCCCAGACACCTGTGTTGTGTTGAGAACCACCTGAGAGATGGCCTTGGGTAGATATAACATAGAACCTCTGCTGACAACTGTCACCTGCCTTCTAGATGGCCCTGTAAGTAAGGAAGCAAGGATATATAAATGGATATTGGTAATTATTGTGTTCCTTTTTTTCTCTTTCAGACTTTTGCTTTAACAGGAACGTTAATAAATGCTTCAAGTACATTTACAGCTATCTGTTTTCTACACTCATAAATCCAAACAACTCTTAAAATAATCTGTTAAAATCCATCCTGGGGAAATGTGCTAAACCCTTTAAAAAAATTAAGAAGCATTTGATCTCAAAATGTTACATGTTATTCATGTGTATTAACTAATTTCTGTCCCAGGATTGGGGACAGGGGTTGGTTTGTTTAGAAAACCCAATTTTGCCGATTTGTGCCACGCTATACACTTTTCATTTCTCTAATCCTAGCACTCAACATCATGTCCAACAAAAGGCTATGTACGGCCAGAGACTGCTCTGACTTTGCAGGTGGTGGCTCTGGATGTGTTTACAGATGTTTAGGTGAATGCAGGCCTGGGAGTAAAGGCATTATGCCAGCTGGACCCTCTGCCTTCTCCAGAATGGCTGAGGGTTGATACAGATTCTCATATCAATCTATATCTCAGATGATGCCATCACTAAGAAATCCCAGAAGGCATCTGTGTCCCCACAATGGCCCCCTTGCCATGCCCTAAGCCACTGCTGGGGTTCTATCTCAGCTGGGGAAATGAATTGGAGTAGAAAGCTTTTGGCTATCTGGGGATGCATCTTCACACTGAGTCTCCCTGGGTGTAGACGTACAGGTCTCTGTGATTTTTCATTGTACTTCACAGAAAACATCAGGTTCACCAAAAAAAAAAAAAAAAGCTGCATTATAAGGGGGAAAAGAGACAGATAGGGTAATAAAACAGAAATAAAATTCAAAACAATTTCAGTTAAAAAAGTTTTAATTCTTGAACACATCTCCGGCTCACTGTGGAAACTTGACAGTCAAATATTAAACAGAACACCATCTCACTGAATTTTATGTCATTATAGTAACAATGTTATTAAACTTGATATAGTTTTCTTTTTAATTTCAATGAAACATATTTCCTGATCTTTTCATAAAAATGACCTTTGGGAACCATAGAAATCTAGACATTTCTTTATTTATGCTGCTGCATCAGCTAATACTTCCAGTCAGAAGCTATGTTGGAAAGCGCATGAAAGCCCTTATATGATACAGTAATATTGCGAGCTAAATGTTGCGTTAGAACATTTTAAACTAACAAGCAGAAAGCTTTCTTCTACGAAATTACTTGATGTGTTTCTGAGAACAAGATAGTGTCAGTGGATCTGTAATCTGCTTTCACAAATATTTCTCTATACTCTTCATTCTATTCTGGAATTTTATACTAGTTTTTTTCTGTCTTACAGACTTTTTATAATACATCCTTTTAACAATACATACTTTTAATAAAGTAAAAGAAAGCAATATATATACATATAGTCTAAATAAGCCATTATTAATCTTTAAAAAAAACCAGACAAAACACTTTTGATGGTTTTCCATTATATGTAGTGATATAAAATATTACTATAAATATTACTATAAGGTATAATATTAATATATTGATTTTCACTGTTGATTGAATTTTATAGATAGCTGTGGTTTCTGAGAACTTCCCAATAGACAGGAAGTTCTGAATGAATCAGGAAATCTTGAAGCCTGGGCTTAATCTGGTCTTCCCACTGACTTTCTTCAAAGGACATAGCTTTGAAAAAATAAGAGAGTTCCCATGTACACCAGTTTGGAGTCAATGAGGAGAATAAGCCTAAAGAACACCAAAGGCCTTGTTTATGCTTCAAAAGGCTTTGTGAATGACCTGAATATTTCAAAATCAAGTAGTATTTGAAAATCTAAACTGGATTCATAAACAGCCAAGGCTCCAAAAATCCCAGGTAACTTCTGAGGATATGGACTTTAAAATGTTGGTCCTTAAATCCTTTTCAAATCACATCTCAAAAGAAACCCAGCTCAGTATGAACACTGGGAAAATGGAAAATGATGAGAAAAAATTTATCCTACTTTCAAGCATTCATCAAGTGCGAAGAAGAAAACATTAGAAAAGAGAAGAGAAATTATCACATCCATACTGCTTGCAAAGCAGGTCAGGAATAACAAAGGGATTGCATTCTGTATGAAGCATTGCAATATGGATTGGAAATGGGAAAAAAATAAAACCATAAATACATAAAAAATAAACTTTTTTTTTTTTCAGAATTGATGCACTAATTCAGAGTAAATATGCACTGCAGAAGTTGCTTTCTAACTTTCCAAGTGGCAGAACAACTAGGAACAGTACTGACTAAAATTAATGTATGACTCCTCTATTTCTTTACTTCATTTTTGAATTTAGTGGACTTTAATATCGAGATAAATCTAACATACTTTTCTGACAGGATCAAGGAAATAATTGACGTGTTGCTATGATTTTTCTTCATGATTGTCTCGGATTGTATCAGTTACCAGAAATGGAATTTACTCTGTCGGACTTCTGAATAGAAAACTGCATTTCTTAGAAGAAGATAGAAAAGGACAATTTCTTCCTTAACTTATATTCCAGGATTTCCTACAAACCTGGTTCTGTGTTTACAATCTCAGTGACATCAGTGTAATAAAAGGAAGAGTTAGATGTATAGTATTTTCCACAATATATTTTGACATCTTTATGTAATTTTTTGGCCTAGATCTTTGTTAGTACAAAAAAGCTAATTCATTTCACTGACAACAGCATTGTGCTTTGATTAAATCTTATTTAACAGCAAGTCTTTATCTTATTGCTGACCTAAGCTCACTGTGAGAGTCAGGTCAAGTGAGGAATTTGGAGATCTGCGGTACATGAACAGTTGTAAATATCATTCTGCAGAAATATATATGAATATGTAAACCAAACCACAATTTTCAGATAACACTAAGCACATATCCCTGTATGCTAGATCCATCCAAAACTAAGCCCTTAGATCAAACAGATTTGAAGCCACTTACCTTGGAGTTAACTTCAGGGCAGGACATCAATTAGAGGAGGCAGAGCTGATGTTCGGCTCTGCTAATGACGAAATGAAATGCTGAGTATCGCCCCATTTCTTAACAGAGTGGGCCAAATGCTGTCCTTGGTTACATTCCCAGGCCTCAGCTAACATGAGTATAATTGAAAGCAGTTTTGGTTCAATATTTCTTGTATTTTAGGAGCTATGGAGCAATCAAGCAATATGACCTTTTAGTGGTCCACCAAAGAATCAAGTTCTGTTCTGTATGGGATCCAGACTAATCAATATCCTATTACCATCACAGCCTGCTGGGTTTTTTTTGTTTTTTTTTTTTACAACAGAGACACATTGGGAATAGCTTGGACAAAACATTTCTCCCTGCAACAGCTGAGACTTGGCGGATTCACAAACTATTAGCGTGTTGAAACTCTGTTTTTCAATAAAATGACATGAGTGTTTAAGCTGTATTGTACAATGTAGTGCAAACATACCCAGGTTTAACTCATTCAAGCACTCCTCATTAAGTCAAATTTCCAAACAACATCCAAAATAGAGAGAGAGTTTAGAATGATGCACCAGTCCCTAGGCATTAATAAATACATAAAATAACAAACTCATACTAGCTTGTCAGGTATAATAGGGGTTTAACAATTAGAAGCATAAGATAAAGTCCTCATTGGTACAAGGTCTAATTTTTCTCTTGTATGACAGAAGACAGAATTGACTGAAAGGAATCTGAACCCTACAAGGAGCCAATAACTTTCCAATGAGTCAGGATATCATCCACCATTTTCAAGCACAGGGATGACTGACAGCTTCTTTGACTTGCGGAAATCTGGGGTGAGATCCTGCCACTGAAGTCGATGGCATCTCTCCAGCTCTCCAGCATGTTCAGACTTCCTCTGTTGAGATCAGTGCAAAATAAGGATAGCACTACAGGTGCGCCTGAGCACATGTGTTGTATACGTGTTGATGAATAGAAGCTGAAAAAGCACTGGGCCTGTTCTTATTTCACAAGACTGTCTCGAAGGAAGTAAACCCAGCCTGCTTCCATGTGCACTTGGCTGTATTTCAGACCAGAAATAAGGAGGAAAAAGCACAAAGGTACACTTTTCCTTCAGAATGGGTTCGTTTTCTTAAAACAAAATAGCCACAGCCCTGTTATTAAAATCAATAATGAACTAAAGTCAGGTCATAGATGTTCTTCAGCTTTTAGGATGAGCATTTCTGAGGAATAAATCTAGTGGACTTGTAGGTCAGAATAACACAGCAGGTTCACTAGTCTGTGTTCGCCCCCCAGTACGGCTTGCACGTGTGCATTTTACTACTTAAAAATATGACACTGGCCATCATGGAAACAGTAGGATGAAGGATAAGAACACAGTACCCTTCAAGCTGTTTTGCAGTGTGAAAAGGATGTGGGCAGGAGTCCTGCACTGCCACACTCCTGCAGCAGTGTGATGCTGCATGGGGAGATACACTAGTGTGGAGCTGGAGCCTGTTGTCACCCAGTGAGTCCATCCCTCTCGGATTTGAGTTTGTCTGGGGTGGCTACAGCAGGCCATGAAGAAAAGAATGGTAGGTGTAAAGGGCTTTTATTGAAACTTCATACTGCACCATATCTCATGTGCCTTTCCCTGGATTCTTCTTTGGAAGAAAGAAAGAACCTCTGGAGTCTCTCAAACTCCTATTTGAACTTGGTAATGTGCTAAAGAAAATGTATGAAACGATATTTTTCTTATTTATTTTTACACACGTATAGGATCAGGCCAGGAAATCTGTAGTGTATCACTCTGTATTCTGCATCTACTTGATCACTCTTTGCTATGCTAATGAAAATCTAATGGCATTTGACTTTCCTGTTTGCAAGAGGCAAGACTACTTTTTATAAGAGTGGGCAAAATTTTTCAAAAATATTTTAACTCTTCTTGGAGTCAAAACCGTGTATCCCTGAGGCCATGGCTTGAGACCTGGTAAGCCATGAGCTAACAGTGTATGCATCCTTAAAACTGAAATAATGGGAGGTCTGTAACTGTTGTGGCATGAACACATTGGCTCTAAGTATCTAAATTAAGCTGACCTTTTACATATTAATGTTCCATTGCTGCTAATAAAAAAAACCCCACTTTTTTCAGAGGCAGGAGTAGAAAGAAATATTACTAATACTTTAGTAAAATCTATGTATTCTCGCTGCTATGAAATGAGAAAGGTCAAATTTTCTCTCCCAACCACTTTTTTTTTTTTGTATTCTCTAACTTCTCACCCATCTTTGTTGTACTAATGAAATTAAGATATCCTTCATGATATAACTGTGAGCTAGGGGGATCTAAATTACCTTCATCTGGCATCATTCCAGTATACTATAAATGAAGTAATTGTCCTTGACTATAAAATTTGCATTTTCAAGACTTAATTGCTATCATTACATCTTTTTGTAATTCTATTAATTTAACTGAATGGAGCATTTGGTTTTATGGTAAAAAATTTGCATTAAAACATTGTACATCTAAATAGAATTTTAATATTTGTGTCAAAAGCTCAGTACAGTTGTCCCACAGGACCCAAACAATTTCACAAGAAGAGAATAGGAAGCAGTCGCACTTTAGGTCAACAAACAGGTTTCCCTTTGGTGAATATTAATAGAACTTGCTATAACAGGCTTCGTGTGCTGAAAATCACTCCTGCCTGATCTCTGCAAAAGTGTAATTAATCTATTAATTCCATACCGTAATTCTTAACAGGAAATGTATTTGCCCAGATACAGAGTAGGTAGGATGTATGTTTGTTCTATCAGAAAACAAACTTTTTTATTTTTCTTCCTTTCTTCGTTTTTTTTCTGACAGCACAAGGTACTTAGGTCAAAGACTGCAGACAAATATTTAAAGCAGTGTGAGGACTCTGAACTGGCTGAATACATTGCAATTGCAATGATGCCATGTGCAATTTTTTATACATGGGGCCCAGTGGTAAGCTAAGACTGTGTTACCAAGTACACACAATTTGAAACTGGGTCCATCTTCTGGCAGTGGATATATGGGGTACTTAGGAACTGTGACATCTCATTAGGTCTTCAGAGTGATTTAAGCCACTAGAGCCCTTGGGAAGTAGGTACCCTGTGGGTCTGGAGTCCCACTCAGGTAGCACTTTGGGCAGTCACTCCAGGCACTACAAGAAACAACTGACACGTGGATGAGCGAACAGTGTTTCATGTTGGTCAGAAAAGTCTATGCTATTTTCCATTTTGTGTTAATAAATACCATCGAGTTGTATAACAAATTATTTATGTAAATAATCAAGATGAAGTGGCTTTACATTGAATATGTCTGGGGGGTTTTTTTTGGTTGGTTTGTTTGTTTTGTTTGTTTTGTTGGGTTTTTTTTAATTTTTTTAACCTATGAGTAATATTTCACAAGAGGTAGAGTGTGTTAGTGACAGAAATCTCATTAACTGCTCTTAATATATGTTGTATTTACTGGACTTCATAGTCATTGTATAATTAAGCTTCACAACATGTCTTGTGAAGCAGAAAAGATGAAAGATGTCTCCATGAAAGAGATTTATGGGATGGTAAAATTAAAGACAGAGTTCTGAAAGTGCGTAGGTACCACTTTTTGTTGGTTCTGGTGTCTGAATACCTCTGAGGGCCCAAAGCTCCTGCAAAGCTGTGGAGTGGGACACTGGTACCAGGCTAGACCCAAACCTGAGAGCATAGGGTGAAGCCTCTATTTGAGATCATGGCTTTTGGGCAAGTGCCACAGTAGGTTTGCCTTCTTCCCATGTCTCTTGAATGGGAATCACTCTTACTCACTTTGGAGATTGTGTGATGGTTCAGGGTAGGCCAGAAATGCAATGTAAAAGTCACAAGAGCAGATAACCTGCTTTT
Organism: Melanocharis versteri; assembly: GCA_013397845.1. Taxonomy (NCBI): domain Eukaryota; kingdom Metazoa; phylum Chordata; class Aves; order Passeriformes; family Melanocharitidae; genus Melanocharis; species Melanocharis versteri. The sequence goes on from VZTG01004579.1 coordinate 463,999, forward strand.
TCTACAGCCACCCATATATGCAACGTTTCTATGGGGGTGTTGGCCTTTATTAGAAAAACCTCAGCATCACAGATGGGGGACGAAGGACTGACGAGAGTTTTAGTTCAGTGCTGAGTCTCCCAGACCTACAAATATCAGCTCTACTGTGCCATTGGAGTCTGCTCTGTTGTTCTAGGCGTGTGCACAGGGTATGAAGGCTCACAGGGGATCTGCTGTACACAAAGACTGCATTTTTTCCACTTGAGGGAGGACTCTGTGTATGTTCTTTCTTAACGGGTGAATTTCATTTGATGTGAACATTATGTTAAGGCTGAATTTCTAGGCAGATTATATGATAGTGCATTAGAAGGAAAAAACCAACCCAAACCACCACCAACAAAAAAAATCCAAATCCAAAACAAAATACATATTCTTTTGAAAAATCCAGGTCTAGCTGTTAGTGTCAATAATTTCAAACACCTACTGACTTTTCTGCCACATCTATCTCATTGAATCTTGGAAGTGATTTTATGTGCTTTAAGCATTTGTTCACATAATCAGCTTCTGCATAGCAATGCAAAGGATCCTGAGCATTGTCCTGGCAGATAGTCAAGTCAAACCTGACACAGAAACAAACATAAGGGAACAATTGTTGTCAAAACACATTGCATCACTTTGCATGCTAAAGCATTTGCTCTGGTAATCCACCATGCTGACGTGTCCCTCTGCTGATGCCATCTGAGCAGGGACTTTATCCTTAAAGTTGACATGTGCATCACATTACAGCAGTGATTTTGTTATATATCATCGGCATAATGGATATTCAGAAGAGATTCATAATCTTGAAAGGTGGCTTGAATCCACAGATCTCATCCATGTTCTGGTGACTCAGAGCATTTTGGAAACTCATTTTATAGCATCTCACGCTGGCTTGGGCAAAGGCAAAGTAAACAGTCGCCTAGGGCAGCAGCTTGGGAGAGGGGCAGTCCAGGTCTCCTTTCCTACTTGCTCTCTGCTGGCAATGACAGGAAGCCAATCTTTTACCTGTCTCTCCACTGTCCCTTCCACTCCCCTTTCCAATTTAATTCTTATGGAAATCTAAAGACATTTTTTTGCCTTCTTCCTGTCTCTTTTTCTTATTCACTCTCTCCTGCTGGTTTCTTCTAGCTTTTCTCCTCCAGGAATGTTCCACTGCTTCCTACTTGGGCTGTTCCAGGACTGCGAGAGGATTCCTTGTTCCCTCACAACCTTGCACTTCTTTCTGCAAACAGCAATTTATTACTTATTATTTGCCACCTTTGCTGAACAGCCTCAGCTGTCCTTAGGTTTATGGTAGAATGAGTTGTGTGCATAATACAATCCCGTGAAAAAGTTCACCAGATCACTTGCCTGTTGGCAGCCATTGCTTTAAAAGAGCTTTTTGATATTGGGGGAAAATCCAGATAGCTGTAGAAAACTTTGTTGTACTGCTTATGACTCATGAGATTAAATGAGACAAAAGTAAGATGGTGTCAGCATGTTACTGAATCCCTGGAAAGGTGCGGCTTGCTCTGTCGGTAATGCTAGTCATGCAACATAAAATTAGATTGCAGAATTCATCGCCATGGGATGTTATAGAAGCCAAAAGGCATAATCGTCTTCAGAAGGGAATTAGGAAAATTGTTCCATCAATGACTGTCAAATGCAGTTATCTAGATGCAGCATCAAGCTCAGGAAACCCCTAAAACACAGGCTGCTGGAAGCTATTTGGCTGTAGCAGTGCAAGGATCAACCTCTCCATGGGTAAGAACAGTTCCTGTTCTAACTGTGTTAAGACTGAGCTTTCAGTCTCTCTCATTAATACATGCCTCATGGTTAAGGTGAACTGGTCTGGACTTAGTCATCTGAAAGTTAATGTCGTTTGAAAGTGAAGTTAAAAGAAGCCTGTTCCAAGTGGCATCTACTCCTGTCTGTATTGAAAACATTTAAGGATGAGATAAATTACCTAGATTAAGCGTCCTGTACTTATGACTTGTATTTTTGTCCATTAAGCTTGATGGCTTTGTCTGTAAAAATTAACAGAGTTCAGAAAGGAGTTTGTTTTTCCAAGTAAGAAAGCAACACCTCAGATAGTCTGTGTGGGTGTTGTTTATGCCTGTACTGTGTCCTTCCACATGGATTTATTTTTCCCGTGTCTCAAAGCTTTGGATTGCCTTAACTTGCTCGACTTGGCCAATTCCACCTCCTTCTGGCATACATAACATGCACTCATTCCCTCAACCTACACTGAAAGAAGCTCAGAGGTGTGCCACCTTTCTGAAATGACAAAACAGCAACCTTCCTTTGGGAGTAGTGCAAGTTCCTGAAATCAGTAATTTGACAAGCTGTGGCAATTTGACAAGCTATGACAGAAGTCTCTGGAAGCTTCTTGCACATCAGTGTATATACAACTACCATACATAAATAAGAGAGCAGCAGATCTTTCACTCATTTGACTCGTTATTTTTGCCTAAGGAAGTGAAGCTCACATATGTAGGCATGTATTTGTTAGGGTTTTTTGCTGCACTCATTGCCTCAGATCCCTACTGGCAACGGTTGTTATCGAGACAATCTTGTGAAGGGAAGCAAGGAACTGTGAGTAATTTGCCAAGTGTGAGGCCAGACATGATGTTTTTTGCTTCCTGCTCTCAAAGTCTTAATTAGTACAATACTTCCACTAAGCGTTGGGATCTCTTCAGGAGTCCAAAAGGTGGTGCTGGTGGTGCCTTGGCAGAGGGTTTAGAAAGGACAGGGGAAAGCTTGCAAGGTGACAAATGGTACACTGACAGATGGCAATGACTGTGTTCTGTGGTCTTTTAATGCTCCTCAGGTAGATCTCAAGGAGGCTCAGTAAAAACATGACTGAGCATAAAACTGTGCCCTGGTGTCACTGGAGTTAATAACAGCTTGACAGTGTCCTCTAGGCACAAGGAGGATTTTGAACCCTGCGTGCCAGTGGGGTTCTAGCAGGACCTTTGCCCGGGGCTCAAAGAGGTTCAGCTGGGGTTCAAGGCTCAAGCAGACAAGGTTGTAAGGCAACATAAATGGAACAAGGAAGAATTACCTCTTTGACATCCAGAACCTGACTGTGCTCACCATTTCTGGGAAGGATTCATTATTTTTTCTGTTCAATCTGAGACTTCAGTGGGGTTGGTATCTCACATTATTCTTTCTTAGCCTGTTCTCTACTCAATCAACTAGAAATCAGAATTTGTATTTCTTCTTACTTTAGGAAATAAGTATCTGTGGATACACATATCTAAAAGAAACCTCCAAATGTTTGAAAGCTTATCTTTTGTTAATTGTATGTGTATATATATGTCTATCTTTTTTCTGTTAATTTCTAATATCTCAGAAAGTTTTCTTATAGAAAAGTGATAGGGTTTTAGCTGATAATTCAGACGGTAATGAATTGGACTTTGACAGAGACTCAACAAAGAGCCTCTGGATGTAAAAATGTAACTGCTGGTTTGAAAATACTATCTGTACTAACCACTGGAAGCAAGCCGCAAAAATCCAGGTTGCTGAGCAATGTCTATGTTGCAAAGTAAGAACATAGTCAAGTACAGCAAGCCCTGTGGTCCAAGTGCCTTCTCTCTCTCTTGAAGTCTGTTAACTGCTGTAGCTGAGATTTAGATCAATTACACTGCATATTGCTGAGATCATGTGTTCTGCTGACAGACAGGCTTGTATCCTACTCACTCTCATCCATCTCAGTCACATTAGCAGCTTCAAAGGTATTAAGGAGTGAGCAAGCCTGACCTTCTTCTCAGCCCCAAATGACCTTGGGGAGTTTTTTTTTTTTTTGGTGTTTGTGTGTGGACAACAGACAGCAGGTGAGTCTATGTAGACACTATTAGTAAAACTGTATAGTCGTACAGGCAACAAGGCTTTCTGAATGAGAAAGCAGAATTTCTGAGAAGGTGTTTGCAGGTGCACACTTTTCTGTCCTTGATACTGACCTACAGAGTTAAGCTTCTCATGAATCAATTTAGTATTTGTGGAAATGGTTAGGCTCAAACAACATGGATGCATCCATTTTTTATTTTCTTTTTAGGTGCTTCATCTGAAACTGTTTTTAAACAAAACTTTTGTATTAAACATAATTTTCATAATATTCTCTTCACATATCATTTTGGTTTAACAGCTAAGGCAGTAAATTTGCACACATTTAATGTTGTTACTTTGGAAAAAAAAGTGTAGCTATCTTCTGGAAATGTCTGTACATCCATTTTAAGTTGTAGAAACACCAAACAATTATTTTTCTATCCATTTATGGCTTAGCCTCATTTCCTGAAGTTTTCCTCCCGTGTATGCTGGGTTTTTTTTCCATCTCTCACCATGCTCTGTTTATTATTCTTACAGCTTAGAGTTTTCTTCTTCCTCAGCTGCCAGCTTGTCAGTTATGATCAAGTGTCAAAATGAAAGTAAGCATAAGCATCAATTACCAAAAATTACATAGTCTGTTTACAAATTCATTAGAAGAAAGGATTTTTCTCTCAATGCATACCGGATGTGAACTGTAACTAGGCACGTGAGTTGTCTACACACTCATTTTCACATCTGAAATCTAACAGCTAGGTTGGGTAATCCAGTATTCACCTGCCAGGCATGGAGTTCTTGCAGTATATGAGCAATAATTTTAAATCTTTTAATACTGGAGGTTATTCAAAATATTTCAAGCACCATCTTTTCTGCAGGAACAATTTTTTAGTCTCTTCTCCGCAGGAAGACTGTAATCTCAGGTTACATGATCTTCTACTTTAAATTCTTTTGCATTTTCTTCTCTCCTTCTCCCTCACTTTATATTTTCCTGAACAAAATGATGGGCATTCTACAAAATTAAGGTTTAAAAAAAATTGAAACAGGAGCATCACTCTGTAATTACTTTTAATTTTGCTACCATGAAACAAAAATCTTTTCTTTATTATGGGAAAAAAATAATGAAACCTTTGATACTTTTGAATTTCCTTTTCACTTAACAGTTAAGGGAAATTATTATTCGTAATTCATAATTTTTTTAGATAATCAGATTTTCCTTTTTGGTATGAAAACAAATTATAGACAAGAATATACTCTCTATTAGAAGCAGAAAAAGTAAATGGGGTAAACTGCAAGTTCTCAAGGTTTAAGTCACTATAAAGATTTCTATTGGTTCCCCCACTAATTTGTAGAGTATGTGCTGCTGACGTCCTTGTGTCAAAACATTCTTAACCTACTCTAGAAATATGAAGTTTCCTTCACATTGAAATGTGCTGGAATTTTTAAGAACTATATTCAAAGTGATTCTTCTGCAGTCTGTTTGGCCCATTTAATGCCAGTTGGGTCTGCTTAATATAGGTTGGTCTGCTGAGATGGGAGAAAAATCAAGCAAAATCCCAGATTTGTGTACCCATGGGTTGTCCACTCCCACTTTGGCCTCTGTGACAACATTCAGCTGCTCGTTGTGCAAGCTGAAGTAGATCCCTGAGTTCATAACAAGACTTTGGAAAGTCCTCTGTGGCTGCTTCAGCACAAAAATACAGCTCTGTGGATCTGATGGCAGGAATGTGGACTTAGACCGGTTTGGTCAGTGATGCTGTTATTCTTTCACTTGGTGAGCCGTGATTGAAATCATAAACTAATGCTTTCCACATAGATGATAGGGAGAACAGCTGCTGCCTTGAGGAAAAATCGAAACATTTCCCCTCTAAAATATCTTTATAAAGCCATATAAATGTATTTTTCATTTTGTGTACCTGGGAATAGCTAACCCCAAGCAGAGTTAGGGGTAGAGTTGCTGAAATATTGCAGTGAGAGTTGTCATCAAGCCCTTCCTAGTGTTTGGGTCACTTTGGCACCTGCAGGCTTAAGACTTCGAAGCTTGCAAACGCGACTCAAACTCGGTCTGAATGCAGTGTGAGCATAGTCCTTTAGAGATTTGCACCTCTGACAGGCAGCTCTGTTGAGACTGGCAGCAAGCCTGCTAATTTTTACCAGTTGTGGCAGATTGTTTCAATGTCTTTTACCCGTCATATAAAGATGGTCTGCTCAAATGCCCTTTTTTTTTGTGTTTAAAGCCATTGAACCTTTCCTAACTGGTAGAATAATGTATTCACTCTACTTTTCTTAAACAATTCCAGAACACACAGTTGTGCTGCAGCTCTGTACATATTCCTAATTTCCTTCTGTCTGAAAGCCATAGAGACGTCCTGCGATGCTTTTCCCTGCCCCTGAAATATCTAGAGCACTCTGGATGTCATCGGTGGGCTCCGTTTCTTATTTCTCTGTTTGTAGAAGCATTGGAGAAACTCCTGGGTGTGGACGAGCGTGAGAGCAGAACGATGGCAATCCCTGGCTGGCCACTGGCCCCTCAGGATACTGTTACCATCCGGTGTAAGGCGGAGCCGCCTGTAATAACTCCTGCCTGTTTTGGGTATGAAGGCAGAAGAAAGGGAACATATGACTTTCGTCTACTACTTACTGCCCTGTAAAAGGGATTTAAAGAATCTTTGGGGAAAAATTTAGGCCTCAGATGCACACATGTGGATCTCATTGAGTTCATAGTAGGCCATGCGAGCATGTACATTAACAGACAAAATATGGCTTTTGATCTCTAAGAGCAATTAATATAAAATATGTGATTACACTGCTGCGTAATAGGATATTTTTTAATACTTTGTTAAAAATACTCCCCAAACTGAAATACAAAACAACATGGCATCCCAGGCCATGGTCTTTTAATGGCCTATCTTCACCAATTCTTATCTCACCTTTGATGCTGTTTGTAAATGTGTTTGCTCTTATGCTTTGAGATTCAGTAAAACATTTATACTTAATGAAAAAAAAAAAACCCGAGCACCTTCCTGTTCTCATATCTCTCCATGCTTGAGAATGGCATCATATTTGGAAGAGAAAGGAGAAATAGTTGTCCTGGCTATCTGCAGGGGCTACCCCGTGACCAGGCCTTTTCTGCTACCACACAAAACCCAACTGTGATGGCTCAGCGCTCATTCCTGCAAGCACAGGGACTTTCAGCACGTGCCTACATTTATGAGCCTATAGGTTGCCCAGCACCTCTTGTAGCTGTTACCTGAAAGGGTGTGATGGATTAAAAACCTCTGCTGACATAGAACTCTCAGGGGCGTGCAAGACTGACAGCTTGAAGGTGGCTCCCCAGGGTCTATTGACACCTTGAAACTGCTGCAGTTGCATCAACCTGTGAGTGGGCGGTAATGAAAGGCAATGAACCTCAACCGGAGGCATCTTGGCTTTCATTTTACCTACCTGAAATTCTCAGCGTGTTGGTCTGACCTAAATGTTCACCGTGAAATCTGAAGCAGCTTCTGCCTGGAAAGGTTCCCCCAAACAGAAAAACAAGTCCAGGGGTGAGCAAGTAGCATTGAGCAGAGTCTGCCTGAGACAGGTTCTTAGGAGGAACAGCAAACTCTCCTCTTCTATTTCTTCATCAGGGAAATAGCACAATGTGATTTTTGAAGAAGAAACAAACATAAGGTCTTTTCAGGTCTCTGTTGGTCTGTCAAATTGCAAATAAGAGGGAGATAAACTGTAGGATTCACTTCATCAAGGTAGCAGTCTTAGGCAAATGGGTTTGTTGTGTCATCTCAGAACAAGAATTTGCATGTTTCCATTGAAATGAGGTGTGGTCTCATGTTCCCCAGTCTGTCAGTTACACAAGAAACTTTTCTCCTGAAAGGTTTCCTGAAGTCTTCCCAGCCGTAAAACTGGTTTTGTTCCACTTTTGTGCTGGAGCATCTCTATCTTTTTGGCTAAAGTGTTTAGTATGTATTCACCTTCAGGCAGAAACTGAGTCTAGAACCTTTCCATTTGGTCCTTCAGCTGAGATTTTATGAAGTCGTGAATAATGGAGGGAAGGGTAATAATAGAAACATACATGCAGCCCTAACCATAAAAAGAACTTGTATTTTAGCAATAATAAATATGTATTTTTTACGGTATTTCTATTTTGCTGATTCTCTAAGTCCAATGGACTGAATACTTTTTTGCTACCAAGCTTCATAGATTACAGCTGAAGTCATATTATCCTATGAAAAGCCATCTATCTCAATGAGTTTTGATTGGAGTTTTATTGCTTAGTTGATTATATCAGATGCTGTTTATTCCATTCAGATGCACACCTACAAAACATTTATTATTATTTTTGGTAACACTAATATGGTGTGCAGAATGACTTTTTTGTCCCCCTGCCCATCTCTTTAAAGCATACTGACTGTAAAATTTTGCTGAAAAAATTAAAACAGCAGAGAAGTAACAAACAATCAACAAACAGGACCCACAAACAAACAAACAAACAAACAAAACTACAAAAAACACCCCAGAAACCAAAACTCTGTTTTTTCGTGCCTTGTTAGGCTATTAGAAAATACTTATTTGCAGCAAATTGCTACAAAGGTAGAAGTGAGGAACAGAGTACTATAGCTGATAGAAAAATACTGACGCAGCTGGAGATCAGGAGCACTACCTAGCACCCATCCCCTGTCCTCTTTGTAGAGGGAGATATGCCTGCCGTGCTTTGGAGACGAGAGAAGCTGAAACCGAAAGACTCTCTACATAATGCTGTATTACAATGAGCCTTTCACATGTGTTAATACAGTAAAATCCCTGTTATCTGAATTCCATATTCTTCAATTACCGTGGCTTGTGATTCAGATAAATGGGAATCACCGAGATATAAACTCGCACTGTATATTAACTCACTGGATATTAATCTCTTCCTAGTGTTATTTATATAATCTGCAGCATGATTTGGCACATAAACACAGCAGGTTTAGTTTATTTTACAAATTCAGTGCAAATTATCTCTTGCACCAAAAAATGCATTCAAGTTATACCTCAGGGTACAAATCTGGATTAATGTTAACCAGGCTTTGTGTGTTCAAGTTTGTAAGCATATTCTAGCAGATTCATCAGAAAGAAGGCTAGTCAGTGCAGATGAAAAATAAGAAATTATTATCTGTGTTGCAGCACACATAGAAGTGAAGATAGGATCTACTTTCATTCTTTTCCAGCTGCTGGAAGATTTTAGATAGTATTTTGGATTACTTCTTTCTTCTATTTATGTTAGAGAATGGAGTAGAGAAAGTCTTGGGGCAACTGAAGCCCTATGGTAAACTGATTGAAGTAGATGCAGGTAGATCATTCGTGAATTTTGTTCCTGGCACTACAACAAGAGATGGTGCTGAAGGTAGCTTTTCTGAACATTCTGCAGATAAAGTTTATTGTTTTGTGAATGGCTTACTCGGATGTAGTGCTGCTCTTCAAAGATTAGGCCAGCCTTATTAAACACGGATGTACATTAAACACTTTGATCTATAGCTTCTGCCTATCTTCATGTTTAGCATTTGGTTGGTGCTGAATGCATGTTTCATTTTTAGGTTTAGCTTGCTCATGCAGCTGAAGTTTATCTAAACTTGTTTTTTCTGAAGGAAAACATGCACACTAGAGTCCAGAATCTCGTCCTCTTTTGGTGCTGCGCTACCTCCTTGCTGACTGTCAGGGAAGGGCCATAGGCATTGCCCCCTGTAGAGTGGGTGAATCAGGTATGTTTGATTTTGTGGTGGGAAAAAAGTGCCATCCAATCCTGGTGTGCATTTTGATGCTCAGAGATGACATAAAAGCTGCACGCCAGGGCGGAATGCCCACTGAGGAGGAAGAAAGCAACCCTGCACTCCTCTGTGATTGGGACTGACTGTGTTGTTGCTGGGTGGAACAGCATAATGCTGTTGCTGCTCCTGCTCCTGCTCCAGCACCGTGATGTTTCTGTTCCAGATTGTGCTGACTCACATTCAAGAAAACATGATACACAGACACAATGCACTGTAACTCTTTTACTTCCCCCCAGTAACCTCGGTAAGTGTTTGTTTTCTTTTTCCTCTCTTTGGCTAGCGTGGTGCTAATATAGCTTTACTGTTAGAATTAATAGGAGGGGGAAAGACAACCTTGTAAACAAACTGGTAGCAGACAGATTAATCTTGGAGAGGGTATTTAAATGCAACCTGCTGTTTGTGGTACCTCCACCTCCCTTTAAAGCTGATCAATTCCGATAACTCACCCATCTCTACAAACTGCACTTGTTAGAGCTGTGTTCTTAGATGGGAGAAGTGCTTACAATGCCCATTTACAACTGTATTCGGTTTAATTAGTCAGCACAGCCAGTGCTGCAGGGATAGATCACTTGCCTTTAAAGATTTGAGAATGTTAATAGTACAGTATATCATTTTAATTATTATTGGATTAATGTTGTGTCTCGAAGAACATCTAATGCAAATCACAAGAAATGGCCTGAAGTGACCCAAGGGTTGTGCTTTATTAGAAAAGTAATAGGTCCATTGCTTAAATATAAAAAGAGGTTCTTTCTTCAAATGTCACTCTGCACTGGGCTTCTCCGTGTACGTGGAAATAAAATCCTTTTACCTCCGCTTTGTCCACAGAAAGTTTCTGTAGCTCATGCATTAAATGGCTGAGGCAGCAGCGGTAACATCAAGAGATGAAGAGGAGATCCAAAACAGCAGCGATGATGAAGACCAATTTCCAACTCATGATGCTGTAACAGCATCCCCTGGCTGCTCTGCCAGCCCTTCTCTAGACAGCCTTAATGAAGACAAGGGAAGCTCAGCGGTGCCAGAAAGACTGTCTGTCCTCTCCAGCAGGGCAGTGACCCAGGCAAAAGCCCTGACTGGCCCACAGATGGTTAGTGGTGGCCAGGCACAGAGCACAGCCCGTGGGCTGGCTGAGCATCCTCTGGCAGCTGTAGATGCATCGTTAGGTGCCTCCTCATGCCCTGTAGCAGTTGATAAGCTGCTGACTGTGGACCTTGGCTCCCCGCACGCCAAAAGCCGCTGGTGCGATGGCAAATGGAGTTCAGAGGTGCTGCAGGCCCCAAGGGTGGCCGGCGAGGCTGGCGAGGCCCTGTGGGCTGGGACTGACATGCAGCGGGCAGGGACCGCCACCGAGGACAATACGGCCTCTTGTAGTTTGGGCCGCGTGGTTTGGATGAAGACCACGAAAGTAATGGAGACCTTAGAAAATAAGAAAAAGGAGGAAAAGGAGAAGTATCGGCTCCAGCTAGCTATGTACCGACGGCTCCTGCTCTTGCGCTCCATCAGGAGTTTGCACAGGCAGCTGGAGCAGCAGCAGGCCAGGCTGCAGGAATGCTATGGCGCGGTGATAAACACAAAGAAAGAAGTGTTGAAACACATTTGCTCAGCCTCGCCCTCACCTTTGCCGTAATCCTGTTGCTGCCTGCAGAAATGAGCTTTGCAACGTCACCAGAGCCGCCAGTAATATCGCATGCCATAGGGGTGGTGTCCTTGTGTGTGCTGAGAGTGGAGAGGAAACTGCGGCAGCAGCAGAGCAAGAAGAGACGAGAGGAGAGAAGGTACAGCATTGGCCCCTGAATTTATCTGGAGGAAAAAAAAGCAAGAGTGAACCTGTGCAAGAAGCTGACTCCTGACACCCATTCAAAGCCTCAAGGTGAAAAAGGATTCTTTTGGCATGTAGGTTTGCAAAAAGAAAAAATCACCACAAACTGGGAACCTGGTGTGTCACCTGATCCGTAAAGGTGTCAGGATGCAAGGTTGCTGCCTGCTGAAAATGTGATATGGCACATCTCCCTTCTACTTTCAGAGCCAAAAATATTTGAACAGAATTAGGGTTTGCTTGTCTGCAAGAATACCTGAATCTAAAAAGCCAGGATATTTGAAACAATTAGGCTCAGGCTTGATTATATCTACCTAGCTGCCTGTTTTTTCACAAAACTCTATGCTTGCAACCTCTACTTTCCTTTAAAATGTATTCAGATTAATCAGAAATTATTGTGGGAAGGTAGGACGGCCAAACACATACAGGCAAAGAGTGCAAATGCCTAAGCCTGATTTCCTCAGGAAAGTAAGCTAAAAACAAAGGCCTCGTAGTCTGACGTTGCACTGGAAACCCAGGCTGGCAGTGCCAGGGGAATGTTCAAGGTCTGCACAATTATTAATCTGCTGCTAATTCCCAGTGGCACTAGCATCTGCAAATCAAGCATATTTTGTGCCTTACTGCTGTCATTTAATGGAAGTTGGTGACAATTAGCACTTTTTATCCAGGTGTATTAGACATGTGGAAAACCCTGGAGCGCTGTTTCTCCAATTGCAAGGTTAGGATGCCTGCAGGGAATTTGATGTCAGTATGCAACAAACACACAGGAAAAATGAAAACAAAAAGATGCAACCTTTTTGTATGCATTTAAAAGGCAATGTGATTCACTCACTATTATTGAACAGGAAATCGAATAGTTGAATGTGCTGTTTTAGGATTGGAAGCAAAATATGAGTCAAGAAGAAAAGGTACAGAAAAGTTTCCTTTTCTAGGTTGTCAAGGGATATGGAAAAAACACTTTTTTTTTTTCAGATATTTATTTCTGATCATGCCAGCTTTCCTTACCCTTTTGTTTTTGGTTTTGGTTTTGGTTTTGGTTTTTTGTATAATTGATGAACTAGATCATCAAACAGGTTTTGGTGTGGGTTTTTTTCTGCATAGAAAGGCAGGTCTGTTTTTAATCATTCTATCTTTATGAGAATAATGTCCTATATATAGGAAAATGTTATTCTCACCCTTTTTTTTTGGTACATGTACAGAGAGGGGTATCTGTGTGTTGTTGTACGCATGCACACACACACCTCCCTGCCTTCAAGAGGTTATGAAAGGCTGGTGCTTATTTTTCTGTAGCAGAAGCAGGGATAATCTCTCAAAATAATCTCTGCTGTCTACGAGGAGTTTGGTTGATTAGATTCACATGCACACATCTGTGAGCAAGGTATTGAAGTAATTCAACAAATGAAGTGCAGCACAACATTGTCATTATTCCGTCTTTGTATTTCTGCGCACCCAAAATTATGGAAGCCCCCTGGGTATGCACAACCTTAGATAGGTTCATTCATTTCCTTGGGCCCTTGTGTAGCCTCTCATGCAGCACGAACCAGTAACTTTGAATGCAGAATCACCATAGAAACATCCTTGGCATCAAGGAGATATTTGAAGGAGCATCCTCTGCTGCCTCATTTGGGGAATTCAGGTTGCCAGAGGCCTTTAGTGGGCTACAGAAGAGAGCTGGTGGTCGCATGTGACTGGGAAACATTACTCCTGAGCTCTGATCCCATCTAGCTCTCTGCTCAGCCTTGGGAAAGCTGTTCTCTCTCAGCAATGCAGGTTTCCCAAAGAATGCTTAAATACTAAACCCACCTCAAAAGTAACCTATTCTGTCTTCATGTGCCTCTCAAGAGGGAGTCAAGGAGCTGATCATGTCCAATAGGGCTATGTAAAGATTTTCTAAACCCCCCCCCACCCCCCCAACCCCCACCACCCCATAGTTCTTAAACTAGAAAAGCCTTTTTTGTCATTGGTTAAGAGTAAATGTTATGTGAATGAAGCACAAGCAAACCACTACAATGTCACTTCCTTTGGGGAAAGATGTACTGGAGAAGGGTCACATCTCAAAAATATGATTGCATTTTGAAACCAGATATCAAATTGTTTTCATTAGGAAGACAGTCAAAATGAATATTGTTGTTAATGTTAGCCAACTTTTCTTTTGAACTGAAAAAGAATTATCTTTTAAAGTGCATTCAGGTTGACTAATACTATCATGTAACTTTCCAGTGAAAAAAAATAGATCAATGAAAATATAACACCCCGCCAAATCACTAAAAATCCCTGTTAAAACAAAATAGTTGTTTTTCCTCTGTAGCTGCTGAAGTACAGCATTGTCCTGCATTTGCTGCAAGAGTGCCCTACATTACTGCACAGAGCTACCTATAGTGTCATATTTGCATTCAGGAGTGACTAGAATAAGATTAAGAAATACTTTTCACGTAACAACCAATCCAGAAATAGTCTGTCAATCTGTCCAACTGTAAATTCTTTGTGGCAGAACAGTGATAATCTTTGTTTCATACAACATCTCATAAAATTTCTTGATCCTAACAGGGATCAGTAGATGGTTCTGCATTATGAATATTAAATACCGGAAGATTTGTGCACGAGCAATGCTGTCTGATAGCCGGCAGGAAAATTAAGCCAAGACTTATTCTGTGTGTGTACACTCTTTCCATGTAGTACTTTGTGGATACATGCAAAATAAATATTAACTGAGGAAATAACATCAGTCTTTGCAAGAATTTGCTTTTTAGCTGGTGCTTCTAGTGTGGTTACTAATAAGTGGAGTTGGACAAACCAGTTAAAAGCAATATGCTTTTTTTAAATGAGTTTCTTTTAGAAGCTTGGAAAATGTGGCTTAACAGCTATGGGCTTTTTTCTTTGTATGTTTTAGTGTATTTTGGGAGTTGAAGGCCAGTGAGAAAGTTCTAGAATACCATGGGTAACTCATAGAGGTGTTTTCAGGTGTATCAGACAGAGCAACAGCTCCAGGTTGAATAAAAGTGTTTCCTCACATATTGTTTGACCTCTTCATGTTTTTAACAGCTTTGGTAATTTGGGTGAGGTCCTATGAAATTTCTTAAAATTTGTATTTTTATCTGAACTCAACTCATGGCCCACACAGGAACTGGGGTAATGATGACAAAATGAGCAGTTTCAGCAGGGCCTTTCTCCCCATTATCTTTACCTACTTCCAGAGCCTGCCAAACTAATGATCTCCATGAGAAATCTTCCCTGCAACCCAACAACTTTGTACTTTTACAGCAGAGGTTGAAGGTAAATGATGCTGCCTGAGCCATAAGGTGCTGCACACCTATTTCTGAAATGGCAGAAAATAATCATGGGTTTACTGTGAAAGAGTGGAATATTTAAAAGGTGTCAGCCCTCTTGGAGTAGTTGCTAACACTGAAAAGTTGTGGCTTGTGCCAACCTAAACCCAGAAATATTCAAGAACAGAATGGAGTTATATACACTTAAGTGACAAAATGCATTACTGAGATGTTCTTTAACACAAGCGCTTTTCTTCTTCATCTCCAGCATTTCAGTTAGCTAAACTGCTGCCCTGGAGACTGGTCAAAATTGTGTTTTTGCAGTTTCTGTTGTTGATGGGCCATGAGTCAGGCAAGATAAACAGCCCACCTTAACACTTACTACCTTTTGTGACGTAGCTATGCAAGGGATTTGTTCAGTTCATCTTTCCTGAGATTTTCTTATGTGTGTATCACATTTTATAATTACGACAGTGAAGATTTTATGGATTTACAGTAAATTAGTGATGTTGTGGTAAACTTGTGAGGCATGCACTACTAGATTCAGATCCCCCTGCATTATCCTTGGAACTATGAAAATTATGGACTCTGGTGACATAAGCATACAAAACATTTAAATATGTTTAAATATGAGGTTGTTTGAATCTTCCCTGGATGATGAGTAGACTCAGAGAAACCCTTTAGAGTTCTTGTTACAATTGATTTCTATAAATGTTATGAATCTAGAATATAAATGCAATGGAGAGGCCCTTTTGCTTATGACTGTTGAAAGCAGTGCAGTAATGCAAAGATGGGTTTGGGATATGCTTGAGTGGGACTCTACTCCAAATGCCCTGGGCAAGGAGTAAGTGTTCCTCATTTTTAAAACTCAGCGATTCAAAGTGTGATAGCCAAAATCCTGGATGGTGGATGGAGAATACGAGTGGAAATACAAGGACAAGATGTTTCAGGCTTTGATTTTTAATGCAGCATGCAGAATGTCACAGTTTCTTTCCTCAGTTAAAGATAACCTTTTATTTCTTCTCATGCCTGAAAAACCTCTTTTGGATCATTAGGCTAGATGCATGCTAAGGGTTGTTTGTGCAACGTGGGAGTTGATACCCATCTCTGAAGTTGAGTGACAGTAGTCATTGTTGACAAGATTTATTCATACAAATTACTCCCCAAATCCTGACTGCCACCTAAATTGTCATACATTGAAGTTGAGTGTCCTGATGACTTTCAATGTCCTTTGAATCCATGACAGGACTTTGAGGTACGCCTTGTTCATGTTCCTTCCCAATTTTGATGCATTTCTATCTCCTGGTGTCTTCAAACAATTAAGAATGTCTTGTATGACACTAATCTTTGTCTTTCTGGCCTTTCTACATTTGGAGAAAGCCTTCCCATAAGTCCCTTGTGCTTTTAAATAAAAGGGAGTTGGTTTTTTTATTAATTTAGTAAAAACTTGAAGCAGGGAAGAGGGTTCTGTGAAAATATTTTTAGAGGTTTTACTTAAATGTCTTGAAAATAATAAAGGTTCTTATAGCTGCAAGTATGTTTCCCTAATTGTATTGATCATCTTCTCACACAATTTTAGCCGTGGCTACAAAACAATCAAAAAAGTTGCCTCCCTCTCTGACAAATGAAGTCTCTAAGTCCACAGCCCAAAGTGACTTCTGTGTGCATGAGAGGCTAGGAATTCTTGAGAATCTCAATAAAAGTTACATTTTCCCTTTGATGAGTGGGGGTTGGAAAGGAAAGGGAATGTGTGACCATTCATCACAGCACCAGGCTTGTTAGTACCCAGGAACTTTCTACTCTAAATGACAAAGAGTTTCACTGTCACCAAAGAGAAATTGCTGCTGACCTTAGACCTCTTTTTGGAAAGTAAAATAATGGAGCACAGGAGCAGAGTTTGATATTTGACCGAATTCTACACAATTATCATGCATGTGTATATAATAAAATTAATTCTGTGTCTCTGCATTGTAGCCTCAGGCAAGCAGCGTACAATCAGTTTTGTATGTATAATAGATCACAGAGTTGTTCATGAATAATACAAATGCATTGAGCAGATACTAGTGAGTGAGGATGTTTGTCTTTGCATGGAATCGAAGTGAACATGTAATATTGTGATAATATATATTTGATGAATTCAGGTCTGACTTGCTTTTGCCATAGCCTGCTAATTCCCCGACAAGGGTTGCCACAATAATTGAGTTTCCAATAACATTATGATTATTTCCACATGATAATTTAATTGTAGGTATTTTTTAATATTGTAATAATGTAGATTTGTGATTATTATGCATTTGCATGCAGATTTTCATGGTGTCTTGGAGCACATCCCTACATTTATAACTTAATTTCCTCTATTATTGCATATATATTTTGGGATGAACTCATTAATGCAAACTAAAAAAAAATTAGGTCTTTTTGGTCATTTTGCCTTTATTATAAATGGTTGAAAGCTTTGTTCATTTTTTTAGACCAGCCTAAACAAGTGAATAAACAAAAGACAACTGTAATTCATGGATGGATTAATTTAAAATAATAATGTAATTACAAATCATGGCAGATTTGTCTGGGGTAATTGGGATGTAGACTGGTACAAATTTTGCTTTACTGAGACAAAGCTTGTTTAAATGAATCACCAAGTTTAGTAGAGGCTGTTTTCCATTCTTCCAATTCCCTGATATAATGTGATGGCAAAGTAACGCTGGCTCAAAATTCATGGGTGCCTGTACAAATGGGTATAACAACACAGAACGTGGAACTTCTGTACCTACCTAGATATTATTTTGGCAAGCAAAATGTCCAGTAAGAATAGAATTGTTTATACAGAATCATGACACCGGCAGGGGTTTCAATCAATTAATTTGTCCACTCTGGAAAGAGGCTGGTTGCTTGCCTTATAACAGCCTTCAAACTGCATTAGAAAACCTGGCCTGAAACTTAGTGGGACAAAGGGAGGTAGAAATAAACTCTGTTCCCGTTATTGGAGCAGACATTTGTGCAATCCTGTGAGCATTCTGCCTCAAACAGGAGAGCTGTCTTCCAGGCCTATCAGAAATTCAAAGAGGAGGAAATGTCTTTAGCTAAACACTTCCGTTTTGAAAAGAAACTTCCCAGAGAAAATGACATGGCCTTTGGGTGTTGTTCGTTTTTCTGTTACGTGTAGTTGGAGGACTGTCCTCTTTTTATCTGTAAAATCTCAGCTCTGCAAATTGAACTGTGGTCGCAACAGTGTCTTGGTCTCTTTAAGGTTATTCATAGCTGATATGTTCATTTTCCATTGCTTGCATTGCAGGAACATGCAACAGGAACAAGGAGAACAGGCCTGTCCAAATCTTCAGAAATGAAAGTTTAAAACTAGGTGCTGGAATATATAACTTACTGCTGTCCCTTCACATTGTTATTTAGTGCACATCAATGCTACTGTTTCCAGTGTCGTCTGGTGCCTGCTTTCTACTTTCAAACATATTCCTCTAGATTAACAACAGATAAGATACGATGTGATTAAGTCCCTTCTCTTTCATCTTCCCTTGCTCTGTGGACCTAAGTGTTGAACAGAAAAGCTAAAGCCTGATTTAGGCAGCGAAGAGAGCAGTCATGATTCTGCAGTATAAGATGGTCTCTCCAGGTTTTGTAGCAGAAAAACAACTTGTATAGGTAAATTAGATTCTGTCCTGAAACCCGTGAAGCCTTTTGCAAACTCCATGTCTCACTAAGAAACACCTTGATAAGTGACTTCACTTGAAGCTGAAAGTATCAAAACGTGAAGGTGGTTCCGTTGACAAAAGTTTATAAGTCTGTACCCATGCTTTGGTGAGATCACCAATGACAATTCAACACGGGATCTGGAAGGTCAGTCTAACTGTTATTTTGTTTTATAATGGCCCACCAGCATAAAATTAAGGATGTTTTTTACCCTGTCCCATTAGATCTAGAAATGATCTCAGGTATTATTTGTCATACATGAAATACCATGGAATATAAATATATCATTCTCTCCATAAGTCTTGAATGCATTTTATAGTTCTTACTTGTTGTGAAGAAACTTGAGATTGTGTCAGATAATGAATTATCTATAACCAGATGATTGTCTTCATTACTGTATGTTTCTGATGTTACTTATACAGATATGATTGGTGGGTGTACATAAAATTAGAAGAAAGCCTGTTGAAAAGCACTGATTTGTGTCATATCCATGAGTAATTTTCTCTGATGAAAGAAATTGAGACTAAAATTCTATAATGCAGAGTATGTAGCTGCCCTGGCCTCTCAACACTTTCAGCATCACAGAGGTTAGGTTTTGAAAGAGCTTAGTTCTTTTTCTACCTTTACCTGATGGGTTCTGAACTTAAGTCACCTGTTGCGGTGACCCAGTCTGCCTTCAGCGCCTGGATAAATAAGGAAATAAACTGGGTAGACTTCTCGGGCCGACAAAATGGCTCCGACGAAGAAGATGGCGCTGAAGGAGACGCAGAGGACATCATGTAGGCCGCAACCCCCCTGCATTGACTAAATGTCAATCATTAGAGAAGTCCTCAACCAGGTCCTCTCTTGTTATGTACATTGTTGCTAGTTCTAGAATGTTCTGACCAAGTGTTACCCCATTGGTTCTTTTCAATCCCCTTTTCTCCCATTGGTTCACTGTACCTTCTTCCCTTCTCCCCATTGGCTGTACCCCAACTCCGCCCCTTTACTGAACTGTATAAGAGTCCGTGCTCCCCTGGCCTCGGGGCCATTTCATCGCCACTGGCTCCTCGGAGTTCTCCCCTTCAAGATCCCAGGAATAAAGATCTTGGAACTGAAGACTCTGGAGTCGGCTCCCTCAATCCTTACCTGCGCCGTGCTTCCTGTATCACCGAGCTGAGGCTCGCCCAACAGGGCTGCCTGCGAAAGGCTCTGCTAAGAGCCATCCAACACGGACAGCGCTCAGCCGAGTCCGACCAGGAGGACAGCCTGGGCTGCTGAAATCACCAAACGGCTCTTTTCAGAGCCCTGAGCTGGTCACTCCGCATGTCGCCGACCGCGGTTGCTGTCCTTCGCCGGCCCGCCGGGCCTGTGGAAGCCGAGCGGAAGCGACAGTCACCCATTTGCTCAGAGGTGTCAGAATCGTTCTAATATTTTAAACTGGGGAAAGTGGAGTGGACGCCCTCAGCCTTTCCTATTTGTGCTGCTTCTTATTACGTAAAAAAGGTTGAATGATCTTTAAGGTCCCTTCCAACTAAAACCATTCTATGATTCTATGTACTTTGGTTGCTTGCAATATGTGAAAAGAAAACATTTAATTTCAGGTCACTTGGAAGAAAGGCTTCATTGGACACAAAATCTTTTGCTGTTGCTGCTTTGTTCCTTCAGTTGAATGGAAAAAAATCCTTACAAAAAACGTTCAGTTTTCTTGCAATAATTTTTTTTCCATTTGTAGTTGTCTCTGAAGCAGCAGGACTATGCCATTTCTGCACGAGGCAGGGATACATTTTCTTGTGCACAGACCAACACTTCCCAGCTTATTCTTAAGGAAAGCATTCCTCAAAAATAAGGAGGTATTTATGTATAGCCCATCTTCTCTAGTGCCTGAAAAATGCATGATTCATGGCCACTGGTTGTTCTTCTCATAATGGGGAAGGTTTATTGGCCGTAATCCTGGAAGTCTGGAAGTCCCCTGTGTGTCAAATGATCACTGATTGTATTGGAAAAGGATGCTTCAGTGACAGCAGGCAGCCCCTGGGCAGAAAGAAGTGTCCCTTGTCCCTGAGCAATAACCTGTATGGATGATTGAGACTTGTTGATAGACCTCCATGGAAGTCTTACCCAGTAGTCAGGGCTTAGCAGTGTCTGGCTAGTGAAGGATCCCTCTGTACAGGATGCTTGAACTTGATTTGTTACTCTCATCAAGGAGGGCATAAAGGTAGGCAAGAACTGAACATGCCTTGAGGCCCAAGCAGATGCAGTTTTACCACAGCCTCTGTCTTACAGGAGAGAGAGAAAAAAAGAAAAGGCTGCTAGAATTTACAAAATATAGTTATTGACTAATTTCTTCATCAGCAAGAGCATTAAGAAATCAGTGAGGTCTCTCCTGAGAGATCAGTGGTGTCACCTCACATGTCCTCAGGGTGCCAAATGGTATAAAACACTCACTTTGAAAGTACTGCACCGTGATAAGCTTCAGCTCCCAAGGGATGCATTGTGTGTACATTTTGTTATGTGTAATGACACACTGAAAGGGCAGTGAAGCTGTTAAGGGAACACTGCATGTCTAAAAAGAACTTATTTTTCTTTCAACTGATAAAAGAAAGAAAGAATCTTTCAAAAAAGCAGTTAAAATAATATCATTTAAATGCAAGAAGTGATAAAATACTAGAGAGAATTCACCTGTCAGATGAAGAAATTTAAAACATGAAGTCTTCTGTGTAATATACACGTTTCAAATTGGACCATTTTCCTGGTAAAGCAAGAGATCTCTGCAAAAAGCTTTTAAAATAGTTGATATCTATACAAAATTTTAAGGCTGACACAACCAGCATAATGGCAACAATTATTTAAAACAGTAGATTTGAAGAATAAAGAACAAATTGCAGTAATTTCGTGGAGTCATTCTAGACAATGTGTGAGAGGTTGTGAGTTTCAACAAGACCAAAGGTGGATGTGAGACTCTGAGAGTTTCTCAGCAAAGGTGATTTTGTAGAAAAACTGTTCAGTGCATATAAAAAATACCCCTAGAGGTGACTACAATGCTAACAACAATATTTTGAAATGAAGCTAAAAAAGACTCATGTTTCTTTCAACATAATTCCACGTGGACACATTCAAAAATTCTGTACAGCCTCAGTGTGCCAGGGCCCATTTTCCAGCAGAAATACTTTTGCCTACAAAATATATGGAAATGTATGTGAATGTTTTCATGTATTTCCAAGGCAAAAGTAGTTGCCCTCCTTAAACCTGACACAGAATGAAATCTGACTATATGAAATCTCAGCCAGCAAAGTGACAGAACAATTGGGCAAATGCATTTCTGATGAACCTTAAATGTGAAATTTTAATTGGACAAATAATTCATTTGATATTATTCAGAAATAAACAAGGACTTGTAAAAAATCGAAAAGCGAATTGGATGGAATTGTGCAGTTGTATCTACTATTACTTCAGTACTAGCCATCAATCACTGTCAGTTAATTATCATTAAGATTGCATAAAAAAAAGCCCCTGTGGGAGTTGGATAGGCTGTGAGTTTCATTCTTTCATTAAAAACAAGATAAACAATATAAGCCTTGTTTTAATTTTTGGTTTTATTTGGTTTTGGTTTGGTTTGGTTTCATTTGGTTAGGTTTGGTTTGGTTTGGTTTGGTTTGGTTTTATTCATTTGGATCTTTTTATATTCAAAAAAATTATTTGAAAAGCTGAATCTTGAATAATTGTTCTGAGAGTAACCATATGGATTGCAGAGACAAGGAAATAGAACAAGGGATTCAAAATTAAAGTTGTTATTCATCAGGAAAAGTTTAAAGATTTTTAATTTCCTTCTTTTTTCTTCCCTTCCAAAATCCAATTGAATTTCCTTTCTGAGTTGGAAAACTTGCTTTTTTTTTTTTTTTTTTTAAGTTTGCTTTTTAATTAACTGTATAGTTTTTAAGTCCCCAGAGTTTATACACCCAGTTTGGAAACCTTATTTTTTAAAAAGAGTCTAAAAGCTAAAGTTTTGTGACTCCAAAAATTGATTCTTCGGCAGAACACAAAGCAGTGTGAAACCCTGTAAAGATATAACCCACAGAAATTTTTGGAGCTTATGAGCTGACCTGTGGGGCTCAAGAGCACTCAGCTAAGGACAGGAACAGGAATGCAGTTGCAGGCAGGAGCAGTTACTGTTCTTTCCAGGGTGCATCCCTGCACTGCTGAGTAGCCGTTCACACTCTTAACTTATTAAAATTATAAATTATCTATTTGTTTATAAAGGTTTTGTAAATTTATACAGATATATAAATCTATACAAATTTATATAAATTTATATAACTAAACTAACATGCATTTTTCACATCTTTGAGTAATTTCTTATCATGGTAAAATATTTGTGTTATAGGAAGAAATGTTTGTTTGTTGGGATTTCAATTTGGCTTTTTTTAAGTGAGGATTCCTTGTTAGCTTTTTTTTTCCCTCAAATGACAGGAGGGCCTTATGAACAAGAACAATTTGAAGTCTGAAGGCTTCAGGGCCAAAGGACTCTCTGTTCAGCAAAAGAATAATTAAAAAACCCCAACCCTTGCCCTTGGAATTAACCAGGTTTTGGTCAATTACTCAAATAAACCTCAGAGCTGGAGATGTAAATGCAAGTGTTCCTACACAGATGTCAAGGAGGAAAAGGGCCTGTAAATGACACAACTTCAAACTGAAATGAAGTCTTTAACGCTGCTGAGCAATGGTTTCTAATGAGGACAAATGGCTGACTTAAACTAGAGCTGAGCTGTCCCATTTAGGGCTCTTCAGGCTGAATGCAGCCCATCAGGACAATTCATCTGCTCCTTGTCGACCTCCTCCTCCTGGGAAAGCCTCTTTGTCCATACCCAAACTGCAGGCAGCACTTAGGGAGTGATGGTCAGCCAGATGGACACGAGATAGAGACCCCTGTTTGGATCAGGTCAGGTAACGCACATTGCCCGTGCATCCCATTTTATTTTACTGGGTATATTCTGATGTGTCAGGAGAGGTTATACTTTGGATAAAACCTCATCAAGTAAGTACATTTCTATTCTCCCCTCTTTGCTCCATCATGTGTGGAGTATCATCCTTCTTATTTAGCTATTGGAGAAGGAAGATACTCCAGTGCCAATTTTATTTTGCAAGGTTGGGTCAATGTTAGCATGTCTGTAAACTGGTAGAAAGGGGAATTAGGCCATAGCAGAAAGGGACAGTGCATCTTGAAAGAAAACTAAGACAGAAACCCTAACCTCTTCTAATTTACATATGGTGACATTTTGCAGAAATATTGTAACATTAGCTGTGGCATAATGAAATTCTGCCTATCAGCCGTGGAAGGAATAATGTTACTGTAAAGGTAACCTGTCCACAGTTTGTTATCAAGAAAATATTCATGGCAAGAAACATACATTTACCAATGAGTGTTAAGAACAGTAGTTTCCCCTTATAGTTTTTCCTCATGGGCTATCCATCTTCCCCTCCAGATTTACTGCATGATCACTCCCTTTACATGCTAATTATGTGCTGCTCTGGTGAATTTGTTAGTAGTGACACTTTGGGCGCCCAGTGGGACTGCAACTCATTATGTGGCAATGTCCAGATATATCAGATATTATTAGCTGTCATTAATCTGCAGTGGAAGCATTGAGTGCACAGCCAGGAGAGAGACCAGGAAATAGAGTAAAAATGAACTCTGCAGCCACCCTGGCCCCCAGAAGGTCAGAGGGCAAATCAGCAGGGGAGAGGAATACACCTTAAAATGGTCAGTGCTTAGCAGCAGATTTTTAACCCATTATAAACCAGCATCTCTTAGAAGAGGAAAGGCAAAAAGAAACTATGCTGTTCATATCGTCTGTCTGACTACACCTTACTGGAGGAAACAGAAATGCAGCATCTCAAACTATCTTTTTAAAAAACTGTTTTGTAAACTGAATCAAAGCAATAAAAGTGTGTGAATTTGAAGAATGAGCAACACGCAGTGTCCATCTGAATGTGGATAGCACTCAGGCATAAAGCTTTGAAATTAGGCACATGTAACTTGGAATAGGATTAGTCCCCACCTCCATTTGAAGGTTGTATTTTATAGAACTGGACCTGGCAGTAGAGAAAATCCTGCAGAAATGAAGAGGTTGTTTTTGCTGTCCATCCAGTCCTGTAATTTGCCTGTATAAGGGGTTTGCCTCTAGACTGTGAATGCAGAGCTGATCAGCCTCTGCTATGCAGCTTAAAAACACAAATCACAATAGGTTGCATTTTTGCTATCTATTCTGAAAACTAGTCACGTGTAAGAGTTATGCATATCTGTGTTTGTGCAGAATTTATTACATCTGTTTGGAGTGCAGAAATAAGAGCTGAAGAAAGATTCTTCCCAGAAAAATCCACAGTCTTTCCAATCTCCAAGATGACTTGCAGAGTACTGTCCAGGATTGTAAGAAGAAGCTTTTTCTTTCTGTATGTCAGCTACTAAGGCTGGAAGAAACCAGTCAGGCTTTAAGGCAAGCAGCGTCTTCTCTTGTCTGAAATTAAACAAAAACCAGCAAAGTAGAGGTTAGAAATCTTCGAGTTTAGTGGTGATGTAATATCTAGACAATTTTCAGAGCAGAGGAAAGGTAATAGATTGGTTGGTCCATGTGCATTGGTAACTTACAGGTGCTTTGTGCTACTGTCAAAGGGCAACCTGAACACTCAGTGACCTTAAAATAAAAGGATGAGATAGGGACATTTAAGATAGGAAAAACTGCATTGTATCGAGGAAAGTAAAAATAATCTTTTGTTTCCTAGGTTGCAGGGACCTGTGCTCCCTTATTTAGAAGTTGCGGTGCTTTAGTTAGAAGGTTTATACAAAGACTAGAGGAAAGAAATCACCCTAAAATTCTTCAATAAATGGTAAATACCTGCTCAGCAAGCTGGAGTGAAGTTCTACATCCAGTCGCTTGGGTATTTCCCAGTGAGCCACCCATCTGAGTTTCCTGAAGGAATTTGGGAAGTACTGGTTTTATTCCCGTGTAAGGGGTCTAATTTAATGCTTCACAATTTTTCACATACTGTGACCTTTCTGTGCTCTTATCCTATCCTATCTTAATGAGGGTAATAACAGGAAGAATAAAAAAGGCCTGATGTTTTATTTATAGAGCTGTCTTCAATTAGACAGACTCTGATAAACTCATGCAAAAACAACCACCATGGGCTAAGTTTGTCTTGAATTCTGCACAATCCCATGAAATAGGAAGCAATGTTAGTATTTGGTGAAATGGCTCCCATTAAGACTTCCTAAACTAACAGCCGTTCATGAACTCAGGTTCTAGGTAAAGATTTAAAAGTGATTTTGCTGGAATTGTGAGGTTTGCAGAAATACCCTGAAATATTAGTGTTAGCAATGGGGCAGGTGGCGAGTACCCAGGGAAATAATGAAGAGGTTTTATCATTGGTCTTGAACCTTTGCAATCATGATTTTCAGGAGGATTGGCTTACATTTATGTGAGAACAATGAAATATGAAAGTAACGTTACTGTTCAATGGTGCTAATGTGGACAAAACCCCCCCAAAATATTATGAAAACTAAGTGCTGTATGAACACATTCAATAAGTCATTCATAGTTTCTTTTTTAGTCTTTTTCTAGTGTTTATGAAATTTTGCACATATGGCATGGCTTGCCCTTTTTCCGGAGAAGTGGAATAAAAATTCATTCCAGTTTTCTTTTCCTTTGAGTTCTTCGAATAACTGAATATGAGGTGAATACTGTTTTAGTGGTAGGTTAATGAGTTACAGGTCAGGGTTACAGTGGAAAAACTGCAGTCAACCTCCATGGTTCTGTTTGCCAAATTTGCACTGATGAAGCTATTATGGCAGGCTCACTTTTTTTTTCATTGAGGAATATTTCTGTGATTTGCCCATCAAGATTATGCTGTCTTTTCAGTGCCTGTGTTGCTCCTTAAGATCCTGCAGGCACATATTTTCACATTTAACATGATACGCATGAGTACCCCTCTCTCAACTGGTGGAACTAGTCAGGTGTAAAACTCTGGTGAATGTACTCTTTAAGGCTGGGGCCCGAGCAAATTCCACAGAACACAAAAGAGTATTACGTTTTACAGCTCTCTGCATCATTTCATATTCCACTGTTTATAACAAGATGGAGAGTTAGGTCTTATCTAGAGAAACCTGTATCAGCAGCGATAACAGATATCTGCACAGCTGTCTTTGATATTTATTGTACTGAAAAAGGTGTGCTAGGTATTAAGTTCAGTCTTAAAAAAAATGGTCAATATTTGTACTCTTTCATATACATACACAGAATTGTTTTCAAAGTAAAATCCTAGAGACAGGTTTAAAATGATTTTAAGTTGCAACATAATGGTAGGAGAAGGCCATTATCTTGAATTTGGATTGTGGAGAGTGCTGGAATGCTCTTTTCCTTGTGGCTCAAACCCTCAGCAGGAATTTTACCTTCCTGGACAAGCATGAACACTTTTAGGACTATCCCACTGCATTTGATTTTTTTTTCATTATCTGCTTTGTAAAAGCTAATAATAGTTAGAGATTTATAGTGTTTAAAGTGTGCACAGTTAGTTGAAATTAAGACTATATTCATCTTCCTGAAAGTTGAAGTCAGTATTATCTCTGAACTAATATATTTTATTTGCCCAGGAATTGCTTTGGCCTGTGAGCTGTTAGATCAGTGGCAAATACTCTCAGAGGCTGTGGGAGGGCTTTTCCTCCTGAAATTTAGGATCATGACATGACCATCTGATTTTGCCACTCCTTTGCAAATGTCTGCAAGTGGCAGGGCTCTGTCCAAATTCTGCTCTTCTTACCTCATGCAGCACTTCATAGCACGCAACTCTGCCTGCACAGTAAGTGGTAAGGGTCATAAATTACCCCACCTCAAGTAAAGGGCAATCGATACTTGGGGTGATTCACTGTTTTTGCAACGTTTGCTAGGAAAAAATGTAAGGAGAAATGAATTAAAGTTTCGAGTCACTGCAGTTTTCTGATATACCTGGTCATTTACTCATTATCATCATAATCACCCATTTAGGTGACTTAGGCACTTGCAGAATGACGTACCAGTTAGCATGAGTGAAGAGGGGTGGATCTGACCTGAAATTTGGGCTGTGAATTGTCATCAACATTTTATTTTAAAGGATTCTGGTGCAATGGAGACGGGAATGAGAAAATGCAACCAGAGTAGTAATGCAGCCACCAAAGCTCAGGGCAATGTTTCAAGACTATTTCTTGAAAAATCTGAAGATTTTTACCATATTTTCCAAAGTCACAGATTTTTTTTTTTTTATATTTGCCAGTACTTTCATTTTGTTAGCACGAAAAGAATGGAAATCAGAGCCCTCTTGCTGTTCTTCTATCTAGAAAAAGAGATAGGAGTGTTTTGAACCACAGAAAAATAAAATTTAAATGGATAAAACACATTAAAGAGAGACTGTTTAAATTGTGTGGAATGATGAACATTTGAGAATTCACGTTTTGCTGCCACAAATCATTGCAGAAGTCATGTTGCACATGTCTGTGCACGTGTCTGTGTGTTTACATGTGCTGAAAATACATATCGCAGGATCAAGAGTGAATAACAATTTCATAAGCCTCCACCAGACAGCTGTAACTGTTCCTTTCAGATAAAAACAAATTATTTCACAACCAAATGCAGAAAAACACACCTTAAATTCACTTGACTTTCCTTTAGTGAGGAGTTACATTATGCAGTACCAAAACATAATAATTTCCTAGATTTATTGTAATATATCTTTAAACACATCAGGTGTTTACTGAGGTTTTGTTTCCTTAGAAGCATTGTGGCTATGCATTCAACTTTGAACCTTGTTCTGCAATGTTGTAGAATCAACTGCCTCTGGAAAAAAGAGAAAGAAACAAATAAAATCCCCCAAAGCAAGAACAAGCAAACAAACACAAACCAGAAACTCCAAAACAAACAAACAAAAGAAAACACTGCTGAAATTTTGTCGGGAGAAAAAATATTTAGAGGTTTACAGGAATTTTTCTTTTCCCCTTAACAAAGCCAAAGTTCTGCCCTGGTGGTCTGAACCTGGATCTAGCATGACGCTGCATTAGGTGGGTGCCTCCTCTGGATGTGTTAAAGATCCCAGAGATCTCTCTCGCTTTCTTCCTCCTCTGCGCACCCAAACCTGCCCTTGTTTTGACGGCGTCCCCTTTGGAACGGCTTTATGTGATTGCTTCCATCCACAGGTTACTTTATTCAAGTCAATTTGCCGCAGAACACTCGCCCATTAGCAATCTCGTCTGTAGCCTGCTTAAAAATCTGCTAATGGTTATGTCCAGATAAAAGCATGTGAGGTCAGTTTGGTAGAGCAGAGACAAAATACTTTAACATAAGGTTTTCTATTCTGTGCAGGCAGCTAATAAAAGTGCCCGCAGGTGTTGAGAATTATCCTTCTCTCGGAGATTTCTTTACAATCTGAACCTAATCTTGGCGAAAGCTTTGGCAAGGATATCTGGCACATTAATTAAATGACTTTCCCTCCCCCACAGGTCTTATGCTGTAACTTTGATTAACCACCTCTGTGCCCAGGAAACAAACTGCTGGATAGGCACTATTAGTTTTGCAGGTGTATGGATGTTAGAGATAACATGGGATTCCTCCTTTATCTGGATAGATACTCCTTACTCTTTCAACACCACACAGCTTTTCCCTTAGCTACTGCTACAGGGATCCTGCAGGCGTATTATGAGATTTTAGTATGAAGACCTTTTTATTCAATGTATATCTCTGGATGTCCTCTGCTGAGAAATTTCAGATCCTTAGTGGAAAACGCCTAACTCCTCCAAAGCTCCCCCTCTATTCAAATGGCTTTTCCTTGCCGTAGTATCACAGCTGTGACACATCAAAGCTAGTAGCTGGTGTGGCAGGATATGCATGCCCAAATCAGCCTCAGTGACAAAAGGTGATTTGCAGTGACAGGTTTCATATCTTACGGTGTCATTTTCATGAATGGCTTGGTTAATTAAATTTAATGTGGAACAAGAGCTTGCTTACATTCTGCCAGGCTTAAGATGTTCTTACTCACACCTTACTTATGTTGAATAAGGGCTCCAGGATTTAGCCCTCTGTTAGCAGTCTTCCATAAACCCTTTGTTTTCCTAACATGTTAAAAACCAAGGCTTAATGGGTTCATGATGACATCAGTTATCAAGATTTGTGTGGTGTTGGCAGATGTTGAATTTTCAGTGGAAAACCATTAAACAGATTTGAGTCAGGGCAAGTTTCACAACATGCACGTATTATACCGGTGGTTACATGTGTTGACTTCAGCTTTATTTATTACAAAGGAAAACAGGCCTGTACTTATACAACAACAGCAATGAGAAATTAATCTTCCCAATAGGAAAATCAGTCTTGTCTTGTTAAAGGTACTCAAAGTTACTTGTTGAGCATGCTGAGCTTGCAAAAACTATGTCTGCAACTTTCAGATTTAATAAATCTAAAATTAAATATTAAAAATAAATATAAGAAAAAAAGATTTTTGGTTACCTGGGCCTTTTTTTGGTATTAAGTGTAAAGAAGGTAGTATTTCAGAAAGTGTCGAATGTCTATTTTTTGACAACCTTTCTTTCCAAAATTTCTCAAGTTAAATACATGTTTATTTTCCTCTCTGATTAGATTTGTTACTTTTGAATGCTCATTGCCTGTCAGCTCAGAACACACCAATTCTGCACTAGTTCTAATATTCTTCAACATTAAAAAGTTGCATTTTTTCATCTGAGTACAAAGTTTGCCCAGTTTTATTGTCTAGACCAATGATGGTGTCCAGGCCTACATGTGGTGTGATATGTGCATAAGTAACAAATGCCAAGCACTGAAACCAAATACACAGGGAGAAATTATTCTTCAAATAAAAGCAAGGTCCAATGTAGAAAAAAAAAAGTGAAATCCCACAACAAACCAAGGTGATAGCAGCAACAAAAATCAAAGGAGAGGACTTTCCATTTTGTGTATGTAGTAATTTAAAAGTAGATGGATTTAGTTGTAATATTTTGTTCATACCTTAATTAGGACTTCAGTTTGGAGATTTACTGGTGCAGTGTACTGAAAAAGAAATCTATCGTGTCTCTCTTTGTATCCAACTGTAAACGTGTTGGAGACTGTATTTTCTTGGAAACTAAATTTCGCACAGTTATTACGAATTACTTCAAATTCCACTTATGCATCAGGAGGCATCTAATCTTAGTCCTTTTGTGTTACCAGGAAAGTTGTTCTTATAACGCACTTTTTTCACACCCGAAGTGTTTCTTGAGTGTCTGACTCTTGACACTGCTAAGGCATGAAGTTTTCTGAATGGCAAAATTCGTATTGATGGTAACTAGAAGGTTTCAAGGGGTACATCAATTTTTTTTCGGTCGTATGGTTCACTGCATAGAGAATCATTAGAACGTCAAGGCGATATATTTCACTTCTGTATGTATAAAGAAAGTAATTTAAAAAGAAGATGAGAACCTAACATTCTGTCATATGAGGAAGGACTTAATTTTCTACTTATTTTTTAGACATTTTGAGGAAACTTTGCTTTTCAACACGCTGATTTATAAAAATCTAAACTCTTTCCAAAATGGCTTTTATTCAGAAAATCTTAAAAATAATTTCATATTGAAATATTACTTTGATATTGTGGGATTCAAAAAGATTTTTAATTTTTGCCAGTTTATTTTCTTCCCATTTGTCTTATTTAGCATTATAGCTGCACAAAATAAGATCAATGTGTTTTGAACAAGTAATGGAATTTTCTTTCACTATTCTTTCCACTATTTTAGGTTTAGCTCCAGGTTGGAACCGAGTCAATATTTTCTGTCTTGCAGTCCTGTATAAAGTGAAACTTTGACTTCAATGGAGGGCTATTTTTCATCAGGCAGAAAACCAAAAAAATGTCCTTTATTGGGTCCATGTAAAACCATAGTTTCTTCATCAGCACAACTCTTCCAGTACGCGAAACCAGTCACCTGATAAAAAGGTTATGGCAGATGACAAGCTTTGAATTAGGACCTCAATTTTCACTAGCTAGAGAACTAACGATCATCCACAGATGCGAGCGTGCAAAAGAAAAACATTCTTTCCCAAACTCTTCAAGTAAAAAACAAATGATGAAATGTTGGATAATTATAATCTCATGAGTTACGTGATCTCCTATGTATTACAAACGAGTAAATAGAGACTCTGATTATTTACACTGCTGACCTGCCCCAGGTTTATGGCATTTATTATAGTCAGTAATGTTTATAGCAAAATTTTTCTTAACAATAACATTTATAATATTTTAATGTGTGTGTACGGAGGGAAATAGTACATGAAAGAATTTCAGTGCAAATAAACCTAGATGGTTTTGCATTTGGAACTCCTCTGTATTATTTTAGGACCTCAGTTCTCAAAACAGTTATGGTTAACTTTATTCACACAATTCCAATGGGACAACTCATATGTAGAAAGCTAAATCTTCTCTTAAGTATTTTCTTGTACCATTTCCCATCCCATCCTTCACTTCCGGATGTGCTTGGGTGGGGTAGGTATGTCTAAACATATTCCTGAACACACTGAACTCTCTTCATTCTCTGGAGCACATAATTTTGATTAAGTAAATATATAGTGTTTTGTGTGTGGATGAATGTACAGATATTTGCACAGGTATTAATTAATCTATTCCATGTGTATCAAGCAATTATCTCTTTTGCTACAAGGGCAATTTGCTGCCATACTAAGCAGAAGGCATTCTTTCCCCAAACAAACAAGCATAGCACCACTTTCAGCTATGTGCTGAAATGTGTGATCAGTATTATAATGTGTTAAGCATGGCATCATTATTCTAAAACCAGCCACAGAGATATAAAATGCACTGTGAGACTGCAAACTGAGCACAGTTTGATTGTAGGACACCCGGGTAGAGGGGTTTTGTATTAGAATATACATCGCATTTATAATGCCTTCTTCTCTAAAATGTAATTAGGTTTTTTTATGAAGTGGTAAAATATAGTAAATAAAGGACTCAGGGGATTTCCATATAGCCACATTTATTCCCACACGTCTTTCCAAATCATAAATGGTTGTCTTCCTTAGAAATGGATTAGGACAAATTGCATTAGGACACGATCGTGAATCTGATTAAGGTGGAACCATGATCAGGTTTTTTCTTTTGGGCAACCATGTTTTCTTATAACAACCAGAAGACAAAAAAGCCTTTGGCAAGATGTTTCAAAAGGCCTTTCTCATATGCACATAAAAGCAGTTTTCATGCTAATTCAAAAATTGGTCCACACCTATAATTTCTTTATATAGCCAAGACAAAGCTTTGGGCAAAATTTTTCAGTAGTATATATTTCAGATACAGACTTATGGTTTCAGTGAAAGCTCCTAAAAAGGAATTTCCATGCATAATTTCCTTAAGGAGAGCACTCTGAAGGCAGGCTGCAAGAGAGGCAGAAGATCAGGCATTGATTCCAAATTGGTTCAGGGAGAGGAATGCTGAGAACAAAACCATCCCCAGTGGAAAACTGATGTAATATACAGAATAAACACTTTTTCAGATGAACACACTCTCAGAAAGGCTCCAGTCCCTTCTCTTCCTGTGTTAGCAAGTGACCCAAACTGGGCACATTATGTGGCATTATTTGACAAAGAAGGAAACTAGCATGGATGTGTCTGTTGACACACAGAAATGCAAATGTGTTGAAAACTCCTATCTCAGGAAAAAAAAGGCTGTTATATTCTTCTCCACTCCCCCCTATTTATCTTTTTTTTTAAACAGTAGATTCAGCTCCATATAGCTAAAGGAAACTTAATTTGCAGTGTTGTTATCTCTGTGTCATAGTCAAATCTGTCCGTGACTGGAAGGGTCTGGGAAAGACGGCTTCGTCCACCTCCTTGGGGCTCCGTGGTGTATGAGCGTTTTGTTCTCTCAAACTAACATGCAGGATTCAGCTGAGAAGAAGAACACCACTATAAGTCTATAGAAGATAATCTATGTATAAAAAGGAGGTCCCTGTCTTCAAGGACTAGTGTTTGGCATATGAAAAGAAAGAGAATAGGTGGGTCTAATGAAAAAATTCTGGAAGCTAAAGGAGCTCAAATAATCTTTGCTCTTAGTATTGTAATGTTACACTGCCCAAGTAACTCTAGCCGTCTGATTTACAGCGAGTCTTAGTGGTTTTTACTTGTTTGGTTTTTTTTTTTTTTCAGTTTGGACCAACATTCAGTGATGTTTATTTTAAATTGTTCATGTTTGACTTGATATTAGCATTGTTCTGGCAAATGTAAGTAAGAATCTGAATTCTTCATGTGTTTCACGCGGGCAGAGACCAGACAACAAAAACCCGGATCTGCACTGTGGTCCAAATTTCAGAGTGTATCCATCTGAACTAGATTTTTCCTGAGGCTGGAAAACATCTAGCTATCTCTTGTATGTTGTTCTTGGCAGCTTGCTCTGGTTTCATCCAGAAGCTGAGGGCCTGACATGAATGTGGGTGGAAGCTGGAGCTAGTGACCCAGCAAGCAAATCCTCACTATTTTTCAGGCTAACAATCCTTATGTACTCCACCAAACTTTGCATGTTTATATAAACTGAGTGTCTGAAAGCATTTTGCATCAGTAACATTAGTTCATAGTCTGGTGTTATAATGACCAGACAAATGCAAAAGCCCTTTTTTGTCTGCTACTTACCCTGGCATTTCCAAATGGATTTGTTCACAGCTGGGACTTGCAACACAGCTAGGAGAAGATCCTGTTCAGAGGGGCCAAAACCAGCAGTGATGGGGCACACTTCTGGATTTCTTGGCCAAGCTGGGACTGAGTTCTGAAATAAAAATACCCATATTCTCCCTTGGGGTCTTCAAAACAGGGGTTTAGCTACGTTTCACAACAGTAATTTTCAGCTGAAACAGGAAAGGTGCAAAAACCCTACCCTGATGCTCCCCATCAGGTTTGTTCCTCTAGTCTCAGGTTTGTTCCTCTAGTTTATATAAATATATGAAAAGAGAGTGAGTGAAACACAGATACACATGCACTTATGTGTATATAAAGAAGGAAACGTAGAGATCAAAAATCCAAAATCAAAAATTAAATTACTACAGGATGTAAGAGACAGAACCCCTTCAGTAAATTACTTAGATGGATAATCTGTCTATAATAACAGGTTATTATTTTCAGAAAATGTAGTCCTCTTTTTCTCAGTAATAATTAGCCTCTCCAGTGCAAATTTTACTTTGTAGAATTCATACTTTGTAGAAACTTAAACATTTCTGTGAAATGTAGAGCTGGTTGGGAAGTCAGAGAAATTTTCATGAAAACGATTTCTTTGCATGTGTTTAAAAGTATATCTAAACATTTCAGGATCTTCACAGCTCTACAGCTGGCTGAGCTATGTACTAAATTGGGGGGAAATTTTACATTGCCTTTGTTCCATTTATTTTTCTTGACCATTTTAGCTTTTGTTTTAAATTGATAACAGATCATTCCAATAGAACAGAGCTTTTTTTTTTTCTTTCTAAAATGGAATTTTATGCCTAAAATGTTAAACGAAAAAATTTCAATTACATGTCATGTAAACAATGTTCATGTTTGATTTTCCCACAGATTCTCTGCTTGGAAAGTTCCTTTGAAAATTAAGTAGTTCATACAATCTATCAGAACAGTTATCTCAATCATGTAGTTTTCTTATTTCCTCTGATTGGGTAAGGTTTTATAAACTGCTTTCACTTCTGCCTGAAGAAAGGTTTATTTGTTTCACAAAATTATTTTCATTTCATGAATGAATTAATCTCAGCTGCAGACATAAAAATTCATTCTCTTGACACTGTGTTCACATTAATACTTGTGAGAAGTAACAAAGATGAAGCAGAATTCAATGTTTCTTAGAAGTGTCACATTTGAGTATTTTTGCTCTTCATTCACTGGTACCTTGCACCTTGACCATCACTGCAAATCTGTTCTTTAATTTCTCTGCAAAAAGAGGTAAATTAGTCACCAGAAGGCCCTGCAATTCAAAGTATGCACAGAAAGTGACTGGAAAACATGGGGTCCTGGTTGTAATTATTCATATGATTTACCTGCAGTCATGTCACTTTTATGGCACTAAAAGATATGTTATATCTATTTATTCAGCTAATTGTTCCAATCAATTTATGTGACAAATGTACTTAAATCCAATAGGGTTGGGTGCTACATTCTTAGCTTGCTTAAAGCTTTATGGAGTTATGTCGGATGGAAAATCTGGCCAAGGATAAGGTGGGAATGGAACAGACCGGAATGATCCCTGGGAGCTTTTTTCTCTTTATATTATTCCGGTTATATTTCAAATAGTTTCTAACGAAGACATGTACTGGAAAGGCTATCAGAGTAATAGAATAAGGGTTTCTGGATGGAATTTGAGGAGGTCATCCAGTTCAACTCTTATGTAGAGCTCCAATCTTTGGCCCATCCAAATGCTCCTCAGCAAGACTCTCTCCAGTCTGTCCCTGTCTCTCTTGTACTGAAAGGCTGAAAAGTAGAGACAGTAAAAGACATCCTTTTTAAAGTTGTTATTTGCCATATCGGATGGCTACTGTAACATAAAGTTATTTTGGTTAGGTTTGTTCCATACTACTGACTTTAGACCACCTGAACACTTTGCAACCGGAAAAATTTCCAAAGCTTTCTCCAATTTCTAGCTAAACATCAATTATCCATAATATTGGAGAGCTCTTGCTCTGTAGATAAGTATTTATATAAACAAATATGGTTGCCACATGCCCTCTAGATATGTCGTACATGCACAATCCTGCCTCTTTGAGTCAAAGAGATCAGAGGTGTCACTGAGGAAAACCAAGCTCTGTTAAAGGAGGCTGTGAAAAACATCTTGGTGCAAGGCAGTTAGGGTAGCAGCATCTCTTCTGCTCAGAACGAGGGATGGGTATGGCCTGTCTGGGCTGATACACAAGCCAATGTGTACGTTCATGAACGCATCACCCACCATTCCCTCCTGCTACCACATCAGCCTCACTGCTAAGCAGTTCTAACACTCTCAGCACCTAAAGCTCTCAACAAGTTCTGTGGCAACGTCGAGTATACGTGTCTGCACAACCGCGGATCCAGTACATCCACTGAAATTAGGAATAGACCGAGAGAAAACATCTTGGAAAGAAAACCAAGGTCGTGACAGAAGAGCCTCAGGTATTTGATCTACAGACTTTGAAAGTGGCTGGGAAGAAGTCATTCCACTAAATGAGTGAGTGAAGGCACTCGCAAGTAAGTATTAAAGTGTGGGTATACATGTGCATGCACAAATAAAAGTTGATTTTTTCTTCCCTGTCTCAGCAGTTTGTTTCAAAAAACATAGAAATTTAGTTTATCAAGCACACTTTATTTAATCTTCTTGCAATTACAAAGTCAAATATATATATATATATATAAATGTAAAACTCACTAATGTGGATCAGGCTGATAATAAGAATAAGAATTTAACTGAAGGAATTCACATAATTCAATTCTTACAGCTATGTATGGTTAGAAACTGAAGTTTTTTGACAAAACTGTTATGAAATAATTATGGATTAAAAAGCTGGAATAA
Source organism: Melanocharis versteri (assembly GCA_013397845.1). Taxonomy (NCBI): domain Eukaryota; kingdom Metazoa; phylum Chordata; class Aves; order Passeriformes; family Melanocharitidae; genus Melanocharis; species Melanocharis versteri. Next base: position 500,958 of record VZTG01004579.1, read on the forward strand.
GGTTATTTCAAAAGATGGTGTAAGGTAATGTGAGCCAGAACTCTCAAAGTCCCTTAATAGGTGTTCTTAACTCCGTGTTAATACTTTATTTAACATAATGCGCTCTGCACTCTTTAAATTGTTAGCCTGGAACAGATGATTTATATTGCTCTTGCATCCAAACAAGAATTAATGCCCTGATCCTATTTGACTGGAATTGTTAAGCACTTTTGTTTTCAGGCTTGTATCAGAATAACAGAAACAGAATCAGATAACAAAAACATAAAATCAGCAAGCTTTTTAATGAATGTGGGGTTAATTTGAAGTGCCCTGATTTACAGATATTAATATTCTCTTTCAAGTATTTACTGAGGTGTTAGAAAGTTTGTGTTCACGTTCATCTCAAACAGTTAGTGTACCGCAGTTTCTTTGTTTCCAAAATATTAGAAGGTTGCAATTAAAAAAGCTATTGGAACCAAGCATCTTTTTTTACAAACAGTTATTTTTTACAAACAATGATATCTTTCATCATATTTTGAGGGAATTGCAAGTGGATGCCATGGGTAGTTCTTTTGATCCTATTCAGATCTTGGTTTTGTAGGTTTCTGTTGTTTTCCAGATGTTGTATTTTGTCTCCCTCCAATATTTTATTTTAATGTATTTCATACCTGCATCATGGTTTACTCATCTGCTTTAATTACTTTTATTGGTTAATCTTGGTACAACTGGATTTTTCTAGTGTAGAAGGCAATCAATGCAAGCACAATGACTGATGCAGTTACTTGCCAGTATTTCACTACAGGTGTGCAATATTATAGTCAACTGTATGGAGGACTTTCACTCCAATTCTTTTTGGTTTAACTACTGAAACAAACAAGAGCACCGTCTTTTCTTTGCTGATTATTGTCCCGGTGGAGTTTTGCTGGTAAGAGTGGCAGACTTCTCTGTCCTGCTGCTGGTGTTTAGAGCTGTTCAAAGGAACTAAAGAATAAGTTCATCTGAAGTTTGGTACCATTTACAACTGTTATGAGAAAACCTTGTGTCCAGAATGTGCAGAAAAGCTAAGGTGCTTTTATGATCTGGCATGTAAAGCAAGGGAAATTTTCATCTTGGCATAGTTTTGACTTAATAGAACATCCAACAGGAACTGTGTAGAGCATTTAAGTGGTAACATGCTTATATATATTCTTTTTAAAAAGAAAGAGAAAGAAGAGAAGAAATGTTAGCTAGTGAATTCTTGATGTGCACACAACCGAAATAAAGAAGGTGGAAATAAAAGTTCAAGCCATGGCAATGAGAAATGACATTTCTTATAGGCAGAGTAAAATGTAGAGCTCATACATGGAAAATTCCAGTGAGAACCCTAAGTGGCATCACTGGAATTGTCCTGAGATGAGAATAAGAGACTTTCGAAAGCCAGTGAGATAAACATCAACAGAGAGTTTGATGTTTTTCCAAGCCCTACTAGAGCACTTTTGCTTCCCATACTCTGCCAGACTCACCTGAATATTCACCAAAATGTGATTTCTGAAGATTGTGAAATTGATAGCCCACCTTAGCTTGAACATGAGCAGGAGAGTGATTGGTGACAATAAAGAGGATGTATGTGCTATACTTAAATATCCTTCAATAGCTAATTTAGCAGATTAGCAGAATTTTGGTCTGTTTGTATTTATAGTCTGATATAGTCCTTCCTTTCTGGATTGATTCTTTCAGTCCTAAGATATATACTATTTATTTAGCACTGCGGGAGAGTGAGATTGCAGTTGCCAATTTAATCTTAATATCTGGATTTGAGAGGATGTTTCTTATAAATCTGTGCAAGTTGCTAGCAAATGTACAAAGCCCTTCATAAATAAAGCATATGCATAAAACATATCACTTCACTTCCTCCAAGTATGAAGGTCTTCAACTTGTTCAGTGGTTATCTCCTTGCTTCTTCTGTATCAACCATTCAAAAAATAGCTAGAGCCCTGATTCAAGCGCTGAGAAATCAGGGAGAGATGAAACACCCACTTTTCAGTTTTGTGTCTGTCAGTCATTAAATGCTTCATGTCATGTGATGAGAAGAAATAAGCTGAGAAAAGACCTGATATTTTAGAACGACTGTGTCTCTCACTGACTCAGTCTGGAGGATCTAGCTGTCTCAAACTGCACTCTGAAAACTCTGCCAGTCCATAAACCTAAAGTTTTGTTGGAGAAGTCCTGGAACAGCTAACAAATCATGCTAGATATACGTTACATCAAACGGCTCTGAAGCCCTGAAAGGATCAAGATCCAGAGACTCCATAAAGTCCCTTGAGATTTTCACTTTTGCTATTGGTTGTACATGCAAAACAGTCATATACTCTGGAGATGAGAAGTAGAATGAAAGCCTGAGGAAATAGCATCCATTTCTGAAAATGTTACAATAAGTGACTTTGCCAAGGTCGTGCGGGAAATGGGAGTCAGACTATATAAATCTAAAGTTTTTAGTCACGGACCTCCAAAAGCAGCCTTTCTTTTTTTCTTTTTTCTCTGTCAACTGGAGCTGCCACAACCCACGTTTGTATTCTTGATGTTGTCCAAAAGAAAGGAGAAATGAATTTTCAAATTTTCTTTCTGTTGCATTGTCTGTTTATTACGTACAGTGTTGTTGCACATAATGCCAGGATGTAAAATGATTCAGGGACTAATGTCTTCAGTCATAACGTGGGAAAACAGAGAAGCAGTTGGATAGTAATTTCTCACACTGTTCTGCCATGGCAGTTCTTTCTGCTGTGATTTAAGAAAGTGCAGGCAGTGGAAAAGGTTCCCTTTGAAAGTGTTTTAAATGTCAAATATAAGATTCATTTCTATACTGCTTTAATCCAAATGCCAGAGCTCTGAGCTAATCTATCAACCTGACCAGGACTTCATGTGTTTTACCTATCCAAACAGCTATCTCTTGAACTGCAAGTCCTGCTAACACCAATGCATAATATCAGCGTATTTTTTAAGAAAAAACAGCCTTAATTTCTTTGTGAATGTGTGCTGTGGCATCCTTAGGCTCATCTAGTAGGGCTGTTTGTGACGGGGCCTTGGATATGTAGTAGCTGCATTGTGCCTGGTTGTTGCACACTGGAACGATAGGCTGGGGAGCCAAGAATATGGGAGGGAAGAAACCCCAGAATTATTCAAGCAGTGGAAGAAAATCAGTAGTGTTAAGATATTTCATATAGAGATGCTAAGTCTAGACCTGATCACAGATGTGTTATCAGATACGGCCTCTGCCACAGGGACGCTGGAGCTGGCTCTGGTGCATTATCATCTGCTGATGCTCTGCTTGAAAAGAGCAAGTCTCTCAGAAAATCCTTCAGCTCTGCCTGTGAGAGTGGATCAGCTGTTATTCAACAGTCTCTGTTCAGCCATGGCAAAGGAATATATACCCTCCTAAAAAATATATGCCCTCCTTCAGCTCAAAGTACAACTATTCCCAGCTTTCAGCCAGGTGGTCCTAGTTTCCCTTTTGATACTAGAACTTTTTCTCCAGGAGAAATTTACAGTCTTCTCCCATTCTCTTTTTTTTGGTCTTATTTTTCAGTGCTTTGATTGTGTGATTCTTCTAAATTTTTCTGAATATTTGACCCATTTTTTATGTATGCACATCAAAGCATATTCCATTAGCATTTTTCTCATTACCAGATGCACAGTTAATATCATTTATTTGCTTCTCCACAATGCTATCCTGTCTGGGCCACCAACTTAGCACAGTTAGCCACTGCAGTACACTGATTTTCCCCTCTCCAGGGCGTTCAGCATCTTATTTTCTGGGCTACTGTTTTCCCATATCATGTAATGTCTACCTTCTTTGATAGAAATTTCCTTAAAGATATTTCTGTGAATTTTTTTACTGACTTGGAATATATATATATACACACATACAGATTTTTTTTTTTTTCAAGGCAGATAATTGTGTACTTTTTAGATTTCAATAGACTGGAAATTTCCACAAGAGGACAATACCTTTCTGACCTGTGAGGAGTTCTGGAGCAAAGGACTCAACAGCATGGAGTGGCTCAACCACAGATATTGGTGTCTGACACTTAATTCTACTAAACCTTAAAGGCTGTCCTACAGACAGTCCGTGTTTTCTAATGTAAAATAGAAAAATCTCAAATCCCCAGAAAAGCTGTTCAGACAAACAGGGATCGATTATCTGATTGGTTTTTTTCTTTTTTTTTTTCAAAAAATCTAGATGACCTTATGATTTACTGAAGTCATAATGAGCAGACTATGGTTATTCAGCCACTCTCCTTCCAGGAAGGGCTGCTCACTGGTTTTGTGTTGCAGGAAGGTAATTATGCTCCGTGGGAACCAAATTTTGAGTCATCAGCGTGGCGATGGTAAGGAAACATCTCGGCCTCATCTCACTGCACCAGTCTGTCTCAGTGCCTTTGCTGTGTCCTCTGTTTCTTAGCACCCATCTTCAGTCATGGATGTCCAGGTGTGATTGTTTCCAGAAGTGCTGCCAGGTAGCAGGTATTCCCTAAGGCTACGTTTGTTAGAGCAGGCTTTGTAAAGCAAGCATTGACATTGGTTTCAGGGGTGACCTCGGCAGTGCTCACTTTCTCCCATTTACTTCACAGATACGTTCTGTCTCCCAAGCATCTTGCTCATCTACCCCAAAGCTCTTGCAGTTGGTGTGGGGATTATTTCCACACAGGCCAATTTGTTTCAGGTAAGCCAAGCTGTTAAGGTACTGGTTAATGAAAACTGAGGTGAGTCACTCAGACTGAAATTGTGTTGACCACTTATGGGCTGTGCCTCAGTTAAATTAAAACACTTTCAAACCCAGACCAGTGAAGTTAAAGTAGCCACAGTTTAAAATGGGGTCTATAGGAACTTCCATCCAAATAACAAGATCAGGTTCTCTTTTTGAAGAAAACAGTGGGACCAGAGACCAAACAACACTCAGGAGCAGGTGTACTTTGTATGAACCTGTGGAGGTAAAATGAAAGAACTTTTGTTTTTCTTGAACAGGACCATGCATGTAAAGCTACTCTTGGACAACTAATACCACAGGTATTTGTTATTTTTCTCTGGTGAAATCAAATAAAAAATTAATTAAAGGTTCCCATCATCTTCAACCTTTTTTTAATAAGCAAACCAAGTGCTTCTGCAAAAGCTCTATGTAGGCTTGGTTAGAAGAGAAAGGGAGGGATCAGATTATTGCACAAGCTGTTTGAAGTTTTCTTTTGACCACAATTGAAGTCAAAGAGCCAATCTGAGTTTTATTTAGCAATTTTTCTTCATGGGAGATGTGTCATCCTTAAAAATTAGGATGTGAAATACTGATCCTGTAAAATAACCTGGAACAATTTGGATGACTTGGGAAGGTCAAATACTCATCCTGAGCACCTAAATTCATACTATAATGTCTCTAGTACAAAATTCAAGATTAGACATTTGCTAAAGTTGTTATTTTTTGCTCATTAGGTTTAGCACTTGGGTTTGGAAGAGAGTGTAATAAAGAGACCGATTTTCATGGGGGTTTTGGAGCAGGAATAGGAGATCTGGGAGTTGTTTTCTTTTTGCTGTCCTTGTTCTTTTTTAATCAATGTTGAAAAAGAGAACAGAGAGTTTTTAGAGTTCTGCATTCATATTCCCTTGCTGCTAGGAATGATCTTTTATAGAAATGCTTACCCAGGTTTGAAACAAAATCACCAATAATTCAAAGATCATCACTGTTGAGTAAGTACGATAGTACATTTATGTTGCATTAAGATTTGTCTACTATCCTAGCTATGTAGTTTGAAAAGCTTTTCTTTTTTTTTTTTCTTTTCTTTTTTTAACCTTTTTTATACAGGGAGTTCTGTAAAACTAAATAATAAGTGTAATTCTTGTAGCCAACAGCAATTGAGACTTGAAACGTGAAATCTGGCAAGATGCAAAAGTTTAGGGGCTCTGGGTGGGTTTTTCTGTGTGTTTTTTGGGTATTTTTTGGTTTGGATTTTTTTACTGTTGTTGTTTTGTCTTAATGTGTAGTTTAAATGCAACATAATGTTTGGGGAGCCAGCTCTTCCTCTGGGAAATCCATTCAAATAGTAAGAATAGTCACGTCTAAAACGGGACTTTTGGAAAAAGAAAGATGATCCTATTCAAGACTTTGGAAAGGAAATGAAGCAATCAGAAAGATTTGATTTTTTTTTTTTTCAACAGAGATATACTCTCAGTCAAAAGCTAAACAAAATATAATGGGTGGGTTTCAGAGCCCAGGCCCTGCCTTGTCGATTTTACTCACATAAATAGTTCCATTGAGTAGGGCAAATACACTACGAGTAAATGGGCTTCTTTAGTGGGAGTGGTCCTATTAGAAAGCAATGTAATCTTTGGCAATGGCAGAAGGACTCCAAATTTGCTTTTTAACAGACAGGCTAATCAGTTGCAATTAAGAGGCAAAGTAGCAGACTAATAAAGTATACTTGTCACCAGTTGTCATCTTAGTGATCAATTCACACCTCCACGACAATAACATCGACCCTTCAATGCTCTAATGACCCTGAATCCCCAAAGTGACAGAAGGATTAGGGCAAAGATAATGTGCTGGAAAGGTGCTAATGAAGTGGTGGGATTACAAGATGAGTTTCATCCTTGATAGACAGCAAAAGGGAGTGTTCAGTCCCACTCCAGCTATGAGATTCATATGGATAAACGCTTATTGACTTCCACTTCCAGTCAGGATCAGGACCTTAATTTAATTAATAAGGGGTTTTAATTTCTTAGTTAAATTTGAAACATGCATGTTGATGTTTTCCAAAAGTGGCAGATATTTCTTAGGTAATTAAGTTTACTCTCTTGCGCTGTTTTTTAACTTACATCTTATCTCAAGTTTTATGTTGCAGACATTTGTGTTTGTATTGTTTTAATTTTGTGCAATTAGTTTTACAGAGATTTAATTTTTTGTGTGTAGAATGTATACCACTGCCTTTCCATGCACTGATTATTTTAAGAAATGAGAAAGAGTACGTAATTAGAGTGTAATGTCATGTGTTCAGTAAAAAAATGGGGTCACCTTCATGCTCAGCATTACAAGTGTTTAGATAGGTAGATAGATAGACAGATAGATAGATAGATAGATAGATAGATACTGTATGGCAGTATCATTTTGAGGTGCCAATACAGAAATGGTGTTCTAGTAGATGTCATTGAAAATAAATACATATTTTAAAATGACCACGATATTTAACATATAATCAAAACAATCCTGTTCATTAAATGCCACCTGTCTCTTGTTAAATTATACTTGAACTATATCTGTAACCCATTTCAAAAGAATATGTTGACATTAAAGAGAGGGAAATGGGTACAACAGGCCATTTCTGGTATTTTAAGCTTCGGTCTTCATTAGATGTTACTCTGCTGCTTCGTTGTAGCTAATTAACTTGTATATTGAAAACCCTTTAGAATGATTTGATACAGGGAGATGTGGGAATACATCGTGCTGGGATTAGCACATTTATATCGCTGTAGCTGTGTCCCTGCTGTTTGGGTGCAGGGGGAGGTAACCATTTGCAAATTTAGCTGTATTAGGATCATTTTCAAGTGGTATAAATTCTACTGCTAGCAATTTCAACAAAATCTGTTGACTTCAATGGGAGATGTATGGAGCATGCAGTTTGCTCCTGCACATTCTAGTGCCAGATTCTGCCTTGAAAGATTAGTCTTGAGAAGCTTTATTTCTTTTAGTTATTTTGCGGTGTGGTGTGGTGTGGTGTGTGGGGGTGTGTGTGGGTGTGTGGGGGTGTGTGCGTGAGAGAAATAAAGAGGTTTCAAAATCCTGACATTAGAAAGTTTTATTTTATATTGTAACTTCTTTGATCATCAAAATGAAATTTTAAATATGTCTGTGTCATGCTCTCAGTTTCCCTCAAGATTTTGAATTTCCTGGTTTCTAACTTTACAGTTAAACACTCAAAAACTAGCCGACCATGCTGTACAAATTTTTCCTATTGTGTACTTTACACCATACAGTACTATTTATAAGTCTGTAAAATATTGCACGTGTGCTAATTAATTAACTCTTCATAGAAAGCTCAGCTTTCTGTGGAAAATTGGCTCAAAACTGTTTTTTTTCCCCAATTTTGGGAGTAAAAAATGAAAATTGATTGTAATAGAGAGCACAGGTGTGAACTTCCCTGTGCTGGACCCAAGCCAGGGAACCTGGCTCAGGCATTTATGAGAAAAGTCATGACCGAGGTGTTTCAGCACCAGTAGTACATCCATGAAGCAGCATGAACCTGAACCAGGAATTAATGAGATCTTCTAGCATCTCATATGACATTTCTTTTTAATTACCTAAATTACATTATAATGCATTTAGGGTTATTCATAAAAACAAAAAAGTAATTTCTGTTCCAGAACTTAGCCTGAGCTTGTAGTATTAATTTTGAGGCAGTTGCTGTGATGTGTCATTTCTTTACACCTTGGGAGAGAAATGGAGCCACGAGATCTGTTTTGTACAAGCTGCAAAAGAGTTTCTGGAAAGAATTGACTTTTTGCCATTACCATCCAGGGACGGAAGAGAGCTGATGGTCCAGCCTAGGAGATGAAGGCAGTATCTCCTTGACAATTCCTATCCACATGTCAACACACCCTCATGAGAGGTAAATCCTGAATTGCAGGAGTTTACTGTGGGCTTTTTTGTTCAAAGATGAGATCAGATCCTAAAGCCTGTAAGGCTGTTGAGTTCATTACATGCCGAATGTGAGATAAGCAGCATGTAAAGGTGAATATCTTTATTGCAGAAATACGGTCTGAATTTAAAATTCTATATCCATACATGTGGACTCCATAATCTTCTGTTACAAGCCAGATTTGATCTTTCTTTACCATTCCTGTACATTGGGGTAGAGGTACTTTTAATTTCACTTTGATATAGAAGGGTGAACCATTTTTCAAACAATATGTTCAGTCAGTCTTTTATTTATTATTTCCTTTTATGCTTAACAGATTCCCCATTCAAAATGGAAGAGCATGAGCACTGCTGCCCCGTCAGTCACCTTGCTGTGAAGTTGCAATGTAGCAAATGGCTAATGTATGCATACATGTGGGCACTGTTTTAACCCACATTTCACACCGCCATAATCGATTCGTTGGTTTTGAAGAACAAAACAAAAACAACCGCCCTTGTCCAGCTGCAGCAGGCAAGAGTTAGGACATATGCTGGTGTGAAAGAGGGAGTAGGGCCGGAGACCCCTGCCGAAAACATCAGAACAAAGAGAGCGCAATCGCCTTGGCAAGGCATGGGATGACTTAAATACCCTATTGTATGAAATATGAATAGGTTGGCATTGTGAATTGCGGCGTGGGGGGCTCCTCCGCGCCGCCGATTAGCCACACGATTACCCAGATTACACGGGGAAATGGCTAAGGTAAATACAGCCAGCCTTCTGCTGCCTCCTCCCCGGGGCCAGGAGCAGGCTGGCCCAACCCTTCCCGGCTACTGGGAGCTGGAAGGGAAGGGGATGGAGGAGAAGGGGAGTGAAGTCATAAACCCTGTGAGTAACAAAAATAAGGATTTCAAGGGCAACAGTGTTAAAACGTCTTTATGGTTAAGTGATGCATGGGCACTGTTCCCTGCTACCACACAATGTGCAAGTAAACTGCTTAGTCAAAAAGAGACCTTGTATCCTCTCCATTTTCTATCTCTCTTCCCACGTTGAGGGACAGCCCCCTGGGTGATGATCACAAAGAGGCGCAATCTGTGTTTTGCGATCTTCCCTCCCCTCCATAATCTTGTGTACAGATTGGTTCTCCTCTCCCTCCTCACCGTGCAGCTCTTACAGCCAGGGCGTAACACTGTGAAAACCATGTTTATCCAACCCAGGGCAGCTCAAGGAGAGATTATTTCCCTATGCTGGAGTTTTAAGGCACATATAATCAGCCGTGATCCAAAATAAATTCATGTCTATATTATGGAAGGTCAGTCTCAAAGGAGATGCAATGTATACATGCTCACAGTATGAACTGCATAATGTGAAGTATGTGTGTATATGTTATGGATTACTGAATCACAGAATCACAAAATATGATAAGTTGGAAGGGACTCACAAGGATCATTGAATCCAGCTCCTGGCCCTGCACAGCACATCCACAAGAGTCACACCATCTGCCCAAGAGCATTGTCCAAATGCTTCTTGAACTGTGACAGGCTGGTGTCATGACCACTTCCCTGGGGAGCCTGTGCCAGTGCCCAACCACCCTCTGGGTGAAGAACCTTTTTCTGATATCCAACCTAAACCTCCTGACACAAATTCAGGCCATTTCCTTGGGTCCTGTGACAAGTCACCACAGGAAAGAGATCAGTGTCTGCCCCTCCTCTTCCCCTCACAAGGAAGTTGCAGGCTGCGATGAGATCTCCCCTCAGTCTCCTCTCCTCCTGAACAGACCAAGTGACCTCAGCTGCTCCTCATACAGTTTCCCCTCAAGGCCCTTCACCATCTTTGTTACCCTCCTTTGGACGCTCTCTAACAGTTTAATGTCTTTCTCATATTGTGGCCCCCAAACCTGCCCCCAGCACTCGAGGTGAGGCCGCCCCAGCCCAGAGCAGAGCGGGTCAATCCCCTCCCTTGCCCGGCTGGCGATGCTGGGCCTGATGCCCCCCAGGACACGCTTGGCCCTCCTGGCTGCCAGGGCACTGCTGGCTCATGTTCAACTTGCCATCGACCAGGCCCCCAGGTCCCTTTCCATGGGGCTGCTCTCCAGCCTCTCATTTCCCAGTCTGTCCATACATCCAGGGTTGCCCCATCCCAGGTGCAGAATCCGGCACTTTCCCTTGTTGGACTTCATACAGTTGGAAATTGCCCAGCCAATTTGTCAAAATCTCTCAGCGGGGCCTCTCTGTCTTTGAGGGAGTCAACAGCTCCTCTCAGTTCTGTATCATCTGTGAACTTGTTCAGTGTCCCAGTCCTGCATCCAAGTGATTTATGGAGATGTTGAAGAGCACAGGGCACAGGGGTTCCCTGTGGAACCCCACTAGTGACAGGTCCCCAGTCTGATGTCACCGCATTCACCATAACGCGTTGTGCCTGACCCATGAGCTAGTTGCTGAATGTGTAGAGTTAAGTGGTCTCAAAAGTGAAGATATTTTTGTCTCAAAGAAGCTGTATCTTATTCTAGCTTTTCAGCTGAAAAGTCTTCTCATGTTTGTATGTTTTGTAGCATATTCTAAAGCAGTAATCTCCATTTCTTTTCCAGAATCATAGAATTGCTAAATTGGAAAAGATTATCAAGTCCAGGTCTAATCCAGCACCACTGTGTTCACTACTAAACCATATCTCCAACTGCCATATCCAGACATCTTTTGAACACTTCCAAGGATGGTGATACCACCACTTCCCTGGGCAGCCTGTTTTGGCGCCTGACAATCCCTTCAGTGAAACAAAATGTCCATAATATCCAATCTAAGCCTCCCTCGGTGAAGCTTGAGGCCATTTCCTCTCATCCTGTCACTTGTTACCTGAAAGAAGAGACCAGACCTTGCTACAACCTCCTTTTGGGTAGTTGTAGAGAGCAATAAGGTCCCCCTGTCCTCCAGAGAGTTTAGCTGGAGGTGCTGTGGGATCTCCCACCTCATTGCAAAGGTTCTGTTGGTGTGTAAATGAAGACACAACATCCTTTCAGGGAGGAGCCTTTGCACCAGGAGCTCTTTGATGCAAATGATGCTCCCAGCTGCAAGGCACTCAAAAGACAGCTGGGCTCCCAAAGGGGACCACAGCTCCCTGGGTGTTTTTAGGGAAAATTTGGTGTCTATAAGTCACAGTTGCTCAGAAAGTATTTAAGTGGGTTAAATTGAGACCTGGTTTTCACAAGAATTGGAAAGATTCTGTTTGAGGCAATAGCTGGAAATTTTGTTTAAAATGAGGGGAAAGAGGTGGTTTGACTTTTGTGATTTTCTTTCTTTTTAGTTTCAGGTGACCTATTAACAAAATTCAGCACAAGTTTATGAATAGTTTGTCTTGTCCCAAATGTGTATTCTTCCCTAAATAAAATATTCAGCTGGAAATTTTTGCCCAAGACTAACTTGGACTACTATGTTGAGATTATCAGTTAATGGCAAAACAGATTAAGAAACCAGCTATTGAATGAGAATGTAACTCATTAGTATTTAATGGATTTTTATTCATAAATATTCAAATAGTGCTCTAGTTAAGAAAATATTCACGAATCTTAATAGATTATAGAGAAAAAGGTGCAACTTTCCCTTTTGGTTTGATACCCAGTTGGAAGCATAAAACAAATTCCGTATCCTGCCTCACTGCTACAGAAATCAATCAATTGAAGTAGGAAGAAAAAAACCCAAACCCAAAGTAAAAAAACACTCAGCAGAACTTGAAAAAAAATTAAGTGAGGACCCATTGCTTATAGCAGTGCACATTTTAAATCTTGATATTTCTAAGTGTTGGAGAACCCTCCCCCACCAAAATATAATCTCACAAAATGTGTTCCCTGATCATCAAATAGAGTGCTTGTACTTTGCCAAAAGTTCTGGGGAATGTGAGCTGCTTGCCCTTTCTGTGCTGCAAACCAATTTGGCTAATTGCATCATTTTATATAATCTAAACGTCTCATATTTTTCACTTCATGTCATGATCTGATGAGCATTGTGACTTTGTCTAGTTAGATGGTATTTGTGTTTCACTCAGGGTTGGGTTTGGACCTGTGTGTGGGCTTTGTATTGAAGGTGCAACTTCTCGGAGAACTTGTGTTTTTCTAATGCCATATTTCCTTACACTTTGGACTTGAAAAGACATCTTGAATGTACTGAACTTTATTGATGGTTTCTGGTGAAGTCTAATGAAAAGTGCCTCTTTTAGAGCCATTTTTTATCTGAAGACAATTTTTTTTTCTGCACAGGTGTCTCTATTTGCAGTCTCTGGATGTCTAGAGCTTTGGGTATTGGCACTTCTTGTTACTTTTATCTAATTCAATCAGAATAGTTCAGTGGGATAGAATGGTTTGCAAAAGCTTTATATTGCCTAAAAATGGTGCAGTTTGTCATCGCATCCTTAATTTTTAATTTGATTTTTATATTGTGAAATTTTGCATGCACTTCTGGTTTAACATATAATTCCACCGGTTATCTGAAAAGCTGCACTAAAATTGGACATATAAGATCAGTTCAGATCTTTCTGTTGTCTTAAAATCCAATTCTCTACAGTACTGTTTCAAGTGTTTGCCATGTTAATGTGCTCAGGAAGTGCCTGGCAAGTCAACTTCATGCCAAATAATAGGGGAGAAACTTCCTAGGCAGGTTTCTTTCCAGTGACCTGTTTGTTGTTTAGGACATGCAGAGATTATCGATTGAGCAGCGAGAAGGAAGGGTGAATTGATCTGATAGTGAAATGATGCATTTTTTGCTGAGCAGGGGATTTTTCTGATGGAGAAGGAACAAATTGACTTATTGGTTAATTGAGGGAGAGAATTGACTGGGAGAGGCAGTGAGAATTTGACGAATGTCAGCTGCAGGAAAGAAAGGTTCTTCAAATATAAGTACACATAAACATTTATTTATTTCCTCATTTGTCTGCCTCTTAATGTGTAATAGAGATGGGTGGCTTTACTTTGACTCTTTTTGACAAGATGGGTAGGCTGACTTTCTGTGAAACTTTTTCTCTTTTTAAAGATGACTGGAAATGTTCCTTCATTGAAGTCTGCAAAAGTTTGTTGCTGCTGCTTTTTCCTAAAGCTGTGCCTTCTGTTTCAGTTTAAGTCTGCCAGTGTATGTGTATATTCTTTGTCACTAGCTTAATTTGCCTAATCCTGGCCTGGATTTTACTGCGTGTTAGGCACCTAACTTCCATGGGAAACAATATGAATGAATGAATAATTTTTTTCCTTTAAATAATCTTCCAGATTTCACTAGGCAACTCTCTGTATTGGTAGGACCAGAACTGCTCCCATAAGGACAGCCATTGGTCTTTCACCCTTTGGAGAGGGGACCACATTTTGTTCTGTTCTGCTGGTGCAACAGTGGTCTTATCTGTAATGAGGGCTTCTAAGTGCTACAGTAATAAAAAAAAATAGTAAAAGTGATACCAGCAACACTCGTCCTAGTAGTAATAAATAGTTACATATTGGTGCCACATACATATTAATTACTCCAATGCTTAATTTAACTTCTAATTAATTTAGAATTAATTTCCTAATTTCTGTCTGGATGGGGTTGCCATAATCTTCATATGGTGCCTTTAGGAGTCCAGAAGTGCTTTCATTCCCATTTTACAGGAATGGCATTGGAAGCATCTAAAACTGTCTTCTGAGGACTCTTAACTCTTAGAGTGTCCTCAAAGACTTTTCTGTCCTCTGTTTGGGAGGACTGTGTTTGTAATGGGGTTAGGGATGGAGCCTATTCAGGAAATTTTCTGTGTTGTGGGGCAGCAAATGGCAGAGTCCCCTGGGATCAGTGTGGTTATTGGAGCTCAGTGTTGCAATGTTACAATAATTTCCCTCTTGCAATGACATTACCATGGGGACTGTGGGGAAACTGAATGCCATGGACTGATCTGACTTGTGAAGAAACTGTGTCTGCCCTCCTTCTCTCTGTACCCTTCCAGATTGCTCAGATGTGCCGTGGCCTTATTTTTACCATCATTAGGAAATATTCAGCTGCATTTACAGCAGTGATATTGTAGGACTGAGCTCTGTGAAGAAATAATAGTAGAGATTTTAAACTCCCAAGAGGAAAAGGAAGGACCTTTAATTAGCAAATAATAGGTTTAGCCCATAAACTACTCACAAGAAAAAAAAAAGTCATCAGGCAACAGAAAGGAAAGGGATTAGGAAAAAGTCTTCAAATAATTTACACATGAAGAGAATTCTTGTTTGTGTCTGGGGCATTGCTTTATTTTGAAATACATTTGTTATTTTAAAAATATAGGAACAGCTTTGCTTGAAGTCACTCATCCCAGACAGTGGCGCTTAACACTTGTATGTTGTTGAAGAAACACCAGAGGTAGGTGACTAGGGGACGAGGGTGTTTGGAGAAGTTTGTGCAGCTGGAAAATATCTTCAAATTTGAATTCTTAATGGGAAACTTATAAACACACCAGAGCTGAACAAATATTTCAGTGTGAATAATTTATGTGACAATACCCCTCATAATAGCAGGCTGCTGCAGTTCTACGGGGTGGCTGGCACTGTTTGACTGACAGAGGTGGAGAGGTGTCACCATCACATGATAACCCTTGCTCTGTCTTGCACCGACTGGGATATCACCTTGAACTGAGCCAATCCATCATCCTGCTAAAGAAAAGATAACAGCTGGCTTTTTCCATAAAGCAAAGGGATATGATTGAAGGATGCTTTTCTCCATATTCCTCCCTTATAACTTAGCAAGTTTTCCCTTGTAGAAAGTGGAACCTTAGAAAGTTTCCCGCAAAATCAAAAGCTTGCCCACAGATTGACTGTTAAATGTGCGCTGCGCATTTGTCAGGGATGCTCTAAGTGGTACTGAAGCTGACAGAATACAAGCAGGAGCTGACAGCTTCACTCCAGTTTCGGCTGATTAAAGGTTGCAGGGGCCCGGGGGCCCCATCTCGGAAAGAGGACCTCTGCAAATTCGCCAGAGCACTTCCAGTCTGCACGTTTTGCACCGGCTGGCTCAGAGTACACCAGGTATTGCACTCATTAGTCGACTTCTGCCTCCAGTTTTGGAGTGTTTGAAAACAGATAAAGAAAAGGAGTTAAAAATGCAGATGAGGATTACCTTATATTGGGTATGTACATCATATTATGTGCGACACATGGCAGTGTAAAATGTAAGACTTGCACATGTGTGTACATTTAGAGCCATTGTGGCTCTAAAGCACAACTTAAATCTTGAGGTTGGGTCCTCTCACAACCTTCTCCCCATTCCCATACCTATCATGCGTATTGAGCTCTTGCAGGCTGGGCATGCTTGGCTGCTCATTTTGGGAGCTCTTCCTAAGGCTCTGCAACCGAGGTGTTCTCGTTTAACCAGGGATCCAGCATGGCCTGAACAGAACCATTAAATAAAAAAGAAATTATCAGTATCAAAGAGTGCTTGGCACTGTCTGGAAACAAGGGAGATATCACAGCTCCTGCTTTTCTGAATGTTCTCCTTTATAACTTCCAGCTCCTAGCAAGTGTGCAGTGCTTGCGTATGCTGTATATACCTTGTGCTTTAGCCTATCCTGAATGAACATCTAACTGGGGAAATCTTTTCTTCTCTGTTCTTTCACAGGTCACTTTTACATGGTGGTGGTTTTTTTTCTTCATTCCTTCACCAATGCAAAGAGAACATCCCAAACAAATGTTCCCTCCCAAACATGGATAATAAAATACCTCTTTATAAATTTTATTTTACTAAAATAAATAGAGAATTTTTCCCTGCATTATTTCTTCCAGGACCCTTCTGTTAAGCAAGACAACTGCATTTCCCCCTTCCCTAAATTTAAATTTCAGTCTTGCTTTATTAGTACCAGAAGTCAAATTCTTAAAACTGCTGATTAAAAAATTCATGCAATCTTCAGAACACTTTGGCAAAGTACTTCTTAAAACACTTGAAAATAAATCAGAAGTTGTGGCTTAATAATCAGAACTGCAGGCACAAAATATAGTAAGTCAAGTAACAGACATTTGTTACCTTTTTTTACATTAATCCATTAATACATTTTTAGAAATGCTAAATATTTAAAGCTCCAGACCAAGACCTATTTTTAGGGTGATTTCTTCCCTTAAGTTGAGCTCAGGTAATGCTTTTGATCTCCATTTCCATTCACCAAACTGGAGATTAATTTTTCACAAGTAGATATTTGCTGAGAGGAGGACACTGAAGATATGCCCCCAAATAAAAGGAATTAAGGAAGTATATTTGTCTTGATCCCTTAGTTGTTTATAATAATTTAGACAAATTGTTGAACAGTGTACCAGTATATCAACAGAACCTTTCCATAGTCTAAGTCCTCTTGTATTGATTTTTAAAAGGGAGCCAGAAAGACCTGAGGGCTTTTAAATTTCAGAACTCAAGGAATTGGTTAATTTCCCCACACTGAGCAATAAGAACCCTATATAGGCATATTTCAGGGTGTATATATGCGGCTGTATGTACGTGTCTGCATGTTTTTTATATACATACACTTATTATTTACGTGTATATAAAAAAATATATATATGTGCTCATGCATGTATGAAATACATGCTATGCATGCAAACATGCAAGTCTAATTTTCTCCCAGTCTTCTTTGAGCCTGTCTTTTTTTGTTTTAAATCACTTTTTGGCTCCTTTAAGGCTCTGCTGAACCCATTAAATTCTGCTTTAGATGGTATATCAGACTTGCTTTAAATTAAAAAGAATACAAAAAATAATTTTGAGATAATAGAGAAGACAGATAATACAAAGATAATACAAAGCAATAACAAGAGAATATAATTTCAATTACTGGAATAGTTTATTAAAAAAAACCAAACCAAAACACAAATAAGAGATATAAATTAGAATCCTCACATTAAAAATGTGTCCACTTCTGAAGGGGTGTTCTGATGTTTTGAGTAGGATTTGGACTGCCAAAAAAAGAGGATAAAGGGTATGCTTGTGAGAGAGACTGGGAAAGACAGCTTAAGAAAGCAAGTGTGCTCTGCAGAAGTAGTTCATTTTGCATAATTTATTTTAAATATGGATCCTCTCTGGTGTGTGAGCACTCCCTCCCTCACCATCCCCATCCCCCTCTTTTCTTTTAAAAATAGGAATTTCTGTGCTGCTTGTGTTCCAATGTTCCGGTTCAAATAGGGTGCCTGGTGGTAGCTCAGCACTTGTGTACTTGACTACTCACTGCTGAGGAGCCTTGCTTGCCGGTAATCTAGATTTATGGTAAGTCTACCCTTTCCCTTCATCTACAAGGTCCAGGGACATTCGGGTAGCCAATCTGCCCTTAAATATGTCTCTGAGGAAATGGTGCTAATTAGTATTGGAATTTACAGCCTTTCATTTTATTGACTTGTCCTACTTTCTTCGATAATTAACTAATGAGTAAAGTAATGAGCTATGTTAGTCAGTCATGATGTTCAATTAAACAGCAAATCAATTATTGAAAATAGTTTCGGACAGCTCTGGTGTCGTCACGGGAGTGTGTGTTCGTGTGTGTGTGCGCACGTGTGCTTTGAATGTGTGCCCTAGACGTGACAGTGTCCCTCCCTGGAGGGCACCTGGCTCCTGGCAGGCTCTGTGGTCACAGCCAAACCAGACCAGTGGTCCCTCTTGCTTGCCTTGCCCGCGGTCTGCTCGGCTGTACTACACAGCACCCTCATACTGCACCTTGACAAGCTGAGCTTATCGGTAAGGGGTGCCCAAAGCCTGAGAAAGACAAGATTGCTGTAAATTAGGGAGCACTTTTCCCGATGGGGAGATTGGACATTACAAAGCAGGTGTGCCTGTTCACTGGTGTGACCCCTCTGCCTCGTTCTCGGCACATGTAACGTTTCCCACTGCTGAGCAGGGTCACCCGTCCCAGAGCTCAGCGTCACAGCAGCAGGGACTAACACACAAATACGTGTCCTCAAAGCCAGCTCTCTTTTGGCCACAGCAATACCCATGAACAACAGAGAGGCTGGCAGGCAGCTCAGGATTTTTCCCCATTTGAAGGCTTTGCATACCAGCCTGAGCAGCAGCTGTCCATGGGAAGAGGCTTCTACGACCATCATGTCGTGAGCCCCCCACATCAAACCTGGGGAAGCACTGCAAGCACACTCTTGTGTGGCCAGTGGCAGGTCAGGTCACAGTTTGCTGGGGCAAACCCATGACATTGAGCCTGGTACGTCCGTCTGTCTGTACAGCTCAGACAGCTTCATTTGGCGTGGACCAGGCAAAGAGTTTTGTTGGCAGCTTGAGAAACAGGCATCCATTATCTCCCTAATGTGGTGAGTTCAGTTTTGCCTACAAAACGTAAATGGCAGTTCCGGCAAAGTCATTCCCTAACTTGCTAGCTCTTGAGGTCTGGTTATTCTTCCAGTGGAACTTTTTACCCTTCCTGTTTCCTTCAGGTCTTTTGCTTCATCTTGTGTTCCGCAGGAGCTGGTAGCACAGTTGCACCTGCTGCTCATGGCTCTTCAGGCTTTCACACTCACCTTCCTGGCACCCACCTTAGCTCAGTGTTTGGTGTTAGAGTGTACCACAGCATCATTCCCACATCCAGCAAGTAAACCTGTCCTGGAACTTCAGAAGTTTGGGAACAACTTTAACTGCCCTGTGCTCTACTCACACACATAAATTTTGACTTGCCCTGTCAAAAGACCGCTTTGTTTTGGACAGAAGCAGCTTTTAGAGAGGACAGTAATATTGCATTAAGGAAAAAAAGAAGGTTATTACAGGGAAAGTTTGGGTCAGGATCAAAATTTTAACCTAATATTATGAGATATGCTACCAGAAATAACATTTTCCACAGCTCTGCTTGAGTAACAAAAGAGCACAAATAGTGCCATGCCACGCTCGTAGGCTCTCTAGTCTTAAAAATATTGTTTATTAATAATAATAGCCATCTTATGATTTTTTTCAAGGACAGTGAGCATGCAGAAAGCTCTCCCCTGCCTTCCAAATTCAGAAGGAAAAGCAGGCCAGTGAGCTAGCTGCATAAATACAGAGAGAGGAGACTAAATGCATTGGCCTTAGCCATCCAATTGAATCATGATTCATTAGAGAAACGGCAAGCCAAAAGAAATCAAAGACAGTTCAAAAAAGGCGACATAAAGTTTTCATTTCCAAACAGTTTTAATTCACTCTTTGTGCTCTTTACTGAGAATATGCAAGGAACACAAACATTCCCATATGATTTAAATTACAATTTACATATGAATTACATTAGAAATATGAGCTACACTAAAGAGATAATTAGTGCTGTCCTGGGTTATGTGAGCACAAACAAAATTAAATAAGAACAATTTCAAAGCCAAGTTTTGTTTTGCCTTTTCAACTAAGCTGGTTTAATCAGTGATAATGACTGAAATAAATCCACTACATATAAAACAACGCACAACATATCGTACTGTGTGAAATGCCATTACTACATCCCGTGCCTCGGTAAATCTTACAGTCAAAAAGGAATACAATGTCCCTGGTAGGATGCTGCACAAAATTTGCCACTGCTGGGTGCCCAGCACTGGAGGTGATGTGGTCCCTAGGGCTTCCAAGGACGCAGGACCCACAACAGGCCAGCATTGCTGCTCAGCATCACAGAGAAAGTAACAGGGAGGGGAGGGCTGTGAGGGTGTGTGCCAGGGAGTTTTTTTTAACGTGACATATAGATAAGAAAGAGCTGCCACAGGAAAAAAAAACCCCAATGTTAGCAGAGAGCAATGAGAGGGAGGGGAGCAGGAAAATCAGGGGGAAGAGGAGGGGGATAGGGGAAGAAGAGGAGAAAGTGAGAAGGATAAAAAATACCATGCAGAAGCAAACTACCTGAGCATCAGTGCCTCAGCCCCTAAATAGAGCTATGGTTTATGACTACCTTGCCTAATGAGCTAAACTCTGGTGACCATAAAACTGAAATATAATTATGACATTAAAGATGCCTATATTTGAACTTAATTATTAATTAATTTAATGAGAGAATAGGAGGTTGTAAAATTGCTAATTAAACGGCTCTGTAAAACTGCAGACGGCAGAGGATTTACCAAATGATGAATCCCACAACAGTATTTGGGCTATATCAATATTCTATTAATATACAGTATGCCAGAGGTACTGGCTAGTACGCTACTCACAGTTAAGCCGATGTGACAGGCATACAGAGTGAAAGAAAATGAAGGACATAAAATTCCGGATGACAACAACCTTGAAGACGATCTCTGCCCCCACCTCTGTGGCAATTTCTGAAATCAGTTAAATAAACTCAGAAATGCAGGATAAAAATCAATCTTACCATCGCAAATGTGAATAAATTGGCTTGAAGCAAAGGACCCACCTATGGTCTTTAGACACCGTGGTGCTGTGTCGCTCTCCGCTTGTGAGCGGGAATGGTCAGAGCGAATCTGGACTTAAGTGCAACAGAAAGGGAGGGATGCAGCGTGAGTGAGTGAGTGAGTGAGTGTGTGTGTGTGTGTGCGTGTGTGTGTGCGTGCTCGCAAGTGAAAGAGAAGCTGAGCAAGAGCAAAAAATAACTGTCCCCGTGTGATTAGTGAAATTAAACTCAAGTGAACCTTCAGGGGCTGAATTCGAACCTACAGGGGACAATTTTAGAGATTCCCACATTGCAGCATCAGCATGTGAGGAATTTCGCTGTAAGATTTGAGTGGCAATGCCATTTGGATGACATTCGTTTAAAAATACAGGGGAGGAGTGCAGGGAAATGTTTTCTTTTAGCACTGAGCCTAATTCAAGGAGCATCAAAAGAAAATGCATTGGGATATCTTGCCCTGCATATCTCTAAATGTCTGTCATGACTAATTACTAGGATAAAAGCAAAAGAAAAAATCAAATATCCCTTTTGTAGGAAATAATGAAACACCTCTGGGCAGTGTAACAGAAAACATAAATAACACTACGTTAACTGTAGGAGGTACATTTTAATATTTGCATGAATCCTTAGAGCGGTTGCTTTTTATACCTGCCATGTGGCACAGCTTTTCGTTTATATATTTCGTTTTTTAAATGCCTTATTGACAGTCACAAGAAGGAATTTAACAAACAATATGAAGAAAATTGTGTGGGAGGGGACTTGCCTTTCACTCTAAGGGAAACAATATAATCATCACAGTAACATCTCCCACTTCTGGAAAATGTATGGAGAATCTTGAGAGCAAGGACAAGAGTTGTATTCCCAAGTCCTTTGTCAGTTCTAAAGAAACTACTTAAACTTTCAGTGCCTCAGTTTCTGCTTTCTAAGCTAGTAATAATAGCAGGTTTGTGCCATTTATCATTCATTATTCAGAACAATACATGGGAGCTTGCACATAATTTCTGAGGAAGTGATCTCTAGAAGTCGCTTTTTATTGACTGGTTTGGGCAAAGACTTTAGCAGTGTCACTTCTTACCTTTTTTTTTTTATGTCCATCTTTGGATATATGAGCAAGGTAATTTAAAACAGTTATGCACTTCACGTGATAGTCTTGTTACCTTGTCTCAAATGCTTACACAGTTTTCAGTCTCTTGATGCTCAGAAACTTCACTGGTGGGTTTTGTGTGAGGATCTGCGGCTGAAAGAGCTGCTGCTTTAAAAAATCTTGATCCCAATTTAGAAAACTGCTCTGGCTGGATTCTATCTTATAATACGTGCAATTAATAAATATGAAAGCTTCTATGCATTTATTAACGTTGTATCATGCCCTGCAGTTTTATAGATCCAATTTTTCAAAAAGTGACTTCATCTGCCAGAAATAAAACCAGACAGACTTCTTCTATTGTATAGTCAGCTATCAAACCTGCCCCTTGACTGGAGGCTTTTGTGGAATCTGGACTGTTTTCTTACTCAGTTGTCAAGCCCAGCAAGATGGGCAATGAGTTAAAAGTGGTGGGTTTACAGTAAAAAAGAAATTCCAAATGGCTCATCATCACCACATTGCAGGTTACACATCTAGACCGTCAAAGAAATTTCCTCTTTATCTCCACCAGAACTATCTCATAGTTAATTTTATTACAGGTAGGTCTCACTCTTTGCTAGGGAAACTCAACATGCAGCAAAATGGCTGGCTTGAAACCGAAGAGAAAGAAAAGCACAAAATCTGGCAATACCATTACCTCTAAGTTCCCTCGATAAAGCCATTGTAGCAGCTCCCTTCAGGAAAGAAATATTTGAGAAAGGGTAAATAATGCTTAGTTATTGCCCAATCAAAATTCTGTTGATGTTTTCTGTGATATTTGCTGCCTTCCAGTTACGAGGAGATCCTGGGCAGGAATGGGCAGGGACCTCCTCATCGCAAGGAGCATGAAAAGTCCAGACAATAACTCTGAACCTGAAGTTCGTGGTCATCTTTCTAGACTGGTCCCTACAGACCCTGGGAGAAAATGATTTTGCCTCTTTTCTCTGCTCTGAGGTCTGGGGGTTGGTCGCTGTCACCGGACAGTGATTTTAGGGCTGAGCAGGGGCAGATGTCTCTCTGGGTACCAGCAGCCATGGTAGCAGTGCTGCTCCCAGCCTTGTGTCACCTATCGCCCCAAAGTGGGTCACAGCTTGAACACCTCTGGGATTGCACATTCCTTGAACGCTATGGGTGAAATCCAGCTGTGGCCCAGAGCTAAACCATGTGGCTGACGGGGTGCCTGTCAAGCTTGATTACCAGGGGAGAGCTCCAAAGTGAGAGCAGTTGTGATTAACCATCACTGGTATTGCAGGCGTATGTCAGGGTCTCACTGTGATACGTGTGAAAAGTTTACGAACCCAAAGCCTTCATTGAACTGATTTAGTTCCTGAATCCTCAGGAATTGTTTGTTTTAATCATGATTTAAATCTTCAAGGAGGTAAACTTAGTTTAAGTTGTCTTATGCTTTTGTTCGCATTTGTCCTTTTTGTGCCCTTCAGAAAGCTTTCCCTTTTTCAATTGGTTTGTAAGCTGTAAAATATGTGACTAAACACATCCTATTAAGTAAGCTGCTCACTTTGTGTATTTGTTGCTGATCAGAAAGGTATTTTATATCTTTGCCCATTCAATTAGCCAGGTTTTTAGTTTAATATAATTTAACTTCTTTTTTAAATTACAGAACATTAGAATATGGTGAGTGGTGTAAGTCTTTTTCATATGGTGAACACTGTTTTTCTTTTGGTGTTGGTGTTAGAAAATATTTATAAACACCTTACAACTTCTTTACAGTTGAAGGAAAAAAACACTTTAAAATAACTCTCACTAAGTAAATAAATCTGTCTTAAACTCCATGGATGTGTAGAAGGGAAAAATATATTTGCTTAAACAGATATTGTTTTCACTTAATTTCATATCTACTGTTTGCATTATAACTTAAAGACAAAACTAAGATTTTTTTTTAAGCTTCCAATTGGTTTCTAATGCTGATTGAATTATTCATTGAGAAGACCTAATTGAATACATTGAAATCAAGATAAAAACTTTTATAATCCTGGAAAAGAAATTCTGCAGTCAAAAATTCTAAAATGAAGTGAAAAATTGCTGACTTTATTTTTTACTTCTTTACCAGTGATTTTGCATGGTCAGTGTTTTGAATTTTTTTTAAAACCTCCATGTGAGACTAGCACTGCTCGCAATCATCACAGCATTGCAGAGATAAAAACATGGGGAAAACACATATACAAAAGTAATAAAAAAATAAGTTTCTTACTCAAACATGAAGGCTGCAAATCTGAAAGTTGTAGTCTGAAAATAGAGGATTACTGTATTTATCAAAAGGCAAAAGAATTTGCATTAGTTCCTGTTACTGCACATTTTCTTTAAATCAAAAGAAATGGCACAGGATTAATAAGATAGGAAATAGATGGATTCAGCCCTTCTGTCAGGAAAACAGGTCAATTATTACATTTGGTGTGAAATCTGAAGTGTAAAAGGTGTTCTCCCATGTGTGCGTATT
This sequence comes from Melanocharis versteri, assembly GCA_013397845.1. Taxonomy (NCBI): domain Eukaryota; kingdom Metazoa; phylum Chordata; class Aves; order Passeriformes; family Melanocharitidae; genus Melanocharis; species Melanocharis versteri. Next base: position 525,442 of record VZTG01004579.1, read on the forward strand.
GGCAAAAGTTCGGAGAGGAATTAAATTAGCAACTCTGCTGTTCCACAAGGTGAATAGTAGCAGTAAAATACATAAGCATTTTAAAAACACAGGATCTAGTAGATCTGTGCAGCACTGAGGTGACAGGTAGCTTATGATTATAGGAGGTTGAGAGAAAGGACTGTTAATTTTTTATTACTTTTTGATAAGACCACAAGTTCTTCTGAAAGAAAAAGGAGAACTCTGGGGTCTGTGGCCTATAGAAAACTCTTGCCTTTCACTTTGCCACCAGGTCACACCTTTGGATTAATCTCTGTACCCAGCTGTCCTCACAGTTTATCTGTGAACAGCCTGTGAACTTCTTTCATACCTCATCTAGATAATTATCAAAAACCCTCCTCCAAAGTAAGTGTTTAGAGGACAGCAAGCAGGTTTCAGCTGCTGAAGCAAACTGCTGTGACCTCTGGGAATATTTTTCTTCAAGGAATTACACAGACTTTCATATAATGACATGAGAAAGGCTGAAGCATGGCAACCCTAGCTGGGTACCTCTCTTGTGTTCCAAATCACAAACCAGGCAGGAATCATAAACAAGAATGAATCAGTCTTTCTGCTCCCAAGCTCCAAATGTGTCAATCTTTTCCTGTCTCTGTGAGTTTTGATTTAACTCTGGAGGAAAAGGAAAGTAAGAGAGCAGCCTGACTGATGTTGGCTGCACCCAGGTCTCGAGCTGGGTGCCCAGCAAGGTGTCTCACAGCGTCCTTCTGCTGCAGTACTGAGCTTTGACTACAGTTCGTCCAACTGAGAGAAGGCATCAGGCATAAAATCACTCTACAGACAACCCAGGACAGCTCTTTAGTCTACTTTTTTTTTTACCTAACCCATGCCTGTTAGTCATGTTGTGCTTGAACACAAAACTTGTTACAACCCCGCCTGGTCACACCACTGCTTAAAAACAGTTCTAGATACAGTTCCTCTGTCCTAGATTTCAGTGAGACTATTCTACAGTTAAAACTATGTGTCTGTGTAAGTGCTAGACGGCTTTTATAGGCAAATTTTAGACTTTGGGGCCACCTTAATATTTTGGGTTTTTTTCCCTTTTGTTTTGTGAAATTAGCTAATTCTTATTTGTTGCATAACAAGCTTCCTTTATATATTCAAAGCTTACAGAGGAAGACACAGTCATGCATGAAAAATGTGCTAAAAAACTTAATAAAAAGAAACTGAGGTATAAAAAACAATGTGGAAATATATAAGTATTAGCTATAGAAAAAAGTAATCTAAATTCAAAGACACCTTACCTACATGTAGATACAGACTGAGGCAATATTTTCTTCTGAAAGAAAAATCTAAATGTAGACTATATGACATAATTTAAGTAAATATTGCCTGAAAAAAATAACAGCTGTCTGTTTTCATCAGACCCATTTGAGAAATTAAGGATAAAAAGGAAAAGGTTAGCAAAGCAACTCAGAAGTACAAGTGTTGCAGTATTTTAAAAAAGTAATTCTGAAGAACTAGAGGAAGGGATCATAATGCTGCCTTTTTTCCTAAAATGTAGAGATGCCTTGAAGGAGGATGGGAAGGTGAAGGCATGCATGTCATCTGAGAAGGACTTCTAACACCCAGAATATGATTAGCCTGTGGCTTCATCTTTGTGCTTGTGAATGATGTTGTAAGAACTGGGAGATAAGCCAGTCTGTGTTTTGGGATGGGGTGGTAAACCCCCAAATTCTTCAGTTCCTACCATTGGCAACAGAAAAGATGCCTGACGCAGTAAATCAATTTGGAAGGATTAAATAACAATTTGGTCTTTGCATTGTGAAAAGCAAGATCCCATCTGGTCTGAGTTTGCTTCTTGTTTACAAATGTCTTAGTTTGAGTGAAGAATAATAATAAAAAAAGTTATTGCTCATTCTCCCAAGCAAATAGGAAATCCATCTGATGATGATCCTCCATCACAGGCAGGTCAGCAGGATGTCATTTATAGACAGCCGTGGACATTTCTTCAGGTAGCTCCATGTATATACATGCACTTGGCCGTGCCTAAGCTTTTCTGGTGACATCATCTCCCTGAAAACATATTTCTCTTCCTTTTGGTGCATCCTGTCACAGTGACATGTTCTTTCACTGCATCAACAAATTATATTAGAACACATGAGAGCAGCCACCCAGGAGGATGACCTCACTCTCTCCCTGCTTTGATCTAGCTCAGTCATTTCTGGTGACTCAGGTGTATAAAACAATTCCCAGGAAATGGCTGAAAAAACCTGCTGTTCACATGGGCTGCATGTGCATTTGGGAATACCAAGTGCAGTGAACAACTGGGCAGCACAAGTTCAAGTTACACAAAGGATTTAAATTATATGCTTGAAAGCACCCTCTGAAAGTTGAAAGGCCTCCTTTTTTCTATGCTTTCTTCTTAAGGGGTCACATTTGAAAATGCAACGTGCAGTCAAAACTTTAAAGATAACAGTGGGTCAATCTAACACCCTTCTTGTTGTAATCAAGGAGAAGGAGGAAAGCTTCACGCATACACATGAAGAACAAACAGACACACCTTATAGCAATGTCAACGCAGATTCTCCTGGTCCACCTATGCACTTGTGATGTCAATACACTTACACATGTTTATACTCATAAATGAGAGGAAAATTTATTAAAGGACACAGTAAATAAGCAGTGTCAGTTTCACATTTGAGTCACTAAGCCACCTTCAGGAGTAGTTTAAGAGCAAAGGGTCTGATTGTTGCTTACACTAAAAACATCGCAATGTAAAATAAACTTGAACAAGGGTGCAAACTACATTCAATCTGTCCAGCCTGATGCAAGATGGAGAGTAGTATAAATGAGAAAGTGTCTTAGAAATTCTCCCGCTGCAAATTGTTTACTATATCAGCATTAGGTTCAGTTTAGTTATCCTCTAAACAGAAATGACCTGGTGTTGTACTGGAATGAAAGTTTTTATTTAGTGGCTTGACTCAAATACAAGGAAAACCAGAACATCTTTGCTTCCTCTTCTTTGTTTTTTCCCACTAATATCAGTTGCTCTAATGAGAGACATCGCCTTTCTCAACATGCCTTCTCTTCTGTCTCTTTACACCAGCATGGCTACAAGAACATTACTACCATAAAATTATGTGCTACATTTCAAAAATGCAGCAGGAGAGAAAATTTTAAAATTCATTTTTCCTCCCCCTCTCTCCCCATGCTCCTCAAGCTCTTTTGTATTGACACCTTTTCCTGCCCTGCTTATAGTGAGGTTTATTTCTTCCCCAGCAATGCATTTTAGAGGCAAGTGGATCACAGTTGTGTGTTAAATCATGAACAAAACCAATCTCCCTCCCTCTCCCTCTCTCCCCCTTTCTTGTTTTCTGTCCTTTTTACTTAAACATAGCTTCTAGGTTAATGATTCATTCTTCTCAAAGGCTGCTGTGCCTAGCAGATTATACTGTAAAATCTGCCATTCTGTTTATGTTTAAAATACAAGATTAAAGCAGTGGTCATGCTGAGGGAAATGGTTCTCACACAGAACAAGAAAGGATCAATCCGCGTCTGCCGAATCCAGACTGTTTTAGCAGAGTCTGCCGTTTTGGTGTGCTGCCAGACCCCAAAGAAACGCTGGGGAGCTTTGAAACTTCGTAGCCATTCTTAGACTGAGCACAGCAAGTACCTAAAATAAGGCTTATCACACACTAATGTACCTCTGAAAGTTACAGCAGCCTAGCTGTCTCTAAATTGCAGGGAAAGCACTTGAGAAATAAATTATTGAGTCCAAATCAGAAATGAAAAGGTGAAAGATTTTAATAAAAATTAGCCCGTATAGTACCTTCAAAAGTATATGGGGCTAGAATTCGCCCCTGGTATTGTAGAATCAATATCCAGGTCCTATATAGTTAAATTATCACTGGCAGTAATGCTCTTTGCTTATCATGTCATGCATTAGCATAAAGGCAAATCAGAGCCAAAGTTACTTTTCTTTTTTTTTTTTATTCCTACACTGTGACTTACTCACCAGATCAAATAGGTTGATCCATAAAAACTAGTTGGGCATGAAATGCCAGCCAGATATTAGATTGGAGACTTGTATACACTTGAAATTTACAAAAATAGCTCATTTGAAATAATTGCTCTGAAACAGCTATTTGGGCAGAAAAGCTGTAGGGATATTTCTCAACCATTTCAGATTAGTTATCTCAGTAAATTTCTAAGTATAGACAAGCCCTCGTGATGTGTCCTGCCAAATGAAGATTGTTCTATTCAATTAGCTCTCATTAAGGAAGGCAGAGAGGGGTGAAAGTAGATTCTCATTAAATATAAATTTTCATATTTATTAAGCAGAAGTGAGAATACACAAATTCAAATTCTCATAGATTTTGTACTCATTAAGTGAAGCAGGCCTTCTAAAGAAGCCATGAGCCTACTCACTGGAGACTTAAAACATGTCTGGAAAAGCTTGTTTGGTGTTTCAGGGACCTGGGCTGGTGGGAACACTGCCTTTTGGGTGAGGGTCTGATTCATGGTTATGAATTGTGATTACAAATTACAGTTATTTCAAGGAAAGGTCATTCTGGAACCATCTTACGGTTTGTTGGAGATTTTTTTTCTCCCTGAAATTTTTGGCTTATTTTTAACCAGGACAGGGAGTAGTTTTAAATAAAAGGCAGTACTTTCAGGGGCAGGGAGTGAAAACGTTGTATGTCAGGTGTCAGCTTCTCCATAAAAGTCGAAGTCGTCCGTAAAAAGATGACATCTTTTCTAACCGTGGTGTTTAAAGCAGAAATGAATTTAAGCACTGTGGAAGCAGGGTTTAAATAGGAAATCCAGACTTTCACCCACTGTGTTTGCGAGTAGAAAACGCTGCTGCTGTTTGGTGCTCAGAGTGGTCCTTGGCAGTGCTGTGTTGAAGCTGCTTTCCATCCTTGTGGTGCTGGCCATGACCTTCCCCTGTTCCAGAAAGCGTGTCTTAGAGAAAAATCACCTAAACTCCTTCTAAAACCTCATGACTGAAGAAATTGCTACATGCATATGGATTAAAAGCTAGACTGCTTATTATACATACTTAGATCTGAATTGGACATATATTACTATCCAGGCCAGACTAAACACTTTTAATTTAACAAACCAGTGCTGGCTATAAAGAGGAGGTGAAATAAATGTTTAATATATCCTATATCATCTTTCCCCAAATGGTTCCTATTTATCATCCAAGTACCTAATCAATGTAACTACATATAAAATCCACAGATTTTATAGTCCAGTAATAAGTACATGCAAATTATGTTGTCATATAAACATACTGGCACAAAAAGATGTATAATACCTATCAGACTAGTTAGCCATTATCTTAATTATGAAAGGATTATCCCTGTAAAGGCAAGGCTGTAATATAATAGGAGTTCTGAAATATGAACAATCTCTAGCTATGTTTACCATTAATTCAGACTGCACTTATATTTCCATTTCCCTTTTTCTACTGTTTATTTTTGTTAATGTTTGTGTGTCCCTTTGTAAGCAGCAGTATGGTGCAGCATCACATCAAATTCACCGTGAAAGCTCCAAAGAGCCATCCTAAGTATATTAATCCTCCATAAAAATAAATAAGCTGTATGAGAGAGAGCATTTCTATAAGGCTCGGGTGTTAGTACTGGCAGCTGGACTATGAGGTGGAGAGAATGTGTGTGCCAACTTTGAGATTCATGCATGAAAAACCTTTTTGCACCTTTTTTTCTGGGATGGGTTTTGTTGGTAATTTTTTTTTTCCCTGTTAGTAAAGATTTTTCTATAATAATGACACCGTCTTTATCCCTCTTTCTGTGGAAGTCAAAAATGCTTTCTGAAGGGCGGGCAAAAGACGGGGGGGTCTGAAAGAGATCTGGTCACAGAAGAAAGATGTTTCACAGTTGGAACTTCACAAATACAATATAGGAAAACCACCAAATATAAGTAAAACTTCATCTCTTCCTAACATTACATTTGCTCTGATGTATTTTCTGAAAGCCGCCCAAGTATAACTATTTATTTTAACTAAAGTAATCAAGATTAATGTCAGCAGTTATGACACACGCTGTTTGCTAAAGAACACATAGAACAATTGCTCAAGGCAAGCTTCATTAAGAAATCAGATAAAATTAGTAAAACTGATTATATTTCAAAACTCAGCAGCGGCAGCAGCTCAAATTGCCATTCAGGAGCCTCCAATTAACACAATTGGTCTTGTTCACAATCAGCTTTGTAATCTCATTAGCCTATTATATTTTAATCATTGGGATAACTGCACAACAAAACTTATTTTATTTTTGCACTGACTGCTGATGGCATAAGCGAACGTGCAACATACTTTTTCTTTCTCTTTTTCTTTCCTTTCTTTTTTTCCCCCCATCTAGGGAACAATGCAGACTCCTTAGAGCATTATCCTGGTTACAGATTATTACCACACACTCTGTCAGAGCTAGGGAACACTGACAGCAGGCATCTAATTTGGCATTAATTGGCAGGGGACTAATTGCATAACTGACATTGCTAGTGAAACTTAGAGAATGTAAGGTAGAGACGGTGCAAAGTACCAGAAGAGAGAGAGAAAGAGAGGGGAGAAAGAGCAAACAAACACCTGCAGACAGCTCTGTGGACACACGCGTATAACTCATTTGCCTCCTTGGTGTGCTGCCTTGTTTCGTAAATGTGTTCCAGAGATATTGGCCCTTGTAAAAACACAAAGTCTTTCTGTCCTTTAGGTACTGGCAGTCTGCAAATGCCTACAATACCAGTGTTTCATTGATATTGAGTATTGCCTGCTGCAATGAGATTATGTTCTATTGATGGGAACTGGGGTGTAACATAGCCATCTACAGAAAGCAATAGGTTGCCCTATTTTCAAGCTGAAAATGCTATGTATTTTATGAACTGCCTCTATCTTGCACACCAGGGATGTCTCTGTGGCTAAAGCTATAATAGGATTTTCCTAAATGATACAGAAATACAAATATTCTGACTGAGCACTTTTCTGGGCTCGTCTTATTTACCAGCAAGCTTTGATACAGTATTTTGCTTCCATCTTTTAAAGGACACTTTCAATTTCCCATTTCCCTTATGAGGGCTTCCTGTAAAGGTGTCAATAACCACTAATTGCGTTCTGCTTGGCCAGTCTGCAAATCAAAACAGCAGAGGCAGCAAGCCAATATGCATTCAAATCCCGTTACTTGGCTGCCTCATTCTCAACTGGAAAGATATGAGAAGGCAAACATTCACACAATTGTATGCCGGGAAATTTGGAGTTGCTCCTGTGATCTCCAAAGATACCTGTGCGGCTGCTGTTAATTCTCAGACTTTTATTTTAAGAGGGTTACTGCTGGGGGTATTTCAGTGCTGTTTCTTTTATCTTCAGTCCAGGAAATTGCATATCTTAGATCAGAGCAAATGTAAAAGGAAATAGCTCTGCAGTAAGAGCAGAGTGTATGCAATAACTAAATTAGGAGCTTGCTCCCATAGGCAGGCAGGTCAGTGACAGAACATAGAGGTTTTACTGTATTGGTGGCCTAAAAAAGGGTTGGGTGGAATTTAGCTGTATATCATACAGGGAAAAAAACCCATTGATTTGATTACTTTTGCTCTTCTTTCATGACTTATATGTCAGCAGAGTGTTGATTTTCTTAAATTAGTTCACCATGCCAAAGTGTTAGCTGCCTAATTTCTGCTTGTAACATTCAGCCTGGAATTTAGTTAAGAGCAGTCTGCTGTCAGCATTTGCTACTGCAGTTCAAACCACTTTGATTTCAAAGTTATGAGGGTCAATTTCCTTTCCTGGTTTGAGGAATGAACTTTCCATGGTGGCTGCCCACCAATAGAGGTTCCAGAAACACCTTTGACAGATATTTTTTCCAATTTCACTTAGAATCTTCATCTTAGGCAAAAATTTCCATCGGAGAAATTCATACACAGAGAAAACCTACAGGAAGGATGTCCAGAAGTGCCAAGAGAGCCAGCTCAGGTTGACTGAAAACAGCAAGTGCATGTTTGGGGGACAATCCATTTCCAAACCAGCTCTGTTCTGTTCTGACGTTGAGGGGAAGGAGAGGTGGCATCTCTTGTGTGTCTCCCCACCATGGCCCATTCTGAACCACACTTAACTTGGCTGCTAGGAGGCCACAGGTTTTATATTTCTGGTGACCGTAGGGATGTCCCTTCCTGATGATGCTGCAGGATTGCTGAGTCACAGGCTTTTTCTCTTGTAACCATGGATCCAAAAGCAGCCATTTCTCCCTCTTCCACAAAGCATGTGAGCAGATGCTTGGAAGGATGATAAATTAGCATTGAGAGAGCATGGGAGGATGGGGGATCTTTCCTTTCATCTGCTACCTAGCATACCTGACTGTGTTTATAACAATCAGATGTTTAGAAATGATGAAAATGCTATTACATCATCTTTTTGAGGAACGATATTTTGGATAAATGATGGATTTTGTCATAGTTTTGCCTAAATAACTTCCACTGTTAATTGCTTTTAATGTAGTAATCAACTTGTCACCTTCCACCCTATTCTGCTAGTTTTCTACGAAAGACATAAAATACACTTTAAAAACTGGACAAACTAGTGATATGATGATCATCTTCAAACTGAAAAATGCTAGGAAGGGAGCATAAAGATATCAGCTCAAGCTGCTGCTAACCACTAGATGTCCTACAGCAGTACAAATGGCTAAGGGAAGTCAAGTCTGGCACAACGTTGTTGCTGTGAGATATTCAGTGGTGTTTCTTTTGTTGTCACAACAGACTTAGGAGATGCTGTTTTCTCCTTTCTTCACACTGTGTTTCGCCTAGGTCTTTGAAAGAAAGCAGGCTCCAAAGGGCGCTGATCTCTAGACTGATGTGCCTATACATACTGATGTATCTGCTGCCAGGCCACCTCCCCTTTCCCTGAGTGTTCTGCATTATCACTTCTTTGCACAAGTCAGTTGGTGAGGATTTCTACTTTCCTGTAAAGGTTTGCTGGGGTGGGAGCTGAGGCCAGCTCATTCTTAGTATCAAATGGTGCTGTGGTAGGTAGATATTGCAGAGTGTCAGCCAAACTAAACTGATGCTGTTTAATGCTATAAGTCATGGTTCCTGACAGCTGCTGGCTCACTGCTGCATTTTGTTCACCAAGCACATTTTGCATGAGTTGCAAAGGTGATGCTATCAGTGGTAGTAAGTGGACTCATGATGGCAGAAATGTACGGGCAGCAGCAGAGCGCCAGTGCAGCAGAAGGAGGTGAGGGGTGAAAGTTATTCTGATGTTTAAATGGAATTGAATCCTGCTTCAAAATCTGTGAGAGCATTTCTGACCTGTAAAGGAGAGCTTCTGCTGCTGTCATTCATGCTGACTGTACCCTTATCTCTTCCTTTGCTCTCGAGGCTTAACCCTGTTGTCTTCAGCGCACTGTGGAGCAAGCTGCTGGTCATCAGATGCAGTCAGAATATGTGTCAATATTCCTCCTTGCTACACCTGACAGGTGTACTGGAATGAGGTTAAGCTGCCACCTCTCACACCCATGAGACAAGCAAGCTACTCCCAGGCAGTAGACTAAAGTGTTCAAAGCCGTGGTGGTGTTTCCATACAGACATACACACCTGGCCAGCCAGAAGAGATCTGTATCATCTTCATGGGAAACAGCCCTATGATGTGATGTCACTTGTCACTGTGGGTTTGAGAGTTAAAATGCACTCAGTATTTAGGGATTTTCTTAAGAAAATATTTGTGGCTATTGTGAAAGGCTGGTGTAGCTTTATAAAAGTACCTAAAGACAATCATTTATGACTCTACTGAAAGAAATGGCTTTTTCCTTTACAATTGAGACTGACATATATTAATTTATTTCTTTGCCCTTTACCAAGGTGGTTCAAATTTTCTTTATATCAGGTTCTTTGCAGCGCTAGCCAGCCATTTTAAGCCTGGGAACACAGCTGGTACATTGCATGGTCAAGCTGGCTTTTAAAATGCATACACCTTGGTAGAATAATCAGATTTCTCCCTTAAAGAGAAGCTTCTCTGCTCAGACCTAGGCTGGTTGGGTACCATGTGCCCTGCAGCCATGTGCGTCATCTCCTCTGCATGCCTCATTCTCCCCTCCCTGTTCTTTGTTTCTGCCATTTCCCAGTCTTTTTCACTACTGGTCTGGGCACACAGTGACTCTGGAAGACCATAAGCAAAGCAAATTAAAATGATGTGCCTTGGATTTTGCACCAGCGGGCCCTCAGTTCAGTTTCAGAAGTTCATTGTTAGTCTTTTGGTATGATAGCGACTCCCTCAGCAGCTCAGACAGCAGCAGCAGATGGGACTAAGAGTTATGTTTCTGAGCCTGCCTGCCCCTCCTTGCTCTTCCTGTCTGTCTGAGTGCTCACATTTTGTGTTGTAAAATCACACAGCGTGTATCCTGACACCACCCCCAGCAGCAACAACTGAAAAACCCTGGGACTCACAGAAAATGTATCTGTGGGACCAAAAGATATCTCAGGATCCCAGGATCCTGCTTTCTGTGGTCCCAGGTTGCATTCCCTAGTTAAGCACCATCAATATCAATACTTAATGGTATTCTCTAAGCTCAGGCAGTGAAGAAAATAGGGTTGTTATCTATCAAAGCACATTTTAGTTTTTGACAAGTAAAAAGCAGCATGGGGAATGCAGTAAGTCTGAAATGAAAGCCTAAAAGAAAACTCATATAACATCTGGTGTCATTTATCCCCTGTTGGCCTTCCATAGTGTGATATGATGAGCTTGTTCTGATTTAAGATCAGATGATTTGGTTTGAAAGAGGGGAGTGGGGGATGCAGGCAGTCTGGCAGCAAATTGGGATACAAAATCTGCTCAAATAATTGGAAACACGACAGATTTTCCTTAACTGATGCCAGTGGCATCTTAGTTTATCCATCTCTCTCAGCTGAATTTGTTAAGTGCATTATCTTATTGGTTTTAAAGTTTTCATCTCACTTATTTGCAGGGGAAAATGTGAGCAAATCAGTCATGATGGATTGCCTAATTTTCTGGGCTGAATAAACCAGTTTTATAAGACTGTTGATTCCTGGGTTATTAGTTAATAGAAACATTTATCAATTTCTTTATAGAGAAAGGGAAAAAAACTTTAACCAATGATTGCATTTTAAAACTTTCATTAATGTTTCCACATAATGCTTAGTGTTGGACATGAATATGGTAATCACAGATTTAAGGTTGGCTTGAAGCAAATTTTTTTTATCCTTCCCCTCTTCTCTTTTTTCAGTAGAAATTAGGAAAAAAAAAGTCAAGCAAAAGGATGTCATTAGATTGGTAATTATGTTGAGTGTTCTTTGATCAAGAAAAGTAGCAGAAGAAGAGAAAGATAATTTCCTAGGTAGCAAATGCAATGCCTGTTTCTATTACCAATTTTCTCTACACAAACAGGGCCTGAATCTGTGAGCTTGAACCCTTATGACTTATCAGTCTCTGTCGTCTTCTTCTTAACTCAAGTGTCAGCTGGATGTCAACCCTCACTTCTGTGTGGCTTGAGAACAACATTAAAGTTGTGCCTAAAGGTATTCCATGAAGCCTTTGAGGTACTTTGAGATACCTGAATTAATACACCAGTTTTTGTGTTGTTCACAATGGAACCTCTGAGAATGCTGGTTTGCTGATAGAGATCCAAGTGATACAATCTATGTAGTGACTCTATTAAAAAAAAAAAAAACAACAAACAACTAAAAAACAACCGAAAACAAAAACAAACAAAACCACTTCATTAAGAGAAAAACTCTCCCTTCAGTTTTACTGAAGTGTCATCGAAATTTGTTTTCAAATATAATGTCTCCAAGTAGATGAAGACCCAGAGTAAACAGAGGGGCGATATAGCCAGTGTACTGCATTAGATGTGGCACTATACACTGCCCCAGCTGATGCTCACAGGGCCAAAAGATGTCCTCTTGCTCTCATCAAGGCGCAGCTTGCCCTCACCCAGGGTGCAGCTGTGCCTGTTACCTGCACATTATAAAGCCCTTTGCATAAAGGGCCTTAATATAACTAAGAATCTTTGCACATTGATCAAACCGAAGTATCATTTAAAAAGACATCAAGTTCAGAGCAAGAATACATCATGTGTGGACTGGTGAATAATGAACTCATGTTCTAAATGAGATGCAGGATGTCCATTAAATTTTTTTAACACCTCTATTTCCATTTCCATCTCCTTTTTAACATCTCAGATACCTGTGTTGAGCCGTGGTTCCAGAAGTGCAAAAGACACTTCCTTCAGAATAAGAATGAAGGGAGTTAAAAAACTTTTATGCAAGTAGACTTTGCTGTGAAATGTTATCTTTTGTTAGTTCAAAGGTTTCTGAAGATATAAATTCTTCACAACTGCCCTGAGGTACTGAGAATGTAAATTGAATACTTTACAATTTGTAGACTGTTCCTGCAGTAATGTGTATCTCCTCTGTGAGTGAGTGTTTAGGGATTTTTCAATTACTGTAGTCTGAAAACTCTCTGAGATTCTTTAGGGCAGAAAAAGGCTTCCTTCTCAAAGTTGAGTCACTGATGTTCAAATTAGCTGCCAAAAGCATTCTAATGATCTGTGTTCCAGATTTTGCTAAACAGGGAAAAAAATTGGCCCATTTCACCAGGGGAAAGAAGAAAACACCCCAAGCCTTTCCTCCCCCACCAGAAGTATTCAAAGGTTAGGCATTTTGCCAGGGTCAAGAGTGAGATGAATTGTTGACAATAAGTACACCTTGTTCAATAGGTCAAGGTCATTATTAAGGGATTCAAATGAACTTCTTTACATTTCCAGGGCTGTAGCATATGTGTGGCCTCCAGGCTCACTGTGTTGTTTAATAGCTTTTGTGAAGCTGTAAGTTAAATGATAAATTGGCTGAATATGTCTTTAAACCCAGTCCATTCCAAACCTGTATACAGTACTCTCACACTTTTATATACCGTGATCAAATGCACTTTACAGAGCATGGTGCAAATGGTCAGAAATGCCAGCATTACGCCAGCTGATTGTGATTTAGCAGGGTTTACCATAGACTGCTCTTGCTACAGTTTATTGCTGCTAAGGCCAATAACTAATACAATTTAACAGCTATTGCGTCTCTAACAAATAAAAGATCCCAGTGTGTTTCTAAATGCAATGTGCATCAAAAAGAGTGCAGTTAAAAACACTGGGGGTGATAGAAGTCTATAATATTAAGTAACTCATTAGAACACCATGAGGATCTTCCATGGCAGCCAGCAGGGGTGACCATCCTGATCCCTCTGACTGACCAGAGTTGAGCTGCTTGCTGGCTTGAGAACAGGTGGGTGAGTGAAATACCACACCAAGCTGCATCATCTGTGGGATCTTTCCTAAACCCGTGCATTGGTCATCTATTTCCAGGTGCAGCAACTATGTAATTAGTCCCCAGAGGAGTTGACGCAATTCATTTGTCAAGATTTGGATTGCTCATGTGGTTTCTGCACAGTGATTGGTCATTTGGAGCCACTTCTGACACAGAAAGTGGGGAGCGTTCTCTGAAATTAGAAGGCAGCAGATTAAAGTGTGATGGGATGGAGTATTTCTTAGAACCATAGAATCATTTAGGTTGGAAAAGATCTCTAGGATCATGGAAACCAACAGTTTACTCAGCACTACCAACTCACCACTAAACCGTGTCCCTCAGTGCCACATCCACATGTCTTTTAAATAACACCAGGGCTAGTAATTCAACCACTTCCCTGGGAAGCCTTTTCCAAAGCTTCACAACGCTTTCATTGAAGAAATTTTTCCTCATATCCAATCTAAATGTCCCCTGGCTCAATTTGAGGCCTTCTTGCATGGCACAAGTGGTAACTGATGGAATTCATTGCCACAAAGTGACATGTTCTGAGAGCTGGAAAGGGAGAACTGAGAGGAAAACTCGATTGTATTTGAAAACTTTTTCATTCTTGTAGCCTTCAGAATGTTCAGCCTTAATCTGCTACCCTGACTTTGTTTGAAAACATTTAGTGAATATTGCCAGTCAATCTCCTCTCAAGTTTTTTCCTGCCTCTGAGCCTGTTTCTCTCTGGCTTGTATTCTCTGTTCACAAACCTTGTTTTCATTCAGATCCTACTTATTACAATCCAAAGATTCACCCTTTCCTATTTCATTACTCCCTATCCACCAGTATTAATTTGTTCCGCTGCATGCTTTACTATTTAGCTTTGTGAGACTTTCTAGTCATCCCAGAGACTTTGCAGCCATTTAAATTATGCAAAATGTGTATGCTTTTAAAACAAAAAGTACACAGCCTGCCCTTTTCAGTCAGTTTATGAAATGGTGTTACTGTAAATGAGACCCATGTCTTTGCAGTGTATAACTTCAGTTCACAATCACTGGTGAATTCTTTCCCTCCTCCAGCTCTGCCAGTGGCCCTTTTCTGCACTCCCAGTGGGCTGGCGTGTTTCTGGCCATGCTGAATGCGACACCTACTCCTCTCTGCAGATCTGCCAAGGGTCAAAAGTCCTGCAGCGTGCTCTTCATAGACCATCTGCACAATTCCTGGCTTTCAAGAGTGAGATCCACAGGGAGGAGATTTGTCTGCACAGGAATTCTTCATAGGATACAATGAATGCATAATTAAAGAGGATTTTAATGCAAGGAAGTAACAGAAACGTAACTTTGGCCATCCTGTCAGAGCTTAGGCACACCAGAAGCTTTGCCGTGACTTTGAAGAAAAAGAAGTCACAACTGATAAGCCTTCCTTAGCTGATCATTTCTTAAACAAAATCCTGTGATAATTCCCCATCAATAATGTGGGAAACAGGGAAATAAGGACACTGACAATTAGGTTATATGCCACAGTGAAACCACGTGAGACTCAGGAAATAAAGAGTCAAGAGCGGTTTGGTGAACACACAGCAGGCACAAGAGCATTTTCCACATGGGTTTCTTTGCAACCCAACTTTTTAACCCTGGGTCTTTGCCTTTTCTCCAGCACTATTTAGTTGCACAAATATCCAGGACAAACCGAGTAACTGGGCCAGATTAGGCAGTTTGACGTGTTTATTTCTGGGTGAGCAGTTTCTGGGATCTGTTAATGTTTCCCGGCTGGATTATGGAAACACCGAGTTTCCCCCTTTCCTGAACATGTCGGTGTTCTTCCCCACTGGTCCCTTGCCGGCGAGGATGACATAATCTGCCGTCGGGCCTGTTCCCTGGCAACCGTCCCATTTCTTGGCTCTTTCCAGCCGAAAGCCAGTCTGAGTCACCCTGCACATTTCCAGTGTATCAAACAGACATAGGCTCGAGTTAATCTTGTTAGCACAATGAGGCAGTTTTCAAACATTGCAGCAAATCAAATCATCCCTAAGGACCGGGAGGGAGGAGAGGGCGGAGGGAGGCTGCGGGAGAAGGAGGCTAACCATCAAAGGTGGAATAAGCACAGAGGGAGCCCGGCTTCTACCTGGACAGCAGGCTCCTCCATCAAGGCACTGCCAGATCCTGCTCTTCCCAGTGCCACCTCCCTTCCCACCGGTCCCCGCATCCGTACCGTGCTCAGAGCGGAGGCAGCAATGGGCAGGGACAGTGAGAGAGCTCATCTATCTGCGAGGAAAGAAGCAGCTTTGATGGTTCCCCAGTGGATGTAATTGTGCTCATTACTGCCCATTTACATTTCATCACTCGATTATCGCAAATGCCTCATTACTGTTGATAAGGGTTTGCTGTTGAACTACTTGCTAACTATTCATTCCTGAGCTTTGCTGTCATCAGGCAGACCCGTGTGAGACAGGAGAGGGCTGGGGAGGGCTGGGAGAGAGGGGGGAGCATTGAGAAGACATGAGGAGGGGGAGGAGAGACAGGAGGTGAGAAAGGTCTTCTATCAGATTTGATTAAAGGCTGTGATTTAAATCGATATTTAATAAAGTGGCTGCTGCCACATAACGCGTGCAATTCCCCATGCAGGCAGAATCATGAATCCGAGGGCCTTGCTGCCTGCTACATAACTCAATTGGGTTTTGTGCACTGGTCTGGCACCTGTGTCCCTGAGCACAGCGCCTCCGAGGTAATGGGTTTATGAGCCGATGAACAGAGCTGATAGGTTCTAAATGGATTAACTAGGTGTCTGCAGCCTAGTGATGAATACATCAGGAAAAAAAAAAAAAAAGGAGAGATAGAGAGAGAAAGGAAAAAAATTGGCTGCATAAGCAGAGAGTGATAGAATGTGTCGACAGACACTGTGGCTGTCACGAACCCCACAGGGTGAAACACTGCTCAGCTGCTGTCAGTCAAGTGCTCTCTGAATAGCGGGTGAGGACAGTAGGCAGCAAGGCTTCTCAAGCCTGCAGGTGACAGGTAGCATCACCCTGCTGCTGCTCCAACAACTGCTGCAAAAGGCTAAAATGGAGCATGACTCATCTCACAGCTATGGCCAGCCTGGGATTTCCTCAAAGGCACTGCATATGCCGTTTTGGCTGGTGGGCCTGCCTTCCACGACAGCTTAGGCACACGCTCCAGCCAACCTGCATGTGTATTTATATCCCTGGGAACAGGTTATTGTTGCTATTGTTGTGGTCTCGCAGCAGTTCCTCAAGCAGGGTTGGATTTCTGCAGTGCTGAGCCCTGCACACAGTCACCCACTGCGGGGCACTTCCTGCCCCTAAGTGTTTTTTAAGTGAAGAAACCACAAGAGCGATGAAAGAATTATTATTGTCTTCCCAGATGGGAGATAGGAACCGACAGATTAAATAATTTGTCCAAGATTCCATAGGAGAACTGGAAATTGAAGCCAAATCTCTTAAACTCGGGTCTAATGCCCTAACTGTGGAGTCATCCTTCCTCCTGTGGACGAGGCTGTGGGTCAGTCCATGACTGATCTACAGAATATGTTATAAGTGGAAAATAAAATCAGATAGACTTTAATGATGACCTCTGTTTACTACCATTAAGCTACCAACAGTACAGTGTTAGGTTGGAGGATTTAGTAGGTTTATGTCTTTTCTACCACCCTTTGTATTGGCTAACAAGATACATGTTTTGTAAGTGCCATAATCTGCCACAGCACTGGAAAAAAAAATAAGTCACATTATTTTATGCAGACATTACACAGATGAATGAACCAGTGTCTGTGTCTGCTGTCACAGCTACACAGGAGTTAACCAGACTGGTTTGAAGTAGGCAGCTCTTTTTTAGAATATGTTGCCTTTTTACCAAAAATTGAAAACTGAATACTTTTATTTGAAAAATACTTCCACAGTGCTCTTGAGAGTTATATTTTGGATTTTTATCCCAGCATTGTTCTTGCTGTGTGATTCTCCCCAAACAGATTACATTGCATATAATTTTCACCCCTTGCTGAGCTGCTGCAATGAATTATGGAATCCACTGGTTTCCCATGGGAAATAAAGTCAGAAATATCAGTACCCCAGATATTTCAAAACTGAAATCTTTAGTTAAAAGAAAAAAAGTAAGAAAGGAATCTTTTGCAAGAAATAACCGACTTTTTCCTTTATTTTTGTGAAAAAATTGAGTAATTTTTAGCCTTAAATATGTTTAACATAGAACAGGGTAGACATAGAAGATAGCTGCTTACTATGTTGTTGCACATAAACCACAATTTAAAACCACTGTCTGATCGTGTAAAGCCATGATTTCAAAAGTCAGCTCATCCAGGGTGTATCCAGGTGAGTGAATTCTCTGAGGTATTGCTCTGCACCCACATTTGCTGGATGCTTTTTAAATTCTTGTCCCAATTTTTAGTAAGTCTATTTCCGAAAGGGAAAAAAAATGTAATGGAATGAGTTACTTTTTTTTTCGTACAAAACAACTTCTACAACAAAATTGCACGCAATTAGAGTGGCTTGAATCATTCAGTATTATTCAGACCATCTGGGTTAACTATATAATGCCATCCCGGCTATAGCAGACTCTTTTCAAAAGTATTATGAGAAGAAACAGGTTTTTCTGTAAGGATGCATTTTGGAAAAAGAAAAGAAAGTTATGGACATGGAGACAAAAATATTCTTCAGCGGATGATCAGATAACAACTGTTTCTGTGTATGATAATGCAAAAAACTCCAATCATAATGCTGGTCTCACTCACTGAATTTGTAAGGGATTACCTTCTCATTTTAAGTTCACTGTGTATAATCCAGCCAGATCTCAGCCACACAGATATCTGAAGACTCTGGACACAAAATTTCCTACTGAGTTCTGAAGTCTCTTATGTCTGTGACTATTAAAGATACAGTAAATGCCTTGATTATTCGTACATAAGTCTACATTAAGTGAAGAGCCGTTAGTAACAACCAAAGTGCATCTTATTATGTCTGTATGTCTTAAGAGTTTCTTCCTGTTGATTAGTTCAGTGTTACAAAAACAGATTAGAGTACAGAATTTCCCCCCTGAAATTTAAGAGAAAGAAAAAGTGAACTAACCACTGCAAACAAGAGTGTGACCCACCAAAAGGAAGAAGTACTCTAATCTGAAAATACCAGTGTGACAGACATCGAATGCACTATTGGTGGACTCACCATGGAGGGATGTGTTGTGGTACAGCATGAATATTAATTATTTTTTTTCATGAAATTGTCAATTCTGGTCAAATTCTGTTCGTTTTGCTCAAAATTTTACTGTCCTAATTGCTAGTGTACTGCTTCCTACCAATGAACATTCCTGCTTAGTACTTCTCCAATTGAGTTGTTACTTAATTTCACAGATAGATCACTTGTTCCAGCCTTAAAAGTATGAGTGTTGCCAACACTCCCACCACCAGTTCCTCCATTGCATATAGAGTTGGAAAAATGTATGCACTCAGGTCAGTGTACTCAGCACAGGAAGAAAGAAAATGTAGCTGCTTCTATTTGGCTGATCAGGAAATACCAAAATAAACACTATAGGGAAACAAATAATGTATCATTCTAACTCCCAGTGCAATTTGGAAAATGTACAAATCCTTTTTTTTTAATATTTTCATGTCAGAGTGATTCCTTTTATTGAAAATATCAATTAAATATTCCTGCCCTGTCCCCTGACCTCTACCCCCTGTCTTCCCTCCAGAATAAAAAGACTGTTATGGAGGAAGAGTAGTTGCCTCCTGGCATTAAAACATGGACTGTGTGCATCCATCTGTTCAATGGAAATCATAGACCCTTGAGTCACACGAAATGGTGACGCAGAATCAGAGGGAGATGACCTTGGGAGGCTCTCTGTCAACACAGTTCTGATGCTTTCATTGTCATTTGTAATCCTCGATGATTCTTTGTCTTGTCTTCTGAAGGGCCTTAATTTTTGTCCTCTGGAAAACTGAGATCAGAAAGAAATATTTCCTTGCAGGAGGTAACATGCCGTAGGGAGTTCTTTGATTGTGTTTAGTAAAGGCTCTCTTCCTTCTGGTTGCTGCCCTCTGTGGTTCTCCCTCTGTGGAGAAGGTTTTTGGCCACTCTACCACCACGATCCCTCCAGCTCGGCCCTACAAAGTCCTCTCAGATGCTTTAGCCAGCATTCATTTCCTCTTGCTCATCCATTCCTGCAAGAAACGTTACTGTCCTGTCCTTTCTTGTCTAACCCCAGGAAAAATTAAGGATACATGTATGTAAGTATATTTGTGTTCCGAGAAGTGATCCCTGAGTGGTTTCTCCTGTTGTGAAATTTTGCACCACTGAGATATGCAAAACTGCCTATAAAACAGTTTAGGGTGCTGGGCACTCACAACTCGTACCTCCGGAAGAGCACTGAGGGTGTTCAGCTCGTCTGGGTCTTGGCCACGGGGGAATAACACAGGAAGGATTTAGTCATACCTCATACGAGAAATATTTTGCAGATGCAGCTCAATGAAGGCATCTGGACCAAGAAAGATAATTAAACCAGGACAGAAACAAAGACAAACTCCTTTCATAACCTAAAGAGAATTTGACCAATTGAGTCCCTTTGTTTGCATCAGCTAAACATTCGTGCATGGAAATCCGATGGTTAGAATAAATATTTGGTGCCTACTTGGTAATATTCATGAAATGCATTTACATGTTTAGATTTTTCCAAATCTGCATACCTAAACTTTAAGCATATGTGCAATCAGCTTCAAGTTTTCCAAACAAAAATAGACTAAGAAAGGGGGGGAAAATAGCATCTGCTCCTCAGCTAATCAAACCACCCAGGGAGATTGTCAATAAACAGAGCAAGGACCGGGTCCTCCTGCCGCTCCTTATTTCCTACGTGTCATATTCCATAATGGCCGTTAACTGAAAGCAGATCGTTGAAGGTTGCTGACAAGGGGTTGTTGTTTTTCGTTTTTTTTATTTAAGAAAGGCCAAAACATGGTTGAGTGGGAAGCACTGGCAAAACTCTGGGGTGAGGAGAAGAAAGTGTGAGAAATAACTTCCTCATCATCAAAGTGAGAGGAGGGTAAAGAGTTGCTCCAGGTATGAGAGCAGAGCTCCCTGCAGCCACTGAAGGGATCCTGGTGGGGTTAGAGGGCATGGAAATGAAGGAATGAAGTTAAGAATGGGAATCAGAGGTGAGAGTATTTTACTTTTTTGCCGTTGTTCCCCACCTTTCAACTCTTTTTTAGCTAGCAATAAATAATTAATAAAATAATAATTTCTTTTTAATGGAAAAAAATTACTTTTCACCAAATCAAGTCTGTTTTACCCATGAAGATTGATAATTTTATTGATAATTTTTGGTAAGTTTCCTGTCTTATTTTGTCCCCTCTGTCCTCTTGAGGAGGAGTAGTGAGAGAGAAGTGTGTGGCCAAGGCCAACTCTCCGCAGAAGGAAAGTCATGATAGAAATATATAAGAGGATTTCCTTGACAAAACCAATTATAACATTTTTGAATGTCAGGAGGCAGTCTATGACTATATGATATAGTTCACAGTAAACAACTGGAACAAACCATCCAGTGGATGTTCTGAAGAAAATATCAGCTCTTCCTGGCATGCCTAAGTATCCCTTAAGAAGGGTTACTGGCCATCTTATTTAATGGGTTCTTGTGCATGTTGAAAAAAAAAGATGATTTCTCTCTGTGCTGTTAGAGCAACACTTTGAGTGGATGGAGTGCTGATATACCCTGAATTGAAAAATATTATAGTATATGATGTCCTTAATGTTACATGTTACTTAGAAATGTATCCCATATGGGACTAATGAGAAAATTAGAATAAGAAACATGCCACCATAGGGAAAAGTGAGGAAAAAGGGTGACAGCTGTTTCATCCATGACCATTTCATACTAACAACAGCCACTTTGGGGTTTTTGTTTGGTTGGGGTTTTTTTTGTTTGCCTTTTTTTTCCTCTTTTTTTCCTCCTCCTTTTATTTTTATTGAAAATAAGGCTCTCTCATGGTTTTATACAATGCATAACATACAGCCCTGTCAGCTTGTACATTATGTTATGTTACGTTTTCCCCTTGACTGGTCAACATGTGGTAGACATGCTGTTACGTTAAAACTGGTAGCGCTGGAAAGAATCAGCATAAGCAGGATGGAAAGTGGTTGGGGTAGGAGTAACAGATATTTTCCCAGTATAATGGTTGCAGGATCTCCCAGCCAGAAGAAGGCCTGCGCCAGAAAGGAAATGGTGGCGGAAAGAGCCAAAACCTGCTGGTTGTGGAGGTAAGGTGTTACTTTCTTTTTTTGTACCCGGGTTATGTGCTGCCAACCCTGTGGCAACAGCTCTGAGTATGTGGCCATGGCCCAGTCCATGACAGTACCACTGTGCCTTTGTAATCCCTCTTCCATCAGACCAGGATGTGCCATTCTGTGCTTTTCAACATGTGGGCTGCAACGGGGAGTTTGTGCCTAAGCAAGGTATCTTGGTGCCAAAGCACCACGTCACTCTTTCCTTGAGCTGCAATATGCTGTAACACACTGAGGAGGTTGCTGTAAGGTTACCCCACACTCTCATCCTGACTGTAAGCAGAGCTTAAAGCAGTAGCCAAGATGTATAGAGAAATTACTTCAGATTTATTTACAGAGACTCATTTGTGTTGAAGTAGCAGTTTTCTATTGTGTCAGCAGCTCTCTATTGCATTTATTTGTTACTGTGACATTAGGCAAGAGTACAATCCTATTAAACCTGTACATTACATTTCACAGAATTGTAAGCCTTTTTTATTTCACAGAATGAGAAGAAATATGAATTCTTACTGCTGAAAATTCCTGATACAGCAGTCAAGACTAAAAATACTGTAACTTTCGAGTAGGAGCTTGGTGGGTTTTTTTAAAATCCACGTATTTTATAATAATTTAATTCCTAAAATAAAATTAACTGGGTTTTGCCATTAGGATGATAAGAAAGATACTTAGACTTCTATCAGTGAAGAATAGAGAGGAAAGTTATCACGCTGTTCTTCTCAGCTGGCATCTTGTTTAACGAGGAATTTCTTTGTTTTCAGTTTAGTCTCTTGCAGTTAAACCATTGACGCAAAGTTTTAAAACTGAGCTGTTAAAAACACAAGTTTCAAATGGCAATTCCATCTAAGCCCATGCTATGGAAGACCCTCTGAGCATTGAGATGGTTACAGAAAGATGGTGGCCCTGGGATTTCGCCACGCATTCTCAGGGCCAGCTGAGGGGCTCACTCTCACCGATCCTGCAAAAACCCTCAGCAGAGACATTCTTCAGAACATCCTCAGGTAGCAAAAAAGCACTCTATTGAATCACTGTTCAGGAATGCTTTGGTTTTCTTCAGGGACAGCTAACATTTTATAGCAGCAGTGCTGACTCTCTGAAAATTCCATGTGAGTGAATGACCGCACAGCACAAATTTGCTTCTTTTAATTTTTGTGAATGCCTTGGGAATAAGAAACAGATCATGATTGGAAAAAGAGTGTTTGGTGAGATAGGCATTTAGTCTTGTCCTCATTTAGAGTACAAATGGAGGAAAAATAATATTTCTGCAAATCCCTTCCAAAAAGGGAGTGAATGGGAAACCAGCTTTGAAAGTCTCTTACCAGTGAGGTAAGAGTGCATGAGATCAGAGCCTATAAATGCAGCTTTTTTTTCCTGCTAACACGATTAACTATTTTAATTAATATGATGGATTCACTGGAAATGATAAAGATATGAGAACTTGACTTTCACTAGAGACAGAAGTCTATGGTCCTGTTTCAGACTCTGGGTAGGAACTAAAGAAATTCTAGTTCATTTCTTGTTTATGTCATGCCTTTGGTGTTACCTTTTACAAACCCTTGTGTTTCTACATCTGTTCTATCTCCCATAAAAAGAAAATAATACCTTCTCTCCTTGGAGATGTTTTGTAAGGGTGTATTTGCAAGACACTTCAATCATTTTGTGATCAATCTCATTGAATTTCTGGGGATGGAAAGTCTATTTGCAAAAGATTATAAGATCTGATTACAAGGTCTGTTCAAATACTTCCTTACTGGCTATTTTATTTGCTATGATACAAAATTTGTTGAAAATTTCCCTCTGCCAACAATTTCTACACTATTTGTAATACATAGCAGTGCAAAGTTAAGTTATGACAAATTTTGGGCTTTAAAAAAGTGACTGTTTTAAAGTTCTACTTGTACTTCTCAGTGTGAGATTGTTTACAGCAATATGAATTTTCTGAGGCAAACTTTCTGTGAGACTGCACTGAATTACACCAGCTAGAGATCTGGCCTGTTGTGTCTATATTAATAATAATTTTATCTGAAGTTACAGTAATTTTAAATGTTGACAGCAAGGCTATTTGTTTTCTGCCATGCACTTGTATCTAGCAATGCCTGAATATTTACATCTTTGTCTCAGTTTTGTGACAAAATAATGCGGCAAAACAGTGTTTAGTACACAACTGTTGACTCAATTTGGTTATAATTTTCTTTTTTATGGGTAAATCATTATGCAAATGGAAATGACTGCACATGTGCGTTATTATTAATTTTTATCCTTTTCAAAAGTGTAGATAGTTTTGAATCTTAAATCCCATACTGAATAATTATTTACATCAGCATATATGTTATTTTCAAACTTTCATACTGTGAATCATATGTGCTAACATAGTAATTGTTTGAACAGTTGAGATATTAGATGAACTTCAAAATCTTAGCTGGTGAAAAGTTGGAGGCATGAGGAGTTCTGTGAGAGGTAAGCAAGGTTTATCAAAGTTCAGTGTCGAAAAAGTAAGATGACACACATTTACATTTTGGTACTTCCTGAGGTGATTTGCAATTTTTTTATTTGGCCAAACATTTGCATTAAAATGCACCTGTTTTCCTGCTTGTAAGGGAAGATTTTTATCCATCCTAACTCTCTAATGCAATGTAAGAAGATCTGTGGTAATATCAAATTCTAGCCCTGATGACTTTGCTTGGATAAAAGTTCCCTGTGGAAGCATGAGTACAGAGGCCACCAGAAAGCAGGGCTGGGAGAAAAATGGGATCCTCAAGGCTGGGGCACTGGCAGCAGGGATGCCAACAACCCAGGGAATTCTGTGGCAGCCTGGTGAGGCTGAGCTGAGGCACAGCTGAGACAAGGTAAAAAGACTTCTCTAAGGCAAAGGCAGGATTTTGAAGCTCTTAAGCAATCCAGTATCACCAAGGTCAGAAGGCAAACTTTTGCCTGCTTTGTCCAGGGTGAGTGAAGAAAGAGAAGGCAGGGTTCCCTTCTAGAATTCCAGAGTTCAGGCTGAGGTTTGAAAGTGCCTCCCATCCCAGCGTGATTTCAAAAAGTGAGTCATGGTTGCATGCGTACAGCATGAGGCACCTGAAAAATGCCAGCTCAACCAAGACCCTGAGCATTTGATCTCTAGTTTCAGTCATCTCAAGATGGAGAAGAAACTTGGAGCTGGGAAAGTACACAGAGTTTCTACTCATGTCTGAAAGTGTAAAATTAATAATTTGTACTGGCTGTTTTTCTAATCTATTATATAAATATCAGGGCATCTCCAATTCCTTGTGCAATAACCCTGTTTTCATGCACAGGAATATCACATCTTGAAGGAAGACATTTAACAGCAGACATCACTGTAGGTTTCATATTATAAAGAAATGTTTCTAAAACTTCTTTTGTAGTTGACTTTTCTTTTAAGCTGAAGTATATTTTGCATTACAGTATTTTACCCCAGGTGTCCTGGGTACTAATGCAAGTTACTTTAAATATATGTGTGTTTGTGTGTGAATACACACTGTTGTACTATTGACCTCTGCTGAAAAATGTGATGCCATATCACAGCAGTGTGTTTTCCCTTCAGAGCAGTACCTTCCTCATCAGCATCTCACAGATGGCAGCTCATGAGAATGAGACACCTTAATATGGTCCTTACTGAAATGGATCTTTAATTTTTTTTTTTTTCCATGAGTTTACATCATTAAGCATTTTCATTAGGACATGTAGAGGGCAAGTTCCTTGAGTAGTGCTGATGGTGACTCAGGAAGACATCATAGTGAAAGTTATATGTACCATAAATATATTCATATTTACAACACTGGAAAAGACAAAACCTCAAGTTTATATCCAGAGTTAGAGACCAGATTCAAAGTTGTGTTTGGCTAATCTGTCATCTATCTCTTCCCACAAAAAATGCTGGTTTTTGGTTTTGTTTTTAATATTTTGACTCTGAGCTCTTTTGAAGGGGTTTCTGGGGTTTTCTGTAAATAATGTAAATTAAATGCGAAACGTGATTCATTGTAACAAGAAAAAAAACCTTGAAAATCTGTGTGTTACTTTTCAAGGAAAATCTTGTGTTTTCTAAAAAGTTAAATGCATTAGTAACTGCTGATGAATAGAGAAATATAATGAAATATGTAGGGGGGCTTTTGTAGATTGAGATGGCTGTACTTTAAGTCTTCTAACATAATAACTATTGTAACATTGTTTTGAAATGTTTTGCAGAATTCTGGAGCTGAGAGAGAAATAATCCAGAGCTCAGAGAAGACAGAAAACATCTTGTGGTACAGCAGTGTAAGAAGGCAAACTAATATATGTGACTGTAACAATGTTCAGATAACAAGTATTTTGTTTCCACTGATTAAAAATGGAATAGGAGAAGAGTTTGCTGAGATTCATAAAATAAAAGGTGTCCTCTTAGTTTTTAATACAAAAACATCCATATAGAAGAAAGGCTAGCATTAAAAAAGTCTCAGAAATTTCTATCTGATCATAAGTAAGTACTGGTCACCAGTAAAAGATCAGCTGTTGCTAATATTTTTTTTCTTTTTTTATGCAAGAGCACTCGGGATCTGGCGATAATACTCCACTTCAGAAACCACTTTGTGGTGGCAGCTGGCAAACACCTTCTTTCTTAGTGTCAGTCCCAGGGATACACTTGGAACATATGCTGGAAGATGAAACAAATACTGTGTAGACAGCCCAAAAAACTCCCAGTTTGTAATTTATTTTTCAAGATGAATTCAATTTGTTTGCTACATCAAAAAATCACCAAAAAGAATAGCATGGAAGACAAAAGAACTGGCCAACAATTGCAATTTGGAAACAGTGTAATTCCCCTGTGTGTTTCTCTGAAAATTGTTCCTTTAAGAATAACAGTGTAGTATCAGCAGTCTCTAAGAAATTGCTGTTAAGTTTGTGAGATGAATGATTCTAGCTGACATGGTTCAAAAGAGAATGAACTATGCCAATAAATGGTGAGATGTCATCAAAGAGGCCAAGAAGACTGCAAAGGTTTAAATTATCACCCTAAAGTAACTCTCATGATGTAAAGAGCATTTTTTTTCTTTGCAGCTTATTAGCATTCTCATTCTTCTCAAAAAGGCAGATGGAAATTTTGTAAATATTGACATATATTAGAGTTTTCCAGAATTATTCTTGTTCTGTAACTATCATGTTGCAGGGAAAATATATAGTTGATAAATGGAATAATTCCTGTGCCACAGATACCACATCTGTCACTCATATGTCACTGACTTGGGCCTGCACCAAGGTGATCAGAGAATTTCCCACACTTACCACCTTCGTCCAAAGATATTTCTTTTTAAAGCACTTTGTCATGTCTTTCAAGATCTATGTTAGTGATTGTAGAAATCTAAATGAAGTCTCCTTCCTCTGTTTATTTTAATTGAAAATACAGGCATATATGTATATATATAAAAAATAAATATTATTAATTATAAAATAGTCTTTGTAGATGTGTTTCAAAGTTTAGAATTCCCAAATAAAACAATATTCCCAACAGTATTTTCCTCATTTAAAATTATTCATATGCATTCCCCAGAGTACTGGGAAAGCAGACAGCAGAGGCTTTTTATATACAGCATATAACTGACAAAATCAGGTTCCCGGCATACAGATAAAAAGGTGTCCCATTTCTGCTGGATCCACTTTTTGAAACCCTGTGATGTCTTTTTTGATTCAGTCACTGAGAGCGATGCCCAGAGAAGGGATGGCATAATTTTGGGGAGGGAAGAGACTCGTGTTTCAGGAAAAGTGAGTGCTCGGTATCCAGAGATCATCTGGGAACCAAGTGAAGAGAGTATGTGTGTGGTCTGGGGTCAACTGTCCCCATTGTTCAGTCTAGTCTGTCTCTCAATACAGAACTAGTCATTCTGCAAGCCCTGCCTCTGTAACAGAGCCAAGAATAGAGGGTGCTCATTTTAAACAAGCATCTCACTGATGCTCACATTTGCCCCCACTGAATTTCATGGATGCTAAACTATTGCTTCTGAAAACGCTGCCTACTTTTTCTTACCTGTTCTACCCTCTCAGAAGGGGAAAGGAAGCAAAGGATTTCTCCTTACATGAGGAGGGCCAAGCCCTTTGCTGTGGAAATCTTGGCAGGTCCAGGTCTTTAAGCTGGAGGAAAGTTTAGGCTGAGGAGCCTGGCATGAGTGGTGCTGCAGCCATCAGCAGCTGGTTCTGCCGCTGAAGCAACAGCTGCTGTACCTGGGGCTGAATCGGGGTATGCTAAGTGTTAACAGGGATATTCCTAAACTTTTAATCTTCTGACACTGTGTCTGTTGCTTTGGAGAAACAGTGAGCTGTGAGTAAAGTTATTTAACAGTTTCTGTCAAAAAATTTGGAACCTCAATGGCTATTTGACATAAGTACTTGGGAGATATTTTTCTGGAAAATGTTTCAAGGCCAGAAGCTAATGCTATTTTATAAATGTTTTTCTTCCTTAAGCAGCATTCTGAAGGGGATAAGTTCAGTTTTGAGCATTACCTCAGACAGTTTTCATAAACACATTTTTGAAGATGGTGGCTGGGCTGGCTTTGTTTGAAAATACAGTTTCCCTTTTGTGAAACTTTATTCTAAATTATTATTTGAATATTGGATCCTATCATCCTAAGATCCTTGAACACGTAGAAACCTTCCAGAATTAGAGAAGATAGCACATCTCTGTGTTTAATAGTCCTGACAGACTTTTCTTCTAGGTTCACTTCTAATTGTTCTTTTATCCCTTTTATTATTTCTGGCTCCAGAATTTCCTGTAGCAATAAGCTCCATATTTTAATTACACGTCCAATGAGAAAGTATTTACTTCTGTTAACTTTAAACAGGCTGTAATAATTTCATGATCCTCAGAATGAGAAATAATTATAATAGTTACCTATTCATTCTCTCCATGCCATTTTTGGCGTGCTTTACTTTTCTAATATCATAATTTATTTCTTTCTTAATCAGTAGAGTCATAATATGTAGCAGATCTCTCCTACACTGCTGAACAGTGGCATCATCCCTCTTTTTCTAGGAGATAGAATGCCACAGGGAAGTATTTTAACAAGATGCTTGTGTTGTCCTGGTCTGTGCTAAACTTGGAGCTGGGAGCAGAAACAACTCATCTGATTTCAAGTGCTTTGATGCAACCTAAGAGTAAGGATAGTTCAGTGTGTACTTTTCTCTTACCTTTTAAGTTTTAATGCATTAGTGGTGTAGAATATTTGTGGTGTTCCAAGAAGAGTGCATGTCTGATTCATACACGCCTGTCTGAACAGTGAGGGAGCAGTCACCTTCTGCAATTGCAGCAGTTTTCCACCCAACTTCAAGGGAACCCTGATGATGACAAAATTGCAAAAATCTAGTAGTGAGTGTACATAGGCAAGTGTGGATTTCTATCAGATATTTTATGCCAGATTCTGCTTAGTTTTAAAATGACATCTGACTAAAGGTGTGTGAAACAAGGCAGAGATTGGTACCACAGGACAGTGAGAACCTTGACGAGCTCTCCTAATGCCATGTTTTGCTATCCAACAGCTTGGCTAGAGGTCTGTTTGGGTCAAGCTTCTTGCTGGAGTACCCGGGCTCCAGTCACACTCCCTGGGTGAGCTGTATCCTGTGACACTTGGCATTAAGCAGACTGCAAGCACCAGTGAGAGCTGGCTGGTGAACAGGAGGCTTCCACAGCAAGAACAGCAAAAAAGGGAAGATCCATAAGACCTGGCAAACAGATTTCACTACCAGCACAGCCTACTTCAGAGCAGAATTTCTGCCTGTTTTAAAGCAAAAAGTGGTGTCTTTTTATCATAGTTGTAGCTCTGAGACAGTAGGTGAAAATGCTTGGAAGCTAAGAAAGTTGGATCAGTGCTTGTTGTTAATGGGTGTTTTTGAGAACTGTGTTCATAGAGATGTTATTCTCTAAGTGTGTGTCATTCAGTATCATCATACTAATGTTGATATTATGATTCTTAGGTTCAACTGAGCAAGAATTCACCGTATTTTCTGCTACGCATTTCCAATGAAATGGAAATATCAGTTCAAATATTTTGGAGAGTTAGATATTCTTTAATAAATAATGCATGAATAACCATGTGTTCAGGTCTTTTTCAGTCATCTGGGGGGAGCAGAAGGAAAGAAGGAAGAAAAGTAGGGAGAAAACTAATAAGGTGAAAGTTGGGTGATAGTTTTCATTTTACTTGAGAGGGGGAAATGGAGAACTTTATTAAATTAGAATTTTCCGTCCTAAGGTTTAGGATTTACTCGTGACAGACCTTTTGTCTAGGTCTACAGCAGTGAAATGGATCTAGGTCACTTACTTGACCATCATAGTTATTAGGCAGATGGGAAAACCTACTTGCCTAAGAACTCCGACTGGCTAAAATGGTAAAGGATTAAGCCCATGGACTGAGACCAATGCCTAAGGTTTTCTTTTTTTCTAGCATTGTGGTTGTTGGTATGTTTGTATTGTAGTTAATTTCTGCAGCCCACACAGCAGATTAGACAGACAAAAGAAAGAGAAGCATATCTGGAAGAATGCCACCATCTACTGAAAAATACTGTAGGTCTGCCCTCTTCTGGGCAATAGGGTTCCAGAGCCTGCTGTGACAGGTTTTTGGTTTCCCTCACACTATTTTTCAGCCAGCTGTGTAAGATTTATAGGCCTGTGAGCTGAGACAGCTCTTCCTGTCTTCTCCTCCGTGTTATCTCAAACGGTGAGACGGTCCTTCTTGCACCTATTAGAAATTAACAGAAGTCAGGAATTAGGAATATGAGGTCATCAGCTTGCTGGGAAAAGATAAGCTCTGCCCTCCCTTCATTGTGAGCTCCTATGGAACTTGGAGTGCTCTGGAGGCAATGCTTTAGGATATGCTTTACACAAATCCCAGCCTCTCCATGTGTTGAATGTCCTGCCCAGTACTGAATGTCATAATACAATGTCTTCTCACAGGTAACATAAATATCCGTGTTAAGCCTGGATCAGAATAAAAGAATCATAGGGAAAAAGAAAATCCAAAGAAGGAAATCGCAATTTAAAGACTTAGCATGAGGAAATAATCTCTCTAATTATGATATGCAGTTTCACTAGGCTCATTTTGCATCCAGAAACCCAAAATGAGCATTTTCTCAGAGCCAATAAAAGTTAACTCTTCCTGTCTTTTCCATGGGTAAGTAAATATGAAAACCTTTCACTGTCTAGTTATTTTGGGATCTTCTATTCAGTCACTTGACATATTCTGATTCTTATTTGTAACCATTTTAAATCCTCAGTGGTTTTGAAAACATAAAGGTAGGGTGTTTTTGTGATTATTTCCTGCTTTAGACTACCAGACTCTGGATCTACCTGGACCCAGTCACACTTGCAGGGCTTTGCAGTAGATTTAGAGTGCAGCCTGTACTGTGAGATGGCATGGTTGGCCTGCCTGGGTTTGCTCGGAGGGACATTGTTCAGGGTCTGATTGCTGGATTATCCCAGTGTCTGTGAGGGATGTTTGCCATTCCACATCATGGTCTGACATCTTGTTATAATCTACCTTACTTCTGCATGCCTTGTGAAGACTTGGCAGTTTTCTTCTCACTTAGACAGTGTGTGTGTATCAAACCTCTGGCTGCGGATGAGAATGCCTGGAACTAAGAACATTCGCACCCCTCATTTTCCTTTTGTGAAGCTCAGTTTTCACGGTTGCTTTCCAAAAAGACAATTTGCATATTTCATCCATTGTTAGTAAACAGATTATAAGGCACTGGTTTGTGTGCTAAATCACAGCAAACTGCGCTTTGTGAATCTGATTCTCATCTCCCCTTCATTCTAACCTGGCTTAACTCCATTGATTTCAGTGGAATTACTGCTGATTTATGTTGTGAAAGTGAGGGGAGAATCCAACAAGCAAATTTCCCTTTTGCACATGAGCGTGCCAAAAGAAGTCCTAATTTACCATTGTGAATCTCTTCCAATACAGTGCTGGCTTAATTTCTTTTGAATTACTTGGCTGTAATGTTACTGCAGTGAATCAGGCCCAGGATTCATATAATTATCTTTGTGTGCTTCTTTCTACTAATTTTTTTTTTCTCTGTGTATATTACCTCATGTGAAGACTGAATTTACTGTCTGCTTTGCAGGTGACTGGTATATGACTCTATAAGGAAATGAACTTTTTGAAATCACAAAATCAGTTCAACAGAAA
Source organism: Melanocharis versteri (assembly GCA_013397845.1). NCBI lineage: Eukaryota > Metazoa > Chordata > Aves > Passeriformes > Melanocharitidae > Melanocharis > Melanocharis versteri. Next base: position 557,182 of record VZTG01004579.1, read on the forward strand.
ATAGCTACTACAAATGGGAATTCCAACGCAACAAATCTTTGTTTCTAGTTGTGTCATACTGTCAAAATAACCTGTAATTTCTCCCCAGTCTTTTTACAGTAGTATCTCAGTGTGTACTATAATTACTGAATGCTTTTGCTGTAACATGACTTTGGTAATGATGTGAAAATGCTGCTCTGCCTGTCCTTTTATCTTGAGAAGGATATACATAACACAATATAGCTAAATGTGTGAAAACTGCTTACTCACACATAGTTGTATCTAGCAATAACTACACAAAACTTAGTTTTCAGCAGTCTTTTCTGGTTTTTGTACCTTTACATATTTGTTATAAATCCAGTCTGGAAATTAATATACCTGTGCATTTAAGAATAAAATACAATACAAAGGAGTCCATCTTTTAAAAATCCAAGTAAAATATACATACAAACTGGTAAGTGCCATACTAGAATCAATATAAGAAACTGGAAAGAGTAACTGAAGGATTCATATGTTATGAATATTTGGCAGAAAGAGAATTTTCTGTTTGCATGAACAAATTATACAATTTTGCATCATGCTGTTTGCACTTACACTAGGCAAGTTACAAACATAATATTGATGAGGAAAATCTCTTCCATGATCCAGATTTCTTTAGTAGCGGGTTTTGTACACTTGACAAAACAGCAGGACTTACACTCCTAGATTGCTGAAGTGCTTTGAAACATTTCTTCTCCACCTCTGTTTGCCATATACCCTACATGAAAAGCATAATATTAAAATCAGTTTGATGGCTGTGTTTCTGCAGCTGACTTAGGTGGAAAGCAGACAATCTCATATAAGAGATTCCCTCAAATTCTTCTCTTCTAAGAGAATCCATGTGAAGAGGAGAGGAAAACACTGGCTGAGAAGCAATAATGATGGGTGTTTTCACTACACTACAGTTGTAATCACCTGTGCGTGGGGTAAAATTTTGCTCCACACATCTACTGCTACCCCGGAGTGGCTCTTGAGGCACAGTTACCTGGATCCACCATCTAAGCTTTCACAAACAAGTAGCTCTCTAGGTCCCTCCTTCCCGTGACAAAGGACTAGCTGAAGCATAAGAAGTTAAAATGAGACCTCATTAACTTGGCCATTACTGCACATACAGTAATGATTAGAAGAAAATCTGGAAGCAGGGAAAGAGTACATTTACACACATACAAGAAAAAGAAGAGATGACCTGAGTCTTTCACAAATAAACCATCAAGGTATCAGTTCCATAGAATGCCAGTGTTTACATTATTACAATGAAAAATAATTAAACTAGAGTGATTTGAAAATAGCAGTCACAATTCTGCCCAAACACTGCCGAGTGAGTAAGTAATGGCAATTATTGCCACTTCTTAGTCAAGCCCCACACAACAGAGCTATTGAAAAATAATTTTCCTGCAGCCCACTGTAAGAACAACTATTATAAACCCCTCAAACATGTTTCATAGGAGATGGCAATGTGAACACCTTTAATTCAGGTTTTCAATCTTTAATTTCATATGTTAAGTAGGGAGAATAAAGATATATTTGAAATGTTAAATGCTTTCAAACATTTCTTAATTTAACATGTCAACAGTATTTTAAATAATGCATCACATTTTCAAGGAAGAAGTAATGCGGTTTGTTGAGTTACACCCAACTTTGTACATTAATATTTTCTCTCTCATGCACTCATAAACACATCTGAATTTAAACATGCAAACTGTGTTTGTGCAGAAATGTGGATGGATGGACAAATGGGTGGATGGATATCTGCTTCCATTAGTGGTTTGTGTAAATAGTATGTTTGTAAAAGGAGTGGAGGAACACAATGAAAATCAAGAGTCAGTTGTTCCTAAAGAAAATAAATGCTTTCTGGTAGACTTGCAGTGTCAGTTGAGACATACTGTTAACTGTATGTGTCCAATGTCTGAAAAATACTACTAATAATAATTTTTAAAAAAAGTAATATCTTAGTAACAATTGGAAAAGTCTGAGCTATGTTTTGCTTCATTCCTGGAAGGTGGAGGGCAATACTGTTCAATTTCTCTCTGCTTCAGGACAGCATCTGTCACACGATAGGACTGCAGCACCAGTGCATACAGAGGATAAGCAAGAAGCAGGCCAAGGGAAATGAAACTGGTCTAATGCCAGTGTTGCAGTGATTGAAAGGAATGAGCTACAGTGCAAATACAGAATCAAATGCTGGGAGATACCATGGGACAACATGGAAAGCTGGAGGGTCAACTTTTTAACTCCCTCTTTACTTTCAGAACTAATGGTATAGATAATGGTTCAGCAGGCTGTTTGCTGAACATGGTCACTTTCTGCTTGGTATATTTACTAGCAGGAATATCAAATCACATTGTCCCCTAAAGTGTTCAATGTACCACTTGCGCTCCCTCTGTTCCAAGACCAGTTGTAATCAATCAGGCCACTAAATGCAAGAATCTTTTCTCACAGCATCTAAGGATTTACGGAGTATTTCACAAATGAGAACAAAGCATGTAACTGTGACTATGAAACAAACATCACACAGAGCGGTAAACAGGCAGTGGCACAGCAGGACATTCATACCACCAACCTCAGTCACCTGCTAAGTTAGCTGGTGAGGAGTCCCAGGCCCTTTGTGCAGTCAGTGGGGAGGGAGAGCTCTTCTGTGAGGCCATTCAGAGAAGCAAAGAAAGTCTTCTCATCTTCTCTGTTGCTTGTGCTAGATAATTTGATGTGGGTATTATGAATACTTCCTATAGAGTAGCAACAAGAAAAGAACTGCTGCAATGACGGGAACAGGCATCACAGCCCCACATCCAATTTTTTCCTTTCTAAATTGTGGGAGAAATACATTCAAATTCAGAGTCATCCTAGAGGATAGCTAGAGGATAAAACTCTGGGAAAAGCCTCCTTGCCAATGCTGTGGTGGATTCAAAAATTCTGGGCAAGAACAAGGAATCCTCAAAATGTTTGTGAACAGTATTTCTATGTGGAAGAGAAGATATGTCTGCAAGAAGTAATGGTGTTATAACCAGAGTTTTCTGATAGCTCCAAGAACCCAGATTTTATACTACAAAACTAAAATATCTTTGCAATTTGGGTCATTAGTTTATGTTAAATTGAAACAGAAGGAGCCAAGTCCATGTGGGACCAGAAAGAGAAATGTTCTGTCGTGCCTGTTAGTCCTGTCTGGCAGTAACATTCTGATATGATGCAAGGGAAAGGATGGAATAAGGCCCCTGGATTTGAGAAGCAAGAAGGGCAAGACTGTAGGAGTACAGGTGTTGCTCATAAAACTTGACTGAGGGTATTTTCTCCAGCACTCATGCTTGGAATGTCAGCTAAGAGAGGATATCTAAAATGAGCGGATAAACTGCAGGTGGTGTTTTGAAGAAAGTGGAATCTAGTTTCAGAATACAGTAGAAATTGTGTAAAGAACAGATTCAGTTCTTATTGTTGATAACTAATACTGGTAATAACCTAGTGTGAATCTATGCGAGTGCCTGTTTCTGCCAACCCTGCTTTCCATCCAGGCTACAATACTGGCCAGTGCTTTAATGGCACAATCTGGCCCAAGATGGGCATTGATTCAAAACAGCCAACTCAGAAATGAAATACATGGAAAGGGAAAAAACAAAACGAAACTCCATGTGAAAGGAAAAAGATCCAAACAACTGATGGTCTTTCTGATCCCTGAATGGATGCCAGTTGTCCTGAGGCAGTGAAGTGGCCAACAGATAATTCCAAACTTTGAAAGGCATCCATATCGCCACTCAGTCAGGCAAGGGAAAAAGAAACAGCATATTAAAAAAAGAGAGGAGGGTTAAAAAAATACCCCAGCTCTCTGTCAACAGCCTTTATAAAAATGTCTCTTAAAAAAAATGGATCTCAGGATGGATTTCCAGTCAGTCTGCCAAAGCCACATTTACCCACCAGGTCTGTTCCCTGCTCAAGCCAAGTTTACCATCTCACAGCAATCCTCGTGACTCAGGATAGCCAACAGGGATGACTAACGAAATTGCACTTCCGTGAACTATGGCAACAAGCACGTGGGGCACACTCCACAGAGGATAAAGTTGGAAATTCATGCATGGCCACCTTGTGCTTGCTTGCTTGTGGGGGAAAGAGGCTCAATCATCCACATTCACAGAGGGAGCAAGCAAGCTTTCCAGATCAACTGGCTCCTTCATGACGAGAGCAGGACTCGAGCCAGACATGTCACTCTCACTTTCTGCCTCTTTTATCTCTCGCCACAACTAGGGACTGCAGAGAGGAGATTGTTCTGGCTGGAAGCAAAGGGACACAGGTGGTATCAGCAGCTGCAAGCTCTTTAGCTCTCGTTGGCTCCACTTATTAGAACATGCATTGTATGTTTAATACATTGCCTCCCGTGGTGTGGGAGCAAGAGTTGGAGGCTGGGGGTGCTGCACTACGGTCTCTGGTATTGCTGGGGAGGGAAGGCAAGGTGGAGGCTGCTCCTAGTTAGAGATAATTAGAAGCTAGGGCTCCTGAAGAGAATTTGGTAACTCCGCAAGAAAACCAGCTGTCCTTGATTACAGTGATATATTAGTCACTCTATGGTTGCTGTGCCAGTCAGCATTTTGCATACAGCAAATAATTGCAGAGATATTTTCTAGGCAGAAATATGTGGGGACAAAGTTCTATGCATGGCTTACCTCTGAGATGGGCTGATTTGTTTGTTTATTTGTTTTTATACTGCTAGCTACAAAGAACAAAGGATTTAGGGAGGTCTGAGCCAGGTATCTTCCTTTTATTTACCTTTGAAATCTAAGGATCACCATATTTTAGTCTTGCCAAGCTCACTCTGTGTGTGATAATAACACATATGGGGGAGGTTCTACCATGAACAGTGTGATTTGAATCAGTTTAAATTATCACGTGCTCTGATAACTGAGTAAAATTTCATGAACTGCTATTGACACCTGTGGGAAATTATTTTCCATGCTGCTTATTTCTAGAAATATTATCTGAAAAATACTGTTTATTCCTTATAATCCTAATTAAAAAAAAAACAAAAAAAACCAAACTATTTGGTCATGATCTATTACTTTTATTTAAGGTTTTAAAACAAAAATCTGGGTAACTACAGGTCTAGCACTTTTGAGTATGAAAGTTATTGGAAAGTGTTTCCAGAGAAAATAATAAAAAAGTGTGGGAACAAATGGGTGAAAGGGGAGAAAAATTCAGCACAGGGTCATCAATGTCAATTGTTACCACACTCAACTGATACTACTTCTTGGTAAGGTTTTCTTAAACAAACAAAAAGCAGAAGATTTTGTCTGACTGGACTTGCGTGAAGCACTGGTGTCACAGGGGTGGAAAATTACCAAGGCATAAAGGGAGGATTTGGTCAAGAGCTTTGAGGTGGGGCAGAACAGGTTAAAGGGCATATGACAGTATTTTGTGCTGAAAGAGCGTGTATTGCAGTTACAGGTCCCTGCAGGCTCAGTCCTATGACAGGTTTTACTTAATACTTGCATGATTGACCATGTCATATAAAGCAAGAGAGTGCTAATGAAATTTGTTAAGGTTTTCCCAACCTTGGGAAGCCTTGGCTGTGGAGATATATAGGATACATACCAGAAAGGCAGTAGGGATGGGAGTCTTAATCAATGGAGGGACAATACTACGCAAGATATGAGCAGTAGCATGAAGTGCTTGGTCACCACGAAGCAACAACACTTTCAGGTGCTTTTTGTTAGAGCTTCTTACCTGGAAATAACAGAAGGGAAAGAATTGGGTGTGCAATCAGTCAAGCACACTGATGGTTGAGACATATAAGGCCGATCCCATGGAAAAGGCAGATGCAGGCCTAGGATGTATTGACAATGAATAAAATCTAGAGTTCTCAGTAAAAAATCCATAACTATGTCAAATAGTTGAAAATAATTCTGATCTATAGAAATATGTTAAGTTTTGCTGACAAGATGAAATAGCACCTACGTTTTCGAAATGCTTGAAAACAGGTGTTCAAGTACATGTCAAAATAACCACAAAAAATTTATTTGGCTCATTCTCCAGATTGAGAGATTTTACTCATACTTATGCTGTTCTGTTAAACCTAAATATAATCTTAAGCACTTCTTCACCTATTGTTGTCACCTATCATATGACTATGAATTTTCCTCCAGCTTCTGTCCCACTCCCTCCCCAAGCTCTTTTTGTGTCTAACTGCCTGCAGTGGGAAGCAGTGGAACAGTTGTAAGGAAGAAAGCCACTCACAGAGGACAAAAAGAAACTGGTGTTTGCCATCAAATGAAAATAACTTAGCCAAATGCAGTCAAACTCTTGGTGGGGACTGGGAGAGTTTCTGCAGTACCACAATACTTACCTGTCATATAAAAAAGACAACACACATTCCCTGAGCTCCTTTAGCCTCCCCACACCTCCCACTCCCAATAAGCTGTATAGTCCTGAAGCAGTTTTATTCTAGTTTTGAATGCAACGTGCAATTGTGTAATTCACTGTGGCATAGTTGACAGTCCTGACATCTAATGTAGATCTTTCTTTAGGAGATGTTGAGGAAACAGTATTTGAAAACTTACAGTTACCCTGAACAGTCACCATTGGGATCTACCCTGATATCAGAGTACTTCTACTACATCATGATATCCTCAGTAAAGTATTTTTCTAGTTCACTAAATCCTGAAGTATATTAAAAGATATGCTGTCTGGCTCGTGTACTTTAAGTCTAGTGGGAAAACCCAAACCCCCCCGTGTAAGTTACACCCAGCTTCTTTCACTTGCTAACAGGTTTTGTTTGTGGTGTTTTGTTGAGTACTGTTACCATCCTGGCCTAGAAGATAAAAACGCTCATTTACTAACCAGCTTTTTCATTATCTCTTTAGCCCTCCCCCAACATGAAACTACAATGAAAAAAAATGAAGCATGAAGTACTTCAACTTCTTACCCAATGTCAGTGGATCATACAGTCTCTAGAACCAAGATTTCCACGTGCAGATTAACATTTCCTGAGACATTAAGTCAAGTAATTATGAACACAGCTTGATTACTACATGTAATCAAAGCCAGGCTCGCTGTTTTGGACCAGTTTTTTCTAGCCAGAGTAAGCACTGTTATTACGAACTCTTGCTTTTCCTGATTTTCATCTTGTTTACAGGCTGGAAAAACAGAAATGTCATAAGTAACTGAGGGAAAACTAGGCTAAGTAGAAACTCGTCGTGGATTTGGCCTCATTTCACTCACACCCTTTCCCAATATTGCAAATAGACTCCTGAGAGCAAGCATCAATGCCATGCAAATCTAATTGGAAAAGTAATAAACAGAAACGTACTTGGATGGTTTTCTTGCTGCTTATAACCCAGGAAGCCACCTAGAAATGTAATCCATTTCACTGAGTCTGTTGACATATTGACAAATAAGAAATTAGGAAAAAATATAAGTAAAATCATGTACTTTCTGATGCCCCTGATATTTGTATTTTCTGTCATATACAGTAGTGATTAGAGTACATTAACTGGTATCTGTCTGCAACTTCTCCGCAGATCCTTGTGTCCTATTCCTGTGCTATTTTATTCCTATGAAAGATAAAAAATTAACAGTCTGTAGATCAAGTAATTATAATCATGAGGCCACAGGTTGATAGGGCCTATGGAGAAATGTCTACCTTTAAAAATGTAAGTATAATTACTACATTATGTCTTGGAATAAATGGGAGAGAGGGGGAGCTGCGGACTTCTGTCATGGCTATTGAATCAAAACGAGGAGGAAAGGAAACATCACTGGCTAGGGCAGAGATTAGGCAAAAAAGAAGGGTTAAAAATGACTGTGGGGCAGATCCTTGACAGTTTTCATTCATTACCTACCTCCCTTGATATTCCTGCTAGCATTTCTGTTTTGTAGCGTTCTGTAAGATGTGCCAGGCTAACTGATTTTACATCTCCAAGGCACATTGTCTGTGCTGCTTGTGTAATAGTGCAGCATTTTGCTCACAAATACAAATAAGTACGCACTGGGAGGAAAGCTTGTCTCTCCCACCCCTTTACTCCACAGCTGTCTGGAACCACTCCAGGCCTCAGAAAGAGGCTTAAATTTGATTCTGAAAAGTTCAGTCTGTAAAGATAAGATGGTTGATTTTCTTTCCCCTGTAGACGTAGCTTCTGTCCTAACTTTCCTATTCTTCTGTTTTCTCCAGGAAGGCATTGAGGAAATTTTACATGAAGGTGGTCTTTTGGGGAATCAACACTTGCTTTGTTCTCCTCCTGGGGGGTGACTTCCTTGAATGTGGCTTGATCCCGAGAGGTGACTTTGCAGATTGAGCAAGTAAAATGCATACGGAGGTTTCCTCTCCATAGATGATGCTGCACTTAGGAACTTGCCAAAAGAAAGCTGACTGACCTGTTGCCAGATTTTCAGGCTTCAAATGAACCCTTTGGAAACCCGCACCTTTGCAAAGGTATTCTTACTTGAAAATGACTCCTCTGGCTTCCGCAGCCTTGGATGCCAGCTTGGAAGCAAGGAAGTGAGGAAGACAAAGCAGGGTGGGAAGAAGGGAGTCAGTGGGCAGATGAAGAAAAAGGCAAACCTGGAGCACTACCCACAGAAAAGAGTGCAACTCCTGCATCATGGCAGGAAGATAGTTAACCCATGGGTTATAGATATGGGTTATATGGATAAAACCACCATAATCTCGGAAATGCAATGGTGCTGTTAGAAGTAGGGAAGAGAATTTGCATGACGTCATGCTAGAAATACTTTCTCCTGCTCTTAATTTCATTACCTCTCTTCCTTTTCTTCTAACTTGCTGGGCAACTTTAAACCAGGCTTGTAACATGCCAAGGCCTCTGTTTACTCATTAGTGAAGTGTGTACAGTAATATTACCTACCTCAAAGGTTTAATGATTGAAGCTTAATTAATGCTTTCTTCTACAATATCTGTTGAAAGACACTACACTACTGCAATACTCCTACTGTATTATTACAGTTTTTAAGTTTTATTATGCCTTCTCAACCTTTGTTGTCATCATGCTCTCTTAGTATTTGTTTCACAAAAGCAATTGAGAGCTCTTTCAACGTGGGGGGAAGGAAAGGGAAAGTCATGTAGTAATAGGGAGGCAATAGCACTCTGTTTGAAACACTTACCTGTGGTGAATTCCAGCCATATATGGAGCCTTTCAATGTGGAGCCTCTGTGGGATGTGAGCAGTACATAGTTCCTAGAGATAAGGAAGGATTTGTCTCACTGTGCTACCGGTTTGTGCAAACACAAAGCCAGAGAGCAGGCCATAAACTAAAATCTCAGCTTTGTCTTGGACATAGATCCTCAAAAGAAAGTTTGCCTTTTGATACTCCCAATAAAACCCAGTCATTCTTTTGAGACATGGATTCTTTTTTTTTTTTTTTTGACATTACGTGGAATAGAGAGCAGACCGACAAATAAACCTATGAAATATTTGAAGGAGAAAACAAAGGATGTAGTAAGTGGCTGGACTTACTTTGTAGCTGGGTGAAATTTTGGGCTGGTGTAAGTCTAAGGGACAAGCACTGGGCATTTAGTTTAAAATCTGGAAAGGGAAAGGGTTTTTACACACATGATCATTTTCTTTCCTGATGGGACTGGAGGCCTGCCAGTGCTGGATCAGCTATATCTGGGCTTGACCAAGCGTTTCATTGCCAGAAGCCCCGTTCCTGGCAGCATCGCACCCCTTTGCTTCTGCCCCTAGGTGAAAAGGCCCTTCGCTCCAGCAGGAATGGAACCACGGGCTGAGCGTGGTAGAGTGCTGGTGGGTGCCAGAGAGTTGCCTTCTGCAACTGTGTTTGTGGAGAGAAGTGCCCAAAAATCTCACCCTTTGCCTCACACCTGCGCTTGAGCAGAGCAGTTCTGTGGCCTGTCTGGCACCTGCAGGACAGCAGACTGTAAATTAATGAAAGTTTGCAATCAGAAGGATGCATCAAAAAAAGAGAAAGTGAAACGGGCAAGTGAAATCCTTCTTGCTCTGTTTGGATTAATAAAATTAAATAATTGCTTGAAATCAGGTGTGAAGGAATATTATTATTCTATTATCAGTATTAATATTTATGTATTCTAGAAGGTAACTCTGTCTTAGAAATTAGATAGCTTGAATTGGACTGGAAGATTTTTCTCTTTAATTTCAGGGTAAGTTTGAAATAAATTAGGCCTCCAAATTTTGGACAGTATTCTGCCACCAGCAGGAGCAAGAGAAATCAACCAAGCGTCTCTTTTTCTGGACCTTTGACCTCTGGAATATTTTTGAAAATGCTTCCTGGCTACTGATGGTGTAAGAGTGAAAATTAGAGTATGATTTTTCAGTCCTCAATTGAGTTTGCATTGTGCAAGCACTTTCCTTTAGACTGCGAACTGTGGAAACTTCATATGAAAGTCCTTGAGAGGGAATAAACAGGGAAACTCACAGAGCCATTTTTCCCATCTGTAAGAATATAAGTTAACTTAGAGATTTCCAGGAACTAGAAATGCATTGCTGCCATTTCTCTCTTTATAGACCATAGCAAAGACCCTCCCCTTCCATTTCCACAGATAACCTAACTATTCAACTTTCTGGTGATCATTTCATGATCAAGACACTGATCTGAGATATGGGAGATCTATGTCAAATTTCTGGCCCTGCAATAGATTCCTGTATGACCTGGGGCAAAGCAATTAATACTTCTGTGATTTCATTCCCTGACTGCAAAACAAAGATGGTATAGCCTTTGCCTGTCTACAGGAGTACATTGCCAAGCACCTTTCCCAGCAGCAGTAAAATTTTGGAAGGAAAATTATTCCCTTTTTCCTGCTCTTCATCTTCTAACCCTTTAGCTGTATTAGTACAAGTGTTTGCAGCATCCAGCGGGTGGAAGAAAAAAAAAGACATGAGCATTTAACCTGGATCAGATCACTAAATTGGTGGATACTGGACTGAGGAGATAGTGCTGGGGACCTGAGGTGAAGCAAGAAAGCTCCAGCTGAGCATCTTTACTGAGACAATGCTAAATGGAATTGTACCCCATCTTCTAGTTGCACATGAGCCCCACCAGCACAGTTGTTGTTTACAGCATCGTAGCTAGACAGCCAAATTGCTATTGGACTCAAATTGTGATAGACTCTAGAAATGAAAGCATTTGTTAAATGACTATTGTCCTGAACAGCTACTTTAGAATTGGATATGTGGATAAAAGAAAATATCTCTGTTTTTCACTTGGGACAGTGAGTACAGGCTAATAAAGTAATTTGTTGACGGTTGAAACTGCATCAACACTAAGAACTGAATTCAGTTCCCTGCAATCCCTGCCTAGAGCTTTTCTCGGGGGGCTTTCTGTCCTCCCCACCAGCTTGAAGATTGTACACATAAATTAAATTAATTCAAAATGCACCTTCAGTGGAATTAGTAAGTGTTTCTGCCAGGAAAATATTAATCTCCAGGGAATATGTTTTGGACAAGGCCTCATCGTATCACACAAATGCAAATAGTAATGATGCGAGTCCAAGTATATGAGGTAATAAGCCAGAGAGAATAAATCTTTCCTGACCCAGAAAACAGAGGCATTCCCATTCTGCAGGCCAACACTGCAGCTTCCAAAGAGAGGGTAATAGCCAGAAGTGGAAGTTTATGGGTAGAGGTTTGTGGGTTAAGCAGTCAACAGCATCCCCCACCCAAGGGTCCTGCGCTCCAAACTAGGTGCCTCTGCCACCATCCCTTCATCCACCAGTCCCTCTTGCTGTCCTGCTTGAGGAAGCCCCAGGGTTTTAATTGCAGAAGAGATGTCACAGCTTTCCACGGTCTTCCCTTGGTGCCTGCGGCTCCATGTTGGTCCAGGCAGTAACGGTATGATCTTGCAGGGCTGACAAGACCTGCCCTTCTCCCACCTGAGTGTGGCAGGCTGCAGAGAATTCCTGGGCCAAGCAGCCAGGAATCTGAGGAGCTGGCGCAGGCACCCCATCTCAGACAGGCACACGAAGTGTGTGGCTCTGCCCGTCGCCGTCTGTAGCTGAAGAAATGGCTTCATCACTTGATTCCCTGCATAATTACAGAGCGAGGGCACGACACCTTTTCCTCCAGTGGAACTCCACAACCTACCTGCAGCATTAGTATTGGTGTATGGTTGATTGCTCTCTGCTGGGGCAATCATCTTGCTTTAATTTAGGACACTAATGATATCATAAGATAGTTTGATGACAGTGTAATTCTTTTGATGCTTGTTGTTACTGGATATAACAGCTGGTTTTGATACTATAAAACACAACATTTCATGTCTTCCCAGGGAGTGGAAAAGGAAGGAAAGAGGGTGATAACAGGGAGACAGGCAGAGGAGGAGGGAGAGAAGGAAAGGGAAGTCATTCAGCGCTTGCCTGATCTGCTATTTGGAGTGAATGATAATTTTTTCAGTACAGCAAAGCTGGCAGCAGTGCTTTTGCTATCAGGGTTTTTACCGTGCTTCTCTGCTTATCTCTCAGCATGACCACTGAAATCTGTGAGATCACACTACGAGCTATGGTATCCTGTCAGGTTTGAAATTATTTCCGACAGGCTACAAAAACAATTGGGCCCTCACTTTGGCTGCTTTTACACTAGTTGAAGTCTAATTTATAAGATAGATCATTCGCTTCACTGGTTCTGTCCTTGATACTTTTCGAGCTATGGCTGGTGTTGGTGACTTTTGTTTTGTGATTCTTGCGTCTTCTGTAGGTTTTTTTGATTTGCTTTGTGTTTTTTGGGTTTTTTGCTCTGTTTTTCCAGCTCATATCCCTATTCAATAGGCACAACTTTTTTATCCAAATGCATTATTTCCCTGTAAGTAGCTACTTCACTGTTCATATCAGCTGTGACCTTCACAATTCATCACAGCCTGCCTGAGCTGAGATTTATTTAATACTCTCTAGAAAGCTCTCCAGTTAGATTTTAATAGTATTTGTTCTACCTTTGTGTACGAAATAAGAGAAAGCTTATTTTCCCTTTAGACCACAGGGCAATGCACAATTACTGCTAGGGACTGCTAAAGAATCAGACAATAGTCATTTAAAGCTACAGTTTTGCTGAGTTCCATTAGACCTGTCTAGTTATAAGCCCACTCTTTGTTATGTAAAATTGGTTATTAAATTGAAATCATACTTTATTTACAGAGAAATACATAGTGAGACTGGGTTTAAATAAACTAACTGGGCTACTCTCTTCCCACCAAAATGCCTTTGAAAATCTCACCTCTGTGGGATTGACTGTAAGAATTAGATATTCCTTTTGATCCTTTTGTCTCTAGCATAGAACACAGTGAAATAAAATTTCAGTAAAATGTGAAAAGTTAAAACTTGCACCTCATCTATGCTCCTTTGTGAATTGAAACCAGGTTATATTTTTATGACTACTGAAATATACCTATATTTAAAAAATATTGTGTGCAATATTGTTTTCCTGGCAACATTATGAACGTTTAGCATGTGAGATAGTCGGGGAATGACATCCACCTAAGTAAAACAACTTTATTCTTCTTCACACCTTTAAACTCCTCCACTCTCTAAAAATCCAAGGGTCCATTGAAAATCCACAAATATTTTTTACTTTACATCTTTCAAGTATTGTGCATTCATGACATCATAAGGGCTTTTGATCCTGCAGCACTGAGCCCCATATTTAAATGAAACATCCCAGCAGACTTCATGCAGCTCTTGGTATTTGAAAAGCTCAGTGGAAGGAGCACTGTGGTCAAACTCAGGAGGTGAGGGTTTCATCCTGCTTCCCATATTTGCCTTGTGGTTTTCTGGGACAAAGGACTCGGCTCCACAAAATGCCTTGTTATGTTTGATGGATTACTGCTGTAGCCTGGTGCTGTTCTAGAGTTTCTGTTTCACCATCCATTAAGCAAGGTCTGTGTTACCTTGCGTTTTAGTGAAGTGCGTGGACAAGTTTTTGATGAAAAGCATCACATAGCATGTAGCTATCATTAAATGCTGGCCAGATCACTGTGCACTTTGTTAAGATTTTTAGCCAGGCTTTAAAATCAATGGGAAGACACAGGAACTTGAATTTCTTCTGTGCTAAAGAACTTTCCCATAACACAGCGATAGTTTTTAGGGCTTAATGGGGGAAAACCCAAAGCACAGAGTATGTCATGAAGATGCCATTTGTTATTTTTGCAAACACGATACAGATACGCCATGCCAAGACCATTCCTCTCAATAGCAAAAGTGTTCAGCTCAAGAAATACGAAATTTCTGTTTCTACCGTTCTCTTTCTATGATCTTTTTGACTGATTCCAAGGTGACAGACGACTGGGTGGCAGAATGTGTGATGGATAGCTTGATTATTTTAACAATTAAATATGTAATGAAGAGCTGGAAAGGTTCCATGTAAGTCTCATTTTCACCCTGGTTAAATATGGTGTGCATAATTAATTTTCAAATATGAAAGGGCTCCAGCAAGAAAAGAAATGAAAGAAAGTTGAAAAGATGGTGAATATTTTATCAAACGTCACTCATTCAAAACTCATTAATATACATAGTGCAGGAGTAACCATCTCTTATGAAGCTAAATGCAGCAGTGCTTATTTTCTTGGCAGATTATCTGGTTTATTGTTGAACATAATGGTTTGATATCATCTATTGACCAAACCCAAGCTTGTGTGCCTCTCAGAGAGGCCATCGGAAGGTGAAAAGTCATGGCTTTCTGTGGGGACATCAGAGGTAGTGCAAATTTAAAAGAAAGGAGACTTTGTCTTTTTGGTCAATACACAAGTTTCTTTAACAGTAAAGCCGTATGAGCTGCTTTTCCTCATGCATAAGGGATTAATCTTGTCTACCTAGAGCCACCTCGGAGCTCTGACCCAAGAAAAATGACTTCTTCAGCAGTCAGTGAAGTGAAACAGACATGTCTGGGGAGATTTCGACCTGCCTGTGTCAGTCATGCATCTTGTGCAGAGACCACCAGTAAACCTCCTTCTCCATCTGTGACCGCTGGTGACCGAGGATGAGTGAAGAGTCTTGTGTTCCTGTGCTGGTAAGGTACTTATATGCATCTGAAATCTGGGCACACGAACCTCAGCATTAGACTTTTCCAATTTAAGAACATAATTTCCTCTCTCTTTGTGCTCTTTCTTCAGCTGGAGACAGTGATTTCTTCATTTGCTTTCTGAGACCCTAGTTCACACAGCAACTGGTTAGAGGTGAGGGAAATGGCTCTGTCACAGTTTTGGACCTAATAGAGCTGATGAAAATTTGGACATTCATCTAGAAAGAAATTCCATTACTTCAAAATTTATGTGTTCTAAATTACAATATTGAAAATGCCTCTCTCTGCTATTCTTCTTTTTTTTTTTTTNGGCTTTTTTTTTCATAATTGTGAAAGTGTTTTTAAAAATAATCAACTAAATGTTCTATTTCAATTTGTTAGACCAAAGCTACCTATTCCTTTTGGTCCCTGTTCAGTATTCCTCTGAGCTGTTTGAATGCCACAGATGGACACAGTGTGGTCCTCATCTTTTCCCAAAGGAACTAGGGTACTTTGTCGGACCAAAAGCTCCAGATATTCAGGTTCAAATATGAGCTAATAGGACCTATACCTCTCCAAATCATAAAATCAGGACTTTAAAAAACTGTTTTCCTTTCAAAAAATTAGCAGGGAAATCGGGCTAGTTCTATAACTTAACCTGTGAGCAGTGTGATTCATAGCTAGAGAATGCTTTGAAGATATATAGTGTTATGTAAATGCTAAGAAATAATAATTATTATAATTAGAATATTATTAACTATGGGAGGAGAGAAGATTAAACAATGGGCTTCATTATGAAGTGCTTTTGAATGAAGTAAGGCTGAGGACATTTATTAAATGCAGTGCCATTCCTCTGCAAAAGAAACATCCTTGCTCCTGCATGCTGCTTTCTGATCTTCATGCACATCCTTACTCTTTCGGCATGAATCAGATATGAGCAAGAAGCCTAGCATAAGGAGGAAAAACGGGTGTAGTAACAGAGGCATTATTGTATTCTCGTTGCCGAGAAGAGACTGCTTTTATTCTCACTTACCCAATCATGGCTGGCCACTAAATTTCTAGATATGTAATCCAAGAGACCTTGAGCTTGTCAGTGAAGCTGGAGGCAACATCCTGGTCCACCTGAAAAGTTAAACTTTCGTTATGTCGAATTTTTCCCTGTGTTATTTCTTCTCACCTGACACTGTGACCATAAACTTCAGAATGCCTTTCCTCTTTGCTTTGCTGAATATTCAATTTTTTAAGAGGAACCACCGATTGCTATGATTATAATTTACTAATTTTGTTTGCTGTAGTCCCTAGAAGGGACTAATCAAGCCCAGAACACCACTGTGCTATGTGCTTTTATTTAGCCTTTCACCAAAGCCCAGAATAACTGAAAATTATCTTCCAAATTGCAAGGAAATGGATCTTTATCACCTTGCTAAAATAAGGATTCAGTCTCAAATAAGGAGAAGCAGTAATATCTCATCCCTTTGCAATCACTGTCAGCCTACCAATTATGGACTCCTTTATTTTGGCTGTTAACCACAGTGCTACAAAGTTCCTTGTTTAAATAGGGCTTCCTCTGCATCTCTGGGCACAGCTGTCAGAAGAAGGCAACTCCACCAAAAACGGTGTAGTGGAAAATGCTCCACCGGCTCCCATCAGTCCCAGTTTACCTCAAAATGCACTGCTGTAGGAGACAGGAAGTAGAAGAGTGAAGGGGGCAGCTTAAAAAGCTATTCCATTTTGTGTGGACAGCTGTGACTGCATGAAATATGGCCCCCGTGGTAGCCAGGGGCATCCTCGATGTTGGCTTCAGTGGGCCCAGACACTCATTGTTTGTGGCTGATGGACGGAGATCCAGGCTGGGTGTGGCAGGCCCAAAGGAGACAAAACTGGAACACGGTGTGTCCCTGGCTGGCTGACCCTTATAGTATCTTGTTTATGTGTGCTTATAGTTTAGGACAATCTGTGGCTCCTTACATGCTGGAAGTAACAGCAGCCAGGAAAGCAAACCAAGGTTTGGGGCTCCTTTGGAGCTCCTTGTGTGATAATTTAGATGGGTCATTTCTCTGGCATTTTTGTAATTGGTCAAGCTCACATTTTGTTTCTTCTCTGTCCTCACTGGCTTTATTCTGCTCCTACCAAGTCAGTGGTGAAGTTTGTGCTGACTTCACAGGCTGCACAGGCAAACACTGTTCTTCTAGAGGAGCATCATATGCTGGAAATTTTGGTTAATTTCCATCAAATTGTATTATATAACAAATAGTAGCATTAGTAATTCTTGTTAAGAATCTGAGCTATTACCTTGTATCTCTGCAGATTGCTGAGTGAGATCTAATGATCAAAGAACTTGTTGATCCTCCACATATTTTTGTAGCATTTCTTATGGCCTTGTCTGTAAAAGATATTATCTTATTTTTAGTATACAGTAAATTTTATCTACAACTGTGGGTTTAGTTGTTGGTATGTTGGTCTTTTATAAGGAAAACAAGTCTTCTAAATGCATTCTTTGTCGTTATCTGCCTTTGATTCCCATTTACTGTTTCTTCAGTTCAGAAAGGTCTTCTGTTCTTCAGAATATCTTAACACATGCTGAACTCCCAGAGTCAATTGCCCAAACCTGCTTATTTATCTACTTTTCCATGATTCTGTCACTCAATCCAGCTTGCTGTCCAGAGCTATGTGGAATTTATTGTAAAGAAAATCTTAATGTTGCCAGTAGATAAAACATTCTTTAAAAATAACTAACTTCTTGAGAAGTGAGACAGTGCAATTTTTTATGGGCACCATGTGTTGTCAATATGAGCAAGAGACTGTGCAGCCACTGGCTGTTGATAAAATGGAGCTCAGTGATTCCTTGAGTCAAGGTCACAGACGATAGAGTGACAAAGGCCCAGAAGCAGGGAGAGAAGGCCTAAATATCAGATAATCTTTTATGTCTTTCAGTAGCAAAATTACTTCAATATTTAACTTCCTTTTCTGCCTAAGCCTTCGAGGTCCACAGTGGGTAAGAAGTCACTCAAGT
This sequence comes from Melanocharis versteri, assembly GCA_013397845.1. Lineage (NCBI taxonomy): Eukaryota > Metazoa > Chordata > Aves > Passeriformes > Melanocharitidae > Melanocharis > Melanocharis versteri. The sequence continues at coordinate 575,160 of VZTG01004579.1, forward strand.
TATCTTCTTTGTCAGTTTTAAATTATTCCAAGAGATGCAAATTGCTTCCTAACAGAGACCCCTCCTGAGCTGTGTTTGCATTTTGCAGAATACGAAGAGCTTTTTAAAGCTTTCCACTTCATAAAGGGGCTAACGTCTTCTGTTCTCTTTGTCAAGTGACTCTTGAAAGAATATGTGGTACTGTACCTTTGGAACATTAAAACGAAAGAGATAATCTCCTATTCTGCAGGGAGTTTGGAACCAAGATATGGCAGATTAAAAAGAGCATCTTGAAGAGATTTGCTGATGTGAGGCTATTATGAAACATCCTTTTTACAGATTTCAGCTCATGTCAGGAGCAGTTTCTTTACAATAATTGATCTATGTCAACAATGCTTCTGGTTAGTTTGGTGGTTTATTGTCATTATTTTAAAAATATTCGTATTGTGTCCGGTCCTGGCTGAATGCTTCTTCAGAATTCAGTTAGCATTTTTAACTGTGCCAAGACAACAAGAGAGAAACACTTGTGCCAAGGAAAGAACTATACCTGGAGGTATACTGAATGATGTATCTCCTCTAGATTGCATTTAAATAACTATGTGTTTAATCACAATGACAAAATCCCAACTGTGTACTGCTCACATTTCTTCCTAACTGAAACTGGCAGTGGAGGGATAGGGTCTAATCAGCAAGAATGTCCTTGTCTGATGAAATAACATAAAAATTCCAATAAAGTGTTTATTTTCCAGCACCATTTATACTAATCTTAATAGACCTCTTCCAACTGCATCCCGAAGACAAGATGGTTTGCCCAGCAGAGGGTGGAGAAAAGTTAGGCTGGCCAAAACCCCAAAAAATTCCATTTAACGAAAAAATTTTGAGATTTCAAGACCTGTTTTTACAACAATGCAGAATGAAACCAAAACCTCCAGTAATTATTTACACACGCAAGCAATGTCTCCACTGTAGACTCTATCTTACCTATCAGGACTCTCACCTGAGATGTGAGAAATAGAAGTACGAAATGTTGGAGAAAAAGAAGAGATAAAACAGTGCAAAAGTACCACAAAGAAGAAGAGAGTAGTGTCTCTCAATATCCTATCCATCACTCTGAGATTTGTAGCATGTGATGACCTCTGAATGCATTCTGATCCAGAGCTGTCATGAGCCTGAAAGGTAGTTTTTTAATAACTTAATTTAGAATTCAATCTGTATGGATTCTAAGATCTAAGCAAACATGTTCAGCTTCAGGATCTGGGTCTGTGATGGTATTTTACCACCGTTTCACTTAAGTTAGTATTTTTTAGTTAAAAATTCAATCTGCGGGGCTTGTGGGCATATCTTGATGGCACCTTAGGGCACACTTTGAGATCTGTGGTCTGCAGTCTTACTGTAATCAATGAGTCATATTTTTATACAATACCGATGATGTGCGTCCTTGGAGATTCAAACAAATTCTGAGAGCTGCTGGTGAATTTATGAATTACTGACTTCAACTGCTACTAAATATTTGTGCTTTCTTAATATCGGGCAAGAAAAGAAATTTCAACATAGTCTTAGAAAAATGCATCTTCTGACAAGAAAAAAAGTTTTATTCCATCACCTTATCCAGTTATTTTGCATTATCTAAGTTGGAACTACTTTGCATAGAGATTGTTTTTCCTCTGATCTCTATAAAATGCTCAGCACGGTATAATCCTCATTAGAGCCTAATGACATAACTGACATCAACTGTGTGCATACAGATTTCTAGTGTGGAAGAAAATTGCCAAGTGAAGATCCTGGTCCCCCAGTTAGTTGTACATATATATGGGGACATACAGATATATGACTAAATATGTACTTCTTCGCATCTGCGTGCACATTGGAGATTTTCTGTACGTAATTTGAGAAACAATTATGCAAAAAGAAATGTCGCTACATGCATTTGTCTCTGGTGGAGAAATACTCTAAGAATTTATTGAGGGAAAGGCAGGTCCTTGAGTATCTTGCCTAGTTTAGAAGATCAGAGAAAAGTTTCAAATTAAACCATTGGCTCTGGGAGACTCAACATCTGCTACAAGTCAGAGGAAGAAAGAGGGTATATAACATGCCTATTTTCATCCAGTCAAAAGGCTTCCTCTGGCCACCTATAAAGCAGACATAACTGATTCTGGAGAAGGTTGTCTTTCCATCTCACCGGGGATACCAAATGAAAAATACAGTTTGCTTGCTCACCGCCATTTACCCATAAACTGGGAGAGCAGAGGGGTGGGGGAAGGTGAAAGAGAGAGCTTTGGCTGAGCAGAGTCAAGGGGACAAAAAATCAGTTGAATCAAGTAGTTGACCAGCTGTCTTCACAGCATCTCGGCTTCTGAAGGCCCTATAGAGTTAGGATGCTGCAGTGCTCTACAAAACACTCCCTCACTTCAGTTTTAAAAGGCTTCATTGCACCTTATCACATCAAAGCAAAGCATCTGCATGTTTCAGTTGTGGGGCATCATGTGTCTGGCTCCCCTCTGGCTCTCACTAATCCCCTGGATTATCACAGCTCTCTAAAGCAGCTCTTAAAAACCCTGTGAAAATAGGACTCCAAGTGGGTGTGTGAGAAGTGGGGACTGAAGCAATAGGGCTTCCTGTGCCTATGGAATTCATATAATCACAGCCTACGTTACCCAAAAAAGGTGTTGAAAAGTCTGCTTTTGCCCCAGCTGATCCCAGACAATACTGGCTCCCAGTGAGACAAAACAAGATTGAGTCTGGTTCATTCATGTGCTGGAACACATCTGAACTGCTGCTATGAGTTATAGGTCATGCTGAGCACACCGAGGCACTGCTCCTCAATGATCTTCCATCATCCAGGTTTTTTGCTCTCTTTTCCAAAGTCACCTTCTGCAAATCAGTGAGCTCTGCAAGGTGATGATGCCCTCCCAGAGGGGCTGTGGTTTGTGCAGGGTGGTCTTTGGCACAGGCTGCAGAGAGAGGAGACGATGTGGGAAGCCTTTGCTGTGGAGGTGGCATCTGACTCTTCTATCTGTCCCTTCAGATCTGTGGGGAGGAGATGGTCTCATAGGGCTGCTATCCCAGCAGTTCAGGTGTGAAAAAAAGAGGGCTCCAGCCTGTGCTGTCAGTCCAGAGCCTTTCCTAATCCTCAAACCCACTTCAGAGAAAAGAAGCCAAGCAATGAAAACAAAAGGCAAAATTTTCACTGTGTAAAGGAGCAAGAAGTTTATTCAGTCAGTATGGCTCTTCCCCTATCTTAGCTTTGTTGGCTGCTCATTCCCAAAGGAAAATATAATAATCCCCATGAAAGTCATGGTATTGAGAACTAAATGATATAAAACCTTAAAATCTTCAGTAGTTCATGAGATTTTTTTTCCTTTTCTCTCATTTAAAAATAAAAAAGATTATGCATGTCTGACATTGACACAAAGTCTGGAGAACTGACCCATAAAGTAATTAGAAGAGGAATTCACCCTCTGCTCTGCCCCCTCCCCAACCTTTCCCATCTCAAAGCCAGATCAGATGAAAGGCAAGCTCTGTTTACTTCCTGATCTGTCTAATTTCAGTAACGAGGACCATCCCGACTTCATCTTCCTGCAGCTGCTAGAAGTGAAACTCAAGAGGCTGCCCCAGGCACTGCAGCACCTTCTCAGAACTGCTTGACCTTAATGGATTAGCGTTTCCCTGAGCAGGTGGCAATTTAACAAGAGGAGACAAACTTTTACACTTAGGAGACCTCTGGTGAATGGCATCGAATTTCAGAGTGTTGAAACAGAGCAAAGAGACTTCTGATGCCTTCCCACCTTAACCCTGTGCCACCTTAACCCCCTTGCTATGCACATAAGTTACAGCTTTCCAGTTAGGATCCTAAGTCAGTTTATTAAGGAATCAAAGCAAAAACGGCCTTATATTCTTAACATGTCCTACCCTCACAAATCCTGTTGAATTAAGGGAGAGCAATGGGTGCTTTGATTTCAGTCTGCTTACGTCTGAGTGTCTGAATAGGGTGTTAGGAGTATTACTTTAGGCTCTTCATTTTGCAAGTATGTGCCACAGTAAATACATCATAGTCAAAGCAATAATAACATCTTTTGCTTTGAGGTTGTAATTCTACCAAATAATTCAGGGTTTAAACTGGAAGTGCCAAATGCATCGTATGCTTTCAGTAGGTAGAAGAGCAGAAAAAATTGCTGGTTTATTTTAAAAAAGAAAAAAGTATTTGTTGATTCCTCTTACACACATCAGCCCTAGTAACAGACCAGATTCTACTTCATCCTAGCACACTTTCCACTGTCTACTATGATCTGTTTGTTTAAGGATTCATCATAAAAATTACAAGTCAAAACTGTCAAACAGATGTCCAGGATCTGATAGCCAGGTGTCAGTTACCATGTCAAAACCTAAAGACAGAGATACCTCTACTTAGGCTTCTTTACACTGGCTCTTCATTTGCTCAGCACCTGCAGCTCCCACTATGAAGGCTTACAAGATCAGATTGTGCATGTTTTCAAACAAGTTAGATACTAGATTTTCCAATCAGCAGCTAAGAGATGTAAGATTGTTTTTTACCACAATATGAAGGAACATTTCAAGGAGACAGACAAGGCAGTAAAACAAGAGCAGGTAAAATGTAGGGGTAAAATGTAGGGATAAAATGTCTTTTTTTGTTATAAGTAAATCTGCTACCTTCTGAATAGTTTGTTCTTGTCAATAATATGTAGGAACCTTAGGTAAATATGCATATGCATATGTTTATATATTTATTTTTCTATATGCTTTTGTATCTACTATTACATATACATGTGCATATATAGGTTTGTGTATTATTAATTCACATAAGGTGCTACCATATATTCATTTACCAGACATTTGTTTCTGGGTTCCAGTAGTTTATGTATTTCTTTTTCAGCAGAATATGTTTTGTGTATTTTAAAGTTGTCATGTCAAATGATTTCAGTGGAAAGTACTGACATACTATTCACTTAAAACCTTTTCAAGTCATTCAAGATCAAGGACGTTGTTCCTATAAGAAAATGATGTCCTGAGAAGCATTGCTTCTGGGATCACATCATGTGTTTGTCCAGTGACATCCAACTGCTATGATCATATCTGGCTCTGCATTGTCCTGTCCCTAAAGACCTGTATAGCCATATACCGTTCATGAATATTAAAAGCACGATTATACTTTTCACCCCAGCATACTCATCTGTCTATCCAGATATGCATGTCAGCTATTTTAACTGAAACTGTCTCTCTGACTAGTACCTCGCATACTCCTATAGTATTTGCATGACTTTATGAATACATCAAAATTGTAAAGCTGCATGTCCTACACGCACATTTTTGAATTTTTTTAGTAAGGGTGAATTCCCCAGGGCTTGCGCAAAGCAGGAGGAGAAGTAACTGTCAGACAGAAAGATCAGTGAAGATGAGATCAGTGGATTTCTTCCCTAGTCTGGTGGGGCCCCCTCAGACAGCACTTGCTGATGCTGTGTCCGTGCCAGTTTTGTGGGCAGTGATACACAGCTTTGCAGACCTGTCCACCTAAAACCCCTTCCTGTCCTCTAGAAGAAGAAGAAAACCACTGTAGAGCTTAGCAGTAGAGGCCAGGAGGTTTCAGCACGTGGCTTGATTTCACTCTCTGCATGGTGGATCTCCATGCCCTCAGACCTCCTCTGTGGACAGCCCGACAGGTGCATCTCCTGCCCAACATACACAGATGCCTTTTCTGCAATAGATTGGAAAGAGGAAGATATTACATGAGTGAAGTAAAGGCAGAAGCATTCAAACTAATACACAGCGCATACCTTCCAACTTCATCAGAAATCTCACATATATGTGAGAGTCAGGGAAATCCTGGAAATTTCTGGCACCCCCTTTGATTTGGGGGTCTATAAAGTAATTAATGGATGGCATCATCTCTACAATGCAATAGGTAGATTTTTTATTTGTGGCAGATATAACAATGAGAGTTTATTTCAATAAGTTTTTAGTAATAATCTTTATTTAATAATTAATACAAGTATAATTTAATACAGTACAAATTAAAAGTATTCTTCATTTCTCTGTAATGATTCAGAAAGCCCTGTCAAAGGACAAACGATAGTAATTGCTTACAAAATACATGCATTAGTCAGATTATATGTAGACATTTACTTTGCAATACCTAAGGGCCTTATCCTGATGACAGTTTACAAGAGTTACTATTCTGAATAGTAAACTTTTGATTTCTCAGAAGAAACCAGTCAGATATAGCCTGTATCCTTGCATGTTATAGCTATAAAATATGTGCAATAATTTTTGTTTGAGCACTGAACTTCATGGTAACCATTGGTCAGATTTCACCCAGAAATCCTTTAGCAGTCACCATTTAAATTATGGTATCAGTCTTACCGAATATAATAATATCTCTCTTTTCCATAGTTAGATAAAAACTAAGGCTTTTTCCATGAAGGCCTACATGGACAGTTCCCACCAGCAAAGGTTCTGTTGACTAGCAAGTCACATTATTAAGCAGGGCACGAGTAATTCTCTGAGTATCTCCACCATGGTATTACACTGACATGTCACAGTCTTGTGGAATTTAAATTAGCAGTGCAGATAAGCCATTATTCTGCTGTGAGGTTGCTGCATCTTTCAGAGGTTATCCCCAGGCCAAAATGGAGCTTCCGCCTTCAACCAAAGCCTTCAGTTTTGCCAAAAGCCTGCAACAATAAGCAGTAAAGTTGTTCTGACATGGTCAGTTAATAAGGCCTATGTATCTTTCCTTAAACTATGGTTTGGTACTTTGCTCTTCTTCCAGAATCATAATGTGATAGCAGCTATGATTTCTCAACACTGTATGATTTTGGTAGAGGAAGGATAAAATCATTTCATATGGCTAAAACGTAGCATAAAGAAAGTTAAACATTGTTTTACATTCATTCCAGAAGTTAAAGGAAAAATATGAGTACTTTTTCAGTCTTTATTTGAAGTTCTCATTGTTCTGCCATATAAAGGACTCCCAAGAATTGGTGTATGACTACATATATAATATTAGGATAGGTCTTCCACTGCAAGTGAGTACTTGCTGTCTTTAAAAGAGCTAATAATTGCACTGCGTGTATACCAAAATATTTGGTTTTCCTCGTAACCATTAGAGACCATGGTATTTTCTGTTCAGATGCTTCCTACCCACAGATAGTATCTTAGTTTTGGCTGGCTTTTCAGTCAAAAAACAGGAAAGGAGTGGCAAAGAACACTGAATTTTTAATAAAGCAATAATGGCTTTAATCTTCCTTGCTCAACAGTTGCAAAAGACTGAAACATCAAAGAAATGTAAGTAAAAGATGAAGAATATATAGCAGAAGAAAAAAAAAAAGGACAAAAATTGTCTCTTAGATGTTCCCTTAGAGGTGTTCTGTTTTCCAGCTTCAGACTCAAATCCACAAGTGGTCACAGATAAAGAAAGGGAGTCTTTTACAAAGAAGAATCAATTCTGAAATGAAAAAGAGATTGGTTATTGGTGGGGATCTTTTTCAGGACAAAATCATGTAAATTTTGCAGTATGCAGACTTCAAATGCTGTAAAACCAGCTGCTAAAATAGGTCTGTGAGGAAAAGGCCTGACTCAGGGGAAAAATCAGAGTGGATAAAAGCTTTGTGAAAGAAACCTCTTTCCTCACCTTAGGAAAGATGTTTATTGTGACATGAGCTGGCATTTGGAGCTCCTGTGTGTTGCACCATATTTGTGCACCTTTCCTGGTGGGAAAAAAAAGAAAGACATTTGCATGAAATTGCTAAGAAACTCGGTCCCAGCCTAATGAAGATAGGAAAATACTTGCTTTGATAACTGTGCATGCAAACGCAGGATCTTTATGCCCTGTGGATCAAGATGTTCAAATTCATGGATGTAATGAGCTTAAAAAGGAAACATCACTCCTGACACCTTTGATCCAAGAGATCTTTATTTATGTTGTTAATAATTTGAGTATTTTTATAATGGACTAGGTCTTCAGATGTTGCAAAAGACATCTTTTTTGCGGATTTTCAGAACTCAAGATTTTACAAAACTTGATAGTTTTATATTTCGCCAAAGGAGAAATATACTTCAAACATAGAAGGACTTGAAATTGGCATGTATATGAGACCTCGGACTACTACATCTAAAAATACCATCTTCTATAAACCTAAGGACATTTTTGTTGCTTGGCATGTTTAGAGAGATATAGTACTCACTTGTGAGTTTTTAATTTTTTTTTTTAATCTTTTTTTTAAAATCACTTCTCATTGTTCTGGGAAAACCTTCAAATAACATCATGACCATCTACCTCCCAAAATTCTCTCAAAATTTCCAATTGGCTGCAATATGCTTTTTTACTTCCTACCCTAAATAACTGTACAATGTCACATTATGGTCTGTCCATCAGCTGCCTTGTCTTTGTCCCTGCCTACCAATGGGAGATATCAATACTCTGTACCAGATCTGTCCTGCAGTGTGCCTATCACATCCTCACAGGAAGGCATAGGGATCAGGTTTCTTGTTGCCAAATGTCAGCTGGGAAATTTGTACTGCCTAAAGATCTGGGTTTATTTATCACCTCTAGCATTTTATTTGGAAAGCTTTCAGGGAAAAAATCGTAAGAGAACCTCTCACCATGCCAATGGACTGAAACACCTTCAGGACTCTTTCTTCCCCCTCCTTTCAACATTTCTCTGTTGCTTTAAATGTAAATTGTCTAAGGCTTCTGAGCACACAGTGAAACTTCTTTTAAAGCGATTTTGCTTGCCTTGTGTTTCTCAAACTCTCTACTCCGTCTCTGACTCATTCCACGTGGGAGTATTTGCAAAACTCTTTGGCTCACCCAGTCTTTGATTGACGTCACCATTGTCTCCTCGCTATTTTTATCCACCTTGTCAGGGCTAGTAAGCACAGTGCAGCATGTTGATTCCGAGTCAATTTTTCATCAATGTTACGCAGCTTGAAGGTTTTAGTGATGTCTTTAAAGCTGCTTAGTTGATCTTTATGTGGAAGCTTAAATAAATGCTGTTTGCATTTAGGACTAGTAAATCTGGAGGATTTCTGTTCCTCATTCTTTGCCACCTCAGCAGCAGTAAGGTGCTTTGCAGAATTTCAGCCAGTGCCTACATGTCATTTATACTTAGTTATGTATTGGTATTCTCATGATTCATCGCAGAAGAGGGAGGGTGGTGGGGAATTTGTGAGAAAAGAAGAGGATGAAATAATATAACTGCACCTTGCCACAGTTTTCACATATAACCTCTGGCAAATCACTCAGTCTTTCCACCCCTGCGGTCCATATCTGCAGCTGGAGATTCAGCACTCATTTCTCTCTGACTTGAAGAACTCGGTTCATGCCTGATGGAGAGGTGGAAGAAGAGCAAAGTTCAAACAAATCCTGAGGGAGAACCTGAAAAGTGGGGTTAACCTCTATTCTGTTGCTGTCATCAAAAAGGGACCTGTAAATATATAGGTTACTATTATGTTTAATTAACTCTTGAAGGCTCCAGGCACTATGGCCCAAATCCAGCTTCCACCTCTGCAGGCTTTGAAGTGCTGGAGGAAGCGTGTCTATGGTAGCATAATCAATTTTTTCTCACAAGGTGAGAGGACTTTAATGAAGGAAAGAATGATCGATGGATGTTTGCCAGCATGCTTGGCTTTGCTTCACAAATGTTCTCATTGCTGGCATGAAACCAAGCCAGAGGATCCACTTATCCACCCACGTGTTACTTACTCGTGGTGGGAGGTAGAAGAACATGGCAGAATGATAAAGAGAGATCACATTTCCTTAGCTTTCTATCCCACCAAGAAATCCGTTCCATTTCCTAGCATACAGGTCCCACCGAAATGTCACCTTTTTCCCTTGGGACGCTCTCTTGTTTATTCTACCTCCCAACCTACTTGCATTGTGGTCCTCATATAGCCCTGCACGTAGCTGTAGGATTTTACCCAAAGAGTAGAGCTACTACCAGGGCCGGTGGGATCAGATGCACGGACTAGTCTAAAAACAGCTCAGCAACCACTTGCTGAAATTCCTGCTTGTTCAGCTGGTCTGTGTGCTCAGGTAGTCTCAATCAGCTGCTGATTGCTACTGCAGCTCTACTCCCTGCTCATGTGTGGAGGACTTCCTATTAGACAGTTTTATATTCTTGGCACGAGAGCCAAATGCTGGAGCAAATCTCTTCCGACCGATCATACTACACTTAACAACTTCCGCTCCTTGATTACTGAGGAAATTATTAGAAGAAGAAAGTGTGTAGACCTTTCATTGTGCCTGCCTTAACTTAAGGGAGGTCAGGAATGGTAAGGGGAGGAGAGATTTGAGCAATCATTTAACTTTCTTAAAAGCTCTTATTCCACTGTTTTCTCTATTTTGCATCTTGTCTGCTACCTAATTACTTCCATATCAAGTTCTTTAACTCAACATGCCACCTCCTGCAGGCTTTTAAAATTTCATACAGGTCTGTGTCTGAAAGTGCAGTTGTGAGACCCTCTTTTCTCTTCTCACAAACACGGAGTCTGTAACTTTCAAAATCCGATGCATTGAAAGCTGAAACTTTCATCCCCACTTGGTGTATTCCACTCTCGTCCCCCTGATGTCAATGGAACTGCACAGCACGCTCAGGTTCTACTGCAAACAAGACTTTTCTGAAGCTGATACCTAATGTGCTTGTTTGCGATCCTCAGTAAAATATCTGAAACTAGAATTACTGGAAAGGGATTAGGTAATTTCAGGTACTTATTATTGTGACTTGGGCATTTGTGTGCTACGAGGTAAGAGTCAGGTTAAAAAATATGATTTGATGCAGAATGAAGGAAGCCCTCAAGAAAAGCAGTGAAAGCGTCTTACTCATACCTGCAATACAACACGGTGTTTCTGTTCTTCAGAGCAGATTTCTGAAGCAGAGAAATACAAGTTCCAGTTGCTATATTTTAATTCATATAAAAGAATGAATTAGCTGGGAAAATGTATGGATAGTAGGAATTTTGTTACCATGGAAATTACAGTGATTTTTAAACTGCATGTAATGGTAAGAAAATCTCTTTGATGAGAACTCTTAAGCGGTGCTGAATTTAGAAACCTTAGTGGTGAAAGAAGCAGTTAAAATCAGTGCTTTCAGATAACAATTTACGGGCCAAATAAATTGGACTAAGACCCATATCTTAAAATATTTTTCTCTTAAATTTCCAGCGCCTTTGACTTCAACTTTAAGTAGGCAAAGGCTCAGTTTCCTGGAAGACTATTTGCGGTATCAGAGCCTGATCTTGTATGAGAGGTTTTGTGCTCAGTATTCAATTTGGGCAACACCAGGAGATCCAATATTTATAGGCTGAAATAATCTTTATACATGCAAATCAAGTAGTTTGATAGCTTAATGCCAACAACTGTATTTGTAACTGATGACACCTACATTCCTTGAGGCTAAGACTGATAAGTCAAGCCTCTGGGCTATGTTTTTCAAAAGCTCAGGGATTTATATGCATACTTCCCTGTAAGAGAAAAATAAATCGGGCACTCAGATCCTATAGTCAGCTTCAAAGATGACTTCCCAAATTCACTCAGCTTCTTCTTTTCTCTACCAATACAGAGAATGTTGGATGCCTTTTGGAAACAATTCCTCCGAGAAAACGGCCATTTTAACTAAACTGTGCTAAGATGAATGAACCAGGCTGGACAGTGAAAGAGGCAAAAGTTGCTCTCTGATCTTAGAGTGAGGAAAAAGACTGATCCAGAGGAAGAAGAAATGACAGGATAAGCTGATGGAGCTCTTTCCAACTCCCACATACAAGCTAAGTACGATGATCTGCCTCACGGCCCTAGAGGACTTCCAGTAGTTTCAGGGAGAATGGATCTTCTGTTTCTTTTCTCCACTGCAAAGTTTTCCAACAGCACAGATAATGCTCAGTAAAGGAGGTTTTTTTTTTTTGTCCCTGACTATTGGCTATTGCAATATTCCATTTTATTTCATATTTTCTGTACCATGTAATTTGGGCCTTGTACACAGTGTTAATACATGCAATAATTATAATTCTCCTTGACTGCATCATATTTAAAGGTGTAAGCTTCTCAATTCATCTCCTTGAGGCAGATTACCCAGGAGACAACCCGCACATTACAGATGGAGCTCCTCTGATCCCATTAACTGAACAGTGAGGAGAGCATTTGAATCACAGACTCCAGAGCCTAGTGAAACCCTGATCTCATTAAAAGCAAAGCTGGCAAGGCTGTACCATTGGGGTGCCACTTTGGGTGTGCCTTTGAACTTAAGACTGCATCCAAGGGGCAAGTGCTGAGTGGAGATGGGACTGAGACATCGGGATGAGGTCCCTTACACCACATCCACCTGTGCCTGTGAACTTCTGATCCTTTCTACCAGACACCTCTCAGCAATTTCTGAAGGTGCCAGGGGGCTCAAACCACCAAAGTGAGGCACAGAAGGAAAATAAAAGAGCAGACAACTTAAAACCAAGTGGATTAATTAAATAATCTATATATTTACCAGTGATAATTCTACAGTAAAAAGCCTCCGGGGCTAGATATTTTATAGGTATTTTAATTCCTTAATTTGGAAGGTTTGAAGCCCTGAGGATTGTTACTCTTTCTGGTTTTTTAAGTGATTTTGTGGAATTGTCATGGTGCAGGCTTTGTCTTTTGGGCTGTTTGCTGTCAATACAAACATCTTTCAAGGACAAGCTGTAAGACTCTCCCACTGTCATATTACAACATGTAGTTAATTGACTTTTGTAGTGCTTAATGGTCTAGAGGTACACAGACTGATCTCAAAAATTAGGAAATCAGGACTACATTTGCTGTCTCACCAAAAAACTCACCCCTTTTCTATAACTAGGATAAAAGACTTGTTTAGCAAACTTTGCATTTGGTGCAATACTGCTATGGTGAAAAATATTCTGTGCAAGAATTAAGTAGTAATGAGAATTAAGTACCAAGTAGTACTATGGTCATGTATTAATTCTGGATGTGGGTAAATACATTGCATCTACACATTGAGTAACACTAATTCTGAAGATGAACAAAAAAATTAAAAACACATAGATCTTACTTACCCTTACTCTGCCTCCTTTGTCCAAAATGATCTCTTTAAAATCTAACAATTTTACATCTTTATCATTGGGAAACACAAGCTCAAATATATTTTTGTTTTCCTCCTCACTTTCTTTTCCCATTCACACTTCTCCTCCCACTCTTTTTAATTGTGCTTGTCAGAAATGAGAATCCAATATCCTATTTGACTGGTAGGCTTTTCCAAAGCATGGCTTTGGAATTGTAACATCATGGCTCTGGGATTATAACATGATGACAATGGATACAGAGGCATAAAACTCTTCATTCTCCTGCAAGGAACCTGAAAAGGTTTAAGATGAAAATGTCAGGGAATCAGCTGTTTAAGTAGAAGTGTAAGCTGTGTTCAAACTCCAGATGGACATTTCTGTACGAAAGAAAAATGGCAGCAAGGTTAAAAACAGTGTCCTTGCAAGTGTACCTTGAGCCTGAGGAAGTTCAGTTTTCCTTATTATGATACCCCTGTTACTGTCCCTGTTAGTCTGAGTCTTTCAGTAAAACAGAAAGAAATCGCAAATCCTATAAAAAACCTGAACCAAAACAAAAACCACGCAGTTTTTTATTTCTACTTTTCTTTTTGGATAAAAAAAGCAGAAATCTTTCCACACCAAGAGGGAACAGAGACACAGCAATATGTTTGGCTTTTAGGCACTTCGGGGATGGAACAATGCAAAGGCAAACTAAATGCCTAAACTAAATGAGAGTTAAACTTACCTTAGGGAAAAAGGGAATCAGAAGCTAGAAAAAATATTTGCTTTTAAGCAGTGATGTGCTATAGATAAGACTGTTTTGTCCCAGCCTCCAATAAGTACTCTGTCCTTGAGTGCTCCCACAGGACGGTAGAGGAGAAATCAGCCAAATAAGTAACATCTCCTGCCATTTAAGTCATAAAAATTTTACATAGCCAAGGTGAGGTGAAAGCACTGCTTAGAAAGCTGGCAATATCGCATTGCTGTGAAGGGGAGTATCTTTTTGATTTATCTGTACTAAGTTATATATTCTTGTAAGAATAGGTCAGACGAGCTCTGGGTGGGCGGGGGAATGGCTCCTTTCTGGAGTGAGGTGCTGATGTTGCTCAGAGGAGAGGGACACCCGTGGGATTGATGGGAGCAGTTGCCTCAGAGGTGATGGGAAGGCCTTCCCAAAAGATCAGGCAGGTTTAGCTGCTGGGCAGTGAGTCATAGCAAGCCAAACATAGAAACTGCAAGGACATAGTGGGCAAGACTGGAGCTGGATTTAAGCTTTTTCCTTTCTTTTTTGTGGGGGAGTTTAGTCATGGGATATTTTTATTTGGTTGGTCCAGGTTTGGGGGGTGTGTGTCATTATTTATTTATTTAATCTGTTACCTATTTGGCATATGTATTTTTAACAGCTTCTAGTTTTTATTCAAGTGAAGTTATGATTTATTTTTTCCTATCTTCTCCATGAATCTCCTTCAAAAAATGGGCAGAGCAACCTCAGCTGCAGTTTCAGCTGCAGTTTTGTTTCTCTCACTGTTACACTTTCCTGGAAATTGGTAGGTACTTTTTCCTTAAAAATGTACTCTCTTTTGACAGGTATTACTGTATTATTTTGACAGTTTTATTGCACAATGACTATTAGAGCTAGCAGACCCTGTGGAACATGTCAGTGTACTGTAAAAATACCTGCTATTTTAATTAACAATTAATTGCAGGGGCAAAAATTATTCCTATGGAGAAGTATTGTAGAAAAGGAAGACATAAGTCATTGCTCACAGCAATGTTTTAGCCTCTGTCCAGAGAGTCAACATGTGTGGGAGAGATCTGAGGCAAAGAAAACATCTCAAATTTCCCTCTACTTTGGTTGCAAAATTTTAGAGAGATGCTTCCCATATCCACCCTTAGCACATCAGGAGTCCTGAGGTGGCCGTACCTGCATAGAGGTTGTTTTATTCATTTTTCTAAGAGAATTACTACAGAGCTGGATGCGAACAGCTTACTACATTGCTTCTCTCCATATCGTGGGCAGCATATCAGTTTCGAGACCATCCTAGTGTCTTTCCTGAGGTCTTCAGAGGCCATACAGCAGAGTTTCTGTGGAACTGACACCTTCTGCGCATGGTAGGGTTGACTTTTGTGGCAAGAGGCTACTTCCCTTTATGCAGCAGAATGGACAATGCAGGCCAATAAAAACATGCATCCATTGTACAGCGTGAAAGAGGCTTCTCTGCAAAGACTGTTGTTTGTTTTCCTTCGTGTCTTCTCTGCTGCCAAACACAGACTTCTTCTGCTCCTTCTCATCACCAGCTCCCACTCAGTGTGCCTCCTTAGCATGCTCTGTGATGGTGACACACACTCCATTGAACCCTGCTGGAGTCTGAAATTCCTCAGCATGAGACAAATAAACAGCCTGGTTTTTTTCTTTTTTTTTCTTTTTCTTTTTTGTCCAACTTCCCAGACTGACATGCTGTAAAATAAAATAAACAAGGATTTTGAAACCTACGTTGATCAACACTGGTGTGGTATGCAGAAAATATGTTGTGAAACAAATGCTTTGAATTAGGACAAATGCAAAGGCTTAGGGCTGATTAATAGCTACTGCAGTCAAAGACTTCTGAGATTTTTTTTCAGTGCTGTGGGCCAGGATAGAATTTCAAACATATTAATTAGCAATAGTGTGCATGTTTGTTGCTGAACCACTAAGCAAAGGAAAGTAAGTGCTAGAACAAGCCAAGAAATACTTTTGGATACTCTGTCACAAAGAAATCAAAGCAAGAGTACCACTGTCAGCCTCCACATTAATTGGTCTGTAGGAATGGGTGGCTTTGAAGATAGGGAGGAACGAAAGACCTATAGACTAAGTATAGATTTCACTTGCTACTCAAGCACCAATATTTAATTGATGGATTGATTCAGTCTGACTGATGAAAAGCTCTATCAGCTTTCTGCTGCATCAAAATACAAACATGTCCAAACAGGTAAAAATGTTCATCTGAATAAACTAGTCGTCCTAGTGGTGTATGAATAGGATCTCTACAACAGCTGGAAGAATCCCTCACTGTACAAATAATACTTTCCTCTTCGATGTGGTGAATTTTTGCATATAGATTGGAGAAATGCGGATTTTTTTTTTTTAAATCAAACCGTCCATTAGGAATAGGCTGATTAGCCACCCTTTTTATCTCCTCCTTGGACTGGTATTTCACATGATAAAGACAGAGGTAACAATATGAATTTGTTGAGCCTCTATTATCTCTTCACCCAAAGTTAGTCAGAGGTGAGGAGCTGGCTGCCAACCAGAAAAATCACCTGCCCTCATGAGCTGGTAACTGAGTAACTGATTATCTGACAAATAAATCTGGTGATTACAAAGGAAAAGGTCTCAAGGTATTCTGTCATCTCATTTATTGGGAAACAGAAGTGCTCTGCCACCTCAGTGGCTGCAGGAAAAAGATGGGATGCCAGGTGCTTGAGGGAGATCAATCCAAGTCTATATGCAAGGGGAAAGGCAAGATCCTGAAAACCTAAAAGGACTCAGTGAATGCTCAAGAATGAGGGAAAAAACTTAGGTAAATGAAGGCATATACTTATATCACTATTTCCTTTAGCTCCTTTTAGCTTTTCTCCTAAAGCATGGGCTACTGGCGTAAAAGCCTTTGGAGAAGCTGTTATGTTACATGTTTCACAGCGTAAAGGTGCAGAGGTGAAGAGGTGAACTACAATCCAGAGCCTTTACAAAGCTGGTGAAAAATGGTAAGCTCAAGCAACTGTGTTCCAGTGAGGGAACACCACTGATCCTGCTCCCTCGCCTTAGTAGCTGAAACCACAGTGTCCAAATTGAAAGAGTACTGAAACATGCTCGGGTTAAGTGCACTTTGCCCACTATGGTGGGACCCACCACTGCAGACTTGAAAGTGTTTGCCGAGAGGCAGGTTAGGCCCCTTGTTTCCCTCACCAAGACACCACCAAGAAGTTTCTCAATCTGATTTCTCTCCAGTATGGAGCAGAAGCAGATATTTAGATGTCCTCTGAAATTTGTTGAGTATCCATTCAGGGCAGGAGATCCATGCTGAGGAAAGAAAAATGTGCCTGTGAAACTGCTCTGCAAGGCAGTCAGGCTGGGAAATATTTTCAGTTCTGACCACATGGTGCTGCTTGATCTGGGAAGATGTCTAACTGTTCAGAGTTTTAAAAAAACATATCTTCAGCCTCCCCTGGTAGAAGAGAGTCCAGTAATAAAGATACTGCCAGTATTAAAGAAACTGCCAGTTTCAAACCAAGCATAGTGAGAGAGGCAGAAGTCAGTACAGATACATCCAGAAATGGTATTGTTAAGGCTTCATCTCCTGAAGTCATGCAATTATACAAAACACTCATGGCTTCATGGTTTGTTCTTTTAACACCTTGTCTTATCATGGTTGAAAAGACAAGTTGGAAAAGGCTGTAGAGCACTAGGCAAGCAAAGGCAATCCCAGAGTTCACTGACTGGTTGATTTTCAATCACATGATTCAGGTAAGGGGTTGGGAGTTCAGAAAAGCTTCTCTTCAACACTAGTGAGAGCTTCCTCTAGATGATTCTGTAGCAAGCACAAGCAGCAACTCTTATGAGGTCTACATCTGACCCCTTGCTGCTGTGATATTATTTACTTCATACCAGTACTATGTGAATGATAACACTCTTTGGAGGTGCTCCAAGGCCAGCAGAGCCCTGTGGCACAGGACTGTATTGTACCATATGAAACTTTTAAGTGCTAAGTAACCACTGGCTAAGAATCCACCTCTGCCCTTCTGGTCACTTCTGGAAACCAAAAGACAAATTTTGTTTTAAACCACAACTTGCTCCTTCAAAACCTCAGCCATGCAGCACACAAGTCCATCCCCACCAGCACAACACTCCCCCACAGGCCAGACCTGGTTCTAAGTCCCAAGAGCTGCAGATGCCTTTTGCATCTCTTAACACCACACCTGCCAGGAAACTGGACAATTACCTGTGATTACTCCAGCTTAAAATATTATGTTGGGGCTCCATAAGTAGGGACGTCAAACTGGTAATGAAATCTGTGGTACTCGAGGAAGTCACAACTTTATCATAACATCAGAGTTTTCTCATATTGTCTGATTTAACTGGTATGTGCCATACAGTGGCTGATCGCTTTCCTAAAGCTTTCCTTTATAAACAAATAACATGCTGAATTTTCTGTTGTGAAAACTGATTTTACTAGTTGTAATGTTTTCTTCCATGAACCTTCGGGCTGTTGCTGCAATTATTAACCAGGCTGATTTTTCCAGTAACAATTTGTATCGAGATATTAAAATCCCAATCAGTTCCCAGACACATACACACCTAGCTTCCAATGGTGTTGAAGTGCGATGGCAAATACAGTATTTTGCTTTCTAAGCTATAAAAGCATTTTTAAAAGTTCAAATATACTTAATCCATAAAACTAATTTATGCCTGTGCAAGTAGGAGAAACAAAGGTTACCAATTAATGGCCTTGGTTATTTAAAAATTACTGAGGTAGGCACTTTTCCTCCCAATTTTTGATGACTTTTCACATGCAAATGTTGGCCTACATTGTACATGAGCTTACTAAAGGTAGACTCATGCAGATATGGAAATCCTTGCACAGTACTGAAAAGATAGATTTAATGTGCACTCTGACTAAACCATAATGTTGTGGTGGCATAAAGTACATCTGTTATGCATGTGCATTACTCCAATCACATGAATGGCTGAGGAAAAAGTCTGGAAAAAAAATTCTGGGCCCAATAAAGTAAATGCCAAAACTTCCAATTGACTTGGGATGAGGAACAGGTTTTCACTGCCTTGCAATATTTTGTGACTGGCACCATCAGCATAAGATACAGTTACAGTAAGAATTGTTTTATTTAATCAGTAGTGTTACTTCAATCTCCTGACATTTCCTACATATTTCTTTTTACTTCTTTAAACAGTCACTTTCCCCCTGTGATATCCATTAAGTATATTGTTCTTTATGGGATCAAATTTAGTAAAATACCTACATACCTGTTTAACATCAAAGACCTCTGAAGCCTATTTACTGAAAAGCAGTGTGCTGAATGTTCAGCAGTTTTTAATTAGACACATCTAAAATTTGGTTGGATTATGTCCTTAGCTATCATAACAGCCATAAGACACAGCAATGTGTTTTATTATGTTTTCTTGATGGTTACTGAAACTGGTTTAAATAGTGTGATTCTACTGAGATGTTATAAAAATATCATCTTGGGGAGCATACTGAGACAAAAAAACTGTAAGGAAAAGAGTGGCGGGAACTCTGGGTCACCCATGCCCTTCCACAGGATGTTTTATTTATAGGAGCAGGACAGCTGGACTAAAGACTAGTCAACAGCAGGGAACGTTATGGAACAGGAAAAGAAATGCCTTCTTAGAGGTTTTCATAGACATACTCAAGAAGAACATCTCTGGATCCAGAGAGTGGATTAAACCCTCCCTGATCATAGTATTTTATGTGAATAATATTGAAGACTTTAGCCTTGATCTGGTAATACAAGCTTGATTTTATTTATGCAAATACTATTGGTTTATTAGGTACCCTTAACTCTACATCACAGACCAGGAAAGGGGAGGGGAGGGGTGAAAAACTACTACTTATTCACAGCTTTAAAGGAAGTCTTTAAGGCATTTTGTTCTGGGAGATGAAATTATCTATTCCCCCAAAGGTTCAATGCAGAGTAGCTGAGCTTTTTTAATTGGTTGAAATTACACTTAAGCTCTGAGGTTCTTCTCTCCTTCTCTCTCTCCTCTTTTATCTCTTTCTTTCTCTCTCTTCTTTCCTCTTTCTCTCTCTTTCCTGCCTTCCTTCTTTTCCTGCTTTTCCTTCTTTCTTCCTTTCTTTCTCTCATAGGTTTGTATTTTTTTCCTTCTACATCCTGCTAAAAAGAGTCTCAAAATATTCCTGATGGACTGAGGCTTCACAAGGAGAATAATAGGCATAATAACTATCATACAGTTAGAGTGGAAAAGAAGCATGCTGGGTATATCTGTCTCCCTATAGATGCTGTTCCATTTTTATTCAAGTGGAAATTGCAAGAGTTGTGTAGATGGGTCCTCTGAAGATCTCTGAATCAAACCAGTTTTAATTAATCTTATCAATCATTTCAGAATAATCAAATTAATGAAAAAAATGTGGTTGACTCTTTGATTCCAGCAGCAGCTACATTTTATCATATGAAAAAATGGCTTTTCCCTTTGTATTCTAAATGACTGAAATTTGAAAAATAGATTTGTTAACTTCATAAAGGGCAGTAAATGTTATTACAAAAGTGGTTGGTTAACTTGTCACTGTTCTGTTCTGAGGTTTGGAGTAACACTCACAATGGGATTATTGATATAAATAGCATCTTTTTAGGAGGAGGAAGGCAACATGTTCCTTTGCAGCAGTTCATTTATTAAAACCTCAAGTAATCTTCACCCTTCCAAAAGATGGGAGCTCCCTGAAAATAAAGGGTATATTAATGAGGGGCATATAACTCACCGAGCTTAGAGATATTCCATCACACTTTAGGACCATAATATGGATTTTTGATAGAGTCAGGTGTATGATGAAGAGCCGTGGTCGCTGCGTGGCATGCTGAAAAAGCAATGGGAGTACCTAGCCCATCTGCTAACTGCAATTTAATAGCTTGACTTCTGGCACATTGCTGGCAGAAAAAGCGACAAGCACTGCTTTATACGCTGAGCAATGTGCAGTCTACACTAGTTCCATTTTATTTAGACAGTAAACTCCTTGGGGCAAGGTATCTTTCTGTGCTCTGTTTGTCAAACACTTTGCACGATGAGGCTCTAAGTTTGGGACTAGATGTTTTCACACGGTGCGGAGATGCTCAGGCCAGCAGCACCTGAGCTCCTGCTGGGAGCAGAGGGTGCTGTGCTTGCATGGCTGGGAAAGGGCCAGGCTCTTGCGTGTCTCTGACAAGGACGGTGTTGTGCCATGCCAGCACCACCACGCTGCTGTGGGATCTGTGTTGGTGGAGCTGTGCCCCCCGGATGTGCCAGCTTGGATCTCCCCTAGCTCAGGCACCTTTGTGCCATGACTCGCACCCCAGGAGAGAATGGCACTAAGCTCCCAGGGTGCTACGGTTACACTGATAAAAAGTACAGCCCTGCAGACACTGCTCCGTGACCTGTGCCCCAAGCAAATCCACACAAGCAGCTCCTTCTGCCAGACACATCCAAACCATTCCAGGTCTCCTGCCTGTTTGGGACTCTTGGTTCCACCATGTGCCTGGTCCTGCGAAACTTTTATGCATGGAAGTAGCACCAGGGATTTCACCAGATCATATTACCTGTCTAATCTATTTAAACTCAATTATGGTGCTTTCTTGATCGCATGTCTGAACATTCTGTGCTTTATAGGGTGTTGCTCAAACTGGTTTTAATGGGATTAAAGAGCTTTTTTAAGTTGTTTCTATAGGAATTCGACCCAATTTTTTTGATGCTTTAAGATATACTCTGGCTGTAGGAATTTATTGATGTCCTGCAGATCCAGGGTGTGTTGGTCCCCCTCTCTGACCTCGTGTTTCAGGGTTGACCTGCATGTTTTCAGTGGCACATTCTGGATTTCATTTCTCTTCTCACCTTTTTTTCTGTACCTTGCAACTCGTCCCTGCTTTGGGAACACCAGTGCAGTTTGGGCAATGCGCTAGTGACAGGTGACAGTGAAGTGTCTTTCTTGATTGTAAGTCCTGATGCCAGTACTATGATGTGGTAATACTACAGCAACTTCATAGCATTAGTCTTGAGCCCCACTTTTTCCACAGGCATGATGTTTTCCCATCTCTGGTTCTCACCTTTCACAGTATCTTTCTGTGTGTTCTCTCAGAGCTGGGAGGCTGCTACCTGCACTTCTGCCAAGTGAGGGAAGGAGAAGGGAGAAGCAGGAGACTTGCACATGCTCCTCTCTGCAGGGCTCTGCAGCTGTGCCAGTTATCGAGCTGCCAACAGGTTGTAGCAAAAGTGCAGGAAAGGGGAGGAGGCCATGCTAGGGAGGGAAATCGTGTATCACAAGACAATTGGGTCAAAAAAGGATGCAGGTACCTCTGGTAACACCTCGTTGACATCCCTTAAAATGACAGATGCAAGAGCTCAATACCTAAGTTGAATAATTTTTTATTTTCTAAATATTTTTTTTCTTTCTAAAGAACATTTTCAATATAGCTTAGAAATTGAGTGTCCCACAAATACCAGGCAAAAGTAAACTAAATATTTCTACCATTTCAAATCATCCTAATTGAATGAGAAGGCTGTGTATAGAACTGTAATTCTGTCCAGAGGCTGCTTGTCAAGTCATGTTTTTATTGTAATTACCTGATTTGTTCAGCTTTAATCGTATTTACTTTCGAAGGTCAGCTGTCCTGATCTGAAATGGTTAGTGAAGGCTATGAGAATACATAATACCCATGGGGAGAAAAGCAAAGACCACATATGCTCTTTTAATTTTTACTTCACAGCAGAAGAGGTAGTATTTTCCTTCACTTCTTAGCAGTCCATATTTCTTCATCAATACTATTTATTATTTGGTACATAATAACTCCTAGAAGTGCTGCTTGTGTCTGGTCTCCAGTGAATGCTTCAATATATATGTCCATAATCAGCATCAACCCGTGCCTCAGAGACCTTATAATTTGAAGAGGCAAAACAAAGCACGAGAAAAGCAGTATCATTCTCTTCATACTGCTTATGTACCAGCAAAGGCACAAAATGTTGTGCCATACCCTCCCAACTCCGCTTAACATCATAATCACAGAGTTGTCAGCTCTCTCTCCATCACCTGAGTGTATAGGTGAACAAATCACGTTCTGTCTTCCTGTCTTGGTGAGACAGGTACAGAAAAAGACTTAGTCTCCCTCCCCCAAAATCATTTCTACAAAATGGAAGAAGACCAATAAGTCTTAACAGTGAACTTAGAAGCAATCAAATATACAGTATGAGTTTTAAAAGTTGCTCCAAGATTTTGTTGTTGTTGTTATTGTTGTTTACTGTTTGATAATGTTACAAACTTAGCTGTCTAAAAAAAGATTTGAAGAAGAAAATAAACCTGTTCCCCTAGGAAGATGAGAAGTATTTGTATTACGCATCCAACGCAAAAAGAGTTTCAGGTTGAAAGGTAAACTTTGAGCCTCTAATTGGTTTTGGGACATCCTGCAAGGCAGACCTTTATGATTCAATTACCACATGTAACAAAGGAAAAGAGCAGGTTCAATCTTTCTTTGTAAAATAAAACATTTTTCTTTTTTTTTTTTTTAAAGACTAGCTCATTTTCTTTGTTCAGCACTCCTTGTTTTGGTTTATCAGTTTAGTCCTCAGTTTAGTTTCCAAACTCTGGCCATGCAATGGAAGAGCACAGCTGCAAGGAGAGCTCAGTGGCACCTGACTCGTGGGTTTTTCCATGGAACAGACATTTTGTGTGCAGCCTCCTGATTAACTGTGCTGCAGCATAAATCCAGCAGAGGAAAGTCCCCAAATAACAAAATAACCTAACATGTAAAACCAGAGGTAGACTTTTAAATAACTTCATTATTTTTAAAGTCCTTGTGTTCCTTACAATTTCAAAGGAGAGTTAATATATTCATAAGCACTAACCTTAAGTCAGTGCTGCGTGCTCAAGCATAAATTCTATTATCAGTGGATCTACTGCAATTCTTGGAAGACGGAAAGTTGCTGAGTACTAACATTGTTGGCAGCTTCTTGTTGAATATAAGAACTTTCCTAGAGCTCACCTAAAGAGAAAGAGTTTTGTAACTCCTTTCTCAGCTTCTTCTTCTCGATTACCCTTTCCCCTATTCCATATTGAATAACTACTATTGAATCATAACCATATAAATCTAACCATATTGAATCACTAATCGTATTGAATCTAACCATATTGAATCGCTACTTTTAAGTAAAATTCTTCTTTTCTTTTAAGCAAAAATCTTCTAACAAAGTTAAATTTCTGTATTAAATTTATCTTTAAGGTATGAGCACAATAATTTTCCTAAGTAAATAATCTATACTTCTTTCATTTTTTAGCGTTAGTGGGCTATTTTTTTTTCTCCAAAGTATGCTTTATTAGGATAAAATTTGTAGCTGGTTATTCATCCCAAGTAGCTGGACACTGTGTTACTCAGTGGTACGGAAAACTCACCCATTCATTCTTCCAAAACGGCAACATGGGACTGATCACTTTTCTACCAACCTTAGAAACAGCTGTGTTAAATTTTCCTGTATTTACTTATGACTGCACTATTGAGGTGAGTGGTGCTTTCTGGAAACTTAAAAAAATCCTACTGTAGTATCTCCATTTCTGGGCTTGCATGAGCCTCTTTGACCCTCTGTTCAAGGAGATATATTTCCAGTTTGTTTTCTAGTGAGATTCTTAGAGGACTGGAATAAGGATTTTGTACATTGTCAGTTCACATTAGCAAAGCTGGGCAGAGGAAATGACACCACACCCACTTATGCAAAGCATATTATATATCCATAGGCACACCTCAACAGCATTAAACCATAATCTAAAGAAACCAGAGGAAGTGTGGGACAGGGAGAATTAGGTCCATCACAGGGTTTATTCCAGTTCCCCCAGGTCCTCACAGTAACTCCCTGTGGCAGTTTGAGGTCTGTCAGCACAGTATTTCCTGCTGCATACACCTCCTCACCTTCTGCTGGCTCAGAACATGACTAGAAGAGCCCTAAACGAAGCAGAAACAAGGTAAACTGTGTAAATAAGGATACTGTGTTCATCTCAGCTGTGGTCTCCTCCTGCACATGAAAAATGCACCCTGTTGAAACACTGGGCTCTTTCACCTTCCATTAAGTGTTGTACACGTCAAAGGACTATTTACATAAAAAGGAGACCAAGTCTGGGCTATTCTGTTTACTGGAATATCAAGGGATTGCATATAGAACTCCTTTGCTTAGTGACATTTTAATATCAGCCCAAGATATATAGGAAGATGCTGATTCCATAATAAAGAGAGCTAAAATTTAGGAATAAGGGCTCTTCCTTTCATCACTATGAGAGAGTAATTTTGGAACTGCACTTAAAAAAATTTAAAAGAAAGATCTTCTAATTAGAACTGAGGTAATTATTTCTTTCAGTAAAATCCCTTCCCTAAAATTGACCTGTATCCAGTAATAGTGCAAATAGTGACAGCACTGCCAACACTCCACTTTCTGACAGACATAATTTCATCCCAAAATCAGACCCAATTCTTTACTTTTATATATGGATAAAGAGCAGTTTTCTTCATGTCAGCTGCTCCATGGTTTACCTACCTTCACCTCTGCCTGCTTTTTTATAAAGGATACGCTGTAATGATATGCTCACATATGGGATTATGGGGTTAAACTAGGCAAGCTCTTAAAAGATAATAATTCTGTTGTACACAGTTCCATACTTTGTTACCTTCCTTTCAAATTGTAACCTTATATTTTGTTTTCAGACTTAGAACTCTTACTCTTTGTTTTATTGTATGGTTAACAATTTCAAATCGTACCATGTCTCCTCCCTCGCTTAGAAAGCCTTTGTTCACTGCTTCATCACTATCTGCATGTAGAGACAGGCAACCATAGTCTGTAGGCTACAATAATAATGGCACACCAGATAACATCACCGGATCAGCTACGTGCTACAAACACATCTGAAACTTTCCATGCTTCAGAACTACTAGGAGGCTCGGCAATCTTATGAGTATTAGGAAACTTTTATTTTTTATAATGGGATCTAGCTACGCCAAGGAAGAAAAATGTCTTGCATGGAGAACTTGACAACTGAAATATAAAAAAGGGGGGGCTAGAAGTGACAAAAAAGTAAGAGCAGAGGTAAAAATGGCAACATGAAATTAGGCTAAAAAAAAAAAAAAAAAGGAAGAGAGAGAAAGAGAGAATTAAGTACATATTCTTACTACTAATCCCTTCAGAAGGCAGAATTTCACCAAACCCTGACTTTTCTAGGTTTAGCATTTCTGCCAGAAACTTCCCTGACTTGAGTTTGAAGACAATACTTAGCATTTGTGTGGCACAGGAGATGGAGAAGAGGTGGTACATCTTTCAAAAGTAAGGGGTGACCAGTGGCTAATGATGCAGTCATTTCCCTTTTCAGCTTCTGTTCTTAAGATCTTACTAATAATGACTGGGTTTTTTCAAAGGTGTGAGCTAACTGCTTTGCAAAAAATAAGAATAGAACCAAAACAGAATACAAATTCATAGGAAATTTACAAGATCTGAAATTCTGGGAACATTAAGTTACAAATTTATTGAGTGCTAAGTCAGACAGACCACTAGAAATCTGAGCCTAATTTGTCAGGCATCCTAGGCCCTTGCAATCCATATGCATTACTCAGTATGAAGATCAATTATTTGTTTTACTTATGTCTTCAAAGAAGACATAAGATCTTGATTTGGTGCTTTGTTGTGCCGATTTATCCAGTACTGACCAGTACTTTAAAAGATGTGCACCCTAACTTCTATCTGAATGGGACTACTGCCTTGTCATGAGCTCTATTTTTCTTCTTAGATAGGATTAATTAGCTGTATTCAAAACAGTTCATTTGAACAAGCTTAGCTACAACTGATCCAGATCCGTTTGTGTGCCCATCTCCACGATGTCTTGGTCACCTAGAATCTTCCACAGCTGCAATTCATTATTTCCCAGTTACTGATTCCCAGCACCGACAATGCGGAACAGTACTGGCCCAGTATCAATCCTCATGGTAACTTCCCAACGTTAGGATATAACTGTTCGACAGCAAGTCAGCATTACCCATTGACCACTGATGACTGTGATTTTGATTTTATTTAGGTGGCCAACTTTTAATCCATTTAACGTGTTCTTTATTGGTGCTGTGTAGCATTGATTCTATATTCAGAATATTATGCACCACTGATTCAAAGGTCTTTGAAAAGTCCATTACGTTTACAGAATATCCCATCAATCAATCCTCAAAACTGAGCAGTGAAATTATACTTTCTTCCTCAAGTGTAAAAGATGCTTATTTTCTAGGAGTTGTTTCTGTTATTCCACTAGAAATGAAGAAGGCTGGTACTATACCTCATCATCAGATAGAAGGATACCATCCCCTTCATTTACAAATGCAGGGACAGAAATGTTTATTGAACTTTTCTGTCCTTTTTGCATCCTGAATAATAAAGCCTCTTCCCCTCTACTGTGTTTTGTTGCCATCTTGATGGAAGAAGCCTTCCAAACATTTTAGATCATTCAACACATTATTTGTCCTTTATCCTTACAGATGTTTTTCCATTATGACAAATGTAGATTAGTAAACATTTTTCTCCTTCTCTTGCATCAAAATATGTTTTACGGCCATGGATTTTTTTTAGAGAATTCCAACTTTTCATTCATATTTTTCTTTCTAGATTTTGTTAAGGGTTTTACCAACTTTTTCTTCTTTAAATCACCGTGCTGTGTGCGTATCTACATCATTATCATCAATCAATGTCAATGTGAGAGTTAGTGGCTTGATAAACCAAATCTCTTTGTGTTGCCTCTTACTAATCTTGTTACCCGATTGACTGAATATTGGGAAAATTGGTATGACAAGGGACCCTAAAATATGGAGCATGTAGTTAAAATGACAGTCCCACAGAAGACAGTCACTGGGGATGTATGAAAGGAAAAAGAGTTTATGTGGTTTATGTGTATGAACTGGGCAAGGGACACAGAAGAACGAGCAGAACTGAGAGCCATTGTGGTTCTTGCTTGCTGCTGTGAAGAGGGAACCTTGAAGGTCTACAGGTTCTTTCCCAGATCCTGCTCTTACCTTTGTAAATGGCTATTCTCCACTGAATTTCTTTCAGCAAAGCAAATTGTTTTTGTCGTTATTTGCTTTCAAGCTGAGCCTTCAGTTTCTAATGAGTCTTGATTCATAATGAATTTTCCAGGTCTGACTTTGTCAGGTCTTTTTCTGAAAATCCCATTCATGTAAATTATCTTGAATAAGACTTGGATAAACATAAATGACCTCTTCCACTTATTGAAGCTTTAATTCCTGCTAGAATTTAATTCCTTTTGTGTAGTACATGCCCTGCCAGAGATAGAGTTCCCTGCCCCAAGCTTGTAGTTCCTCTGTGAATGGGGCAATCAGTACTTTTCCTTAAATTATTAATAAACCTGTCTTATTCGATTTTGCTTTCTAGGGTCTCTTCATGGTCATCTGTGTTAGTGTACTAAAGAGATAAAGCAAGAGCAAACCGGCTACTTTATCCCTTTCTGGAGTACAAACCACTTTCATAATATTTTTTCACAGTAACATGTCAATTAAGCATGTAATATGTTAAGTAAACATGGTGGACATGCCATCTTCAAGTCAAATCAAATCCTTTAAAATCAGCTAAGCACACATAGAGTTGGCACTAGTATCCCATCTCGTGATCTCTTGTGCCCCTTCTAGGTCTGACCAGCTCGTGTTTGACAGCTGTTTGTAATTCCTACGTATCTTTGGCCTTTGCCAGCCTTTCTTTTGTAACAACTGAGGGAACTCTCGTGCACTCCTCCTAGCTGACTTCCTGAGGCACCAGCATGCAGAACAATCCTACCTAACAATCTCATTTCATCATATATAATGTAACTGTGCTTTGGACTGAGGCTACCCTATATTCAATGTAATCTAATCAGGTTCACTGATCCTTAGACAACCACTGGTAGTTCCAGCCAGAAGGGAATTAATTTTTATGCTATAAAGAAGTCTAGTAAGTCTATATATTTGAATTGTAGTTCAAAAGAAAAGCATTTGGAAATATTTGTAACGAGCATCCTTTGATTACAATGGGAGCAAGATTTTTTCTTTAACCAACTTTTTTGTTTCCATTTTGAAATGCTGAAGAATGGATAATCCATCAGTACTGTCTTCACAGTTCAAGAACTATTGTCAGGACATATAAAAAATGTCTGAAATGTGAAGGCCTGACACAATGCACATTTATGTCAATAACGGTGCATTTTTCTACAGAAGTCATGGACTTTGCATCAGATTTCATCATGAAGGAAATGATAAAATGCTTGAGAACTCCACTCCTGTTCTGTTAAATTAAATGAAATTGCTATAGATCAAAGGAAAGCCCAAATAGTTAGTATGGAGAAACAATAGGATCGTGCATTCTTAAAGAAAATGGAAAATAGTAATCATATTCAGAAGAAAAATGCAATAAAGAAAACAATTTGACGTAATATTCTGTTGGCAAAAAAAGATATCTCATTTTCAATTTAATATTAAAAAATTGCTCACATTAATTCTCTTCAGTTTTCCAATATACATGTATGAGCTGCAGATTGAGCTGTGCAATTCATCATAAGTGTTATTTGCCAATATAATGTCCAGACTACTGACTCTGACAAGAGGGAACAACTTACTTGATACTTTACATCCTTCATATTCTCAGTTCCTTACTCTTTATGTATCTTACAGTGCAGTAGTGTTATTTAGTTCATTAAAAAAAAAATAAAATGTATGTAAAATGGTTGATATTGCCTGCCAGTGTCTTTTACAAGCAGTAGTGCAAAGAGTATGTGAAATCCAAAGTGAGGGAATAGCAAAGACTAGGAGTACTGCAAATACGTTTTACACTGCCTGAACATCAATCCACAAAATGTGTACAACTATTTGGTTTTCATCAAGTAATTTCACTCCTTTACTGAAATAGTTCAGTTCTTAGTATCATGCAGATAGATAGGTGAGAAAAATGGCAGTATTACTTTAAAAAAGATTACACAAGCATACCTAGAATGGTTCAGGTAGACCTCTGCCCAAATGGAAGAACCTGGACAAAATTATCTCTTCATCAAACTACAGACATCCAGGATGTCTTTTAACTCCAGTTTTTCAGACAGTGTCCAAATTCCATAGCCTAGCTCAAGTCCTAACTCTGCTGTCTGTGTACTTACAGATTTTGGGGAAAACCTGAATAGAAAATATTTATTGAAAACCCAATCTGCAGAGTGCCAAAATTCAGTTTCACAGAGACTCCTGCTCATTGCCATAATGCAAACCTATATTATCTTTCAGAATAGTAATGGGAGAGTCAACATAGACCACACTGAAAGAAAGACTTGCTTTCTTTTCGACTTTCACTGTGTATATGTTCTTCCATAGCTTGGCTGCATCATGGGTGCCTTCCCCGTGTGTCCTCTAGGTTAGTGTGATCCCACACATTGATGGAAATTTGGCTGTGATACTGTGGATGAACAAAACCAACTTTTTTTAGTCTCTAAAGTAGGAAAGGTATTCAAGGTTACAATTCTGGTGTGGAATAACGTGCATTGAGATTTCAGGCTTCACAGAATTTCAAGTAAGTGTAGGATTGTTTTTGGGGCTGTTTTTCTACTCTAGTGCAATCTTTTTTTGGCAGAATCATGGTTTGAACTTAGCCTTCCCATATCATAGGCAATATTGTATCAACACAAATATTGGCCTGTAGCAGTTATTACCACAAATACAGTTCTTAATTGGGCTACAAAAATCTGTTCAGTTAAGAAGGAAGACATGTTCTAGACATAGGTAAAAAAGCATTTTCTCAGGGTAGCAGGCTGCCATAGACACAGAGAAATGACACATGCCCCAGTGCCCATTTCCACCTGTGCCTCTGGGGATGCCAGGATGGCTGCAGCTGCCACCTGAGAAGCAGCGACCAAATTTATTATCTGATCTTGCTTCTCTCAACCAGGTACAGGTTTTCCCATCTTACTGACACAGTGACTTTTCTTACTCGTCACTTCTGGATCAATAAAACTAATTTTCTGCCTACTCTACTGAGGAGCCCTGAGTTGGCTCTGCCACCAGCTCAGTTCTTACCACTTCAAAACTATTATGAATAAATAGATGGGCATGCAACCCAGCCTAGAGCCTGAATAGCAATTTGCCTTTCTTCTTTAGAACTAAATACCAAAGAGATTTTTTTTCTGTCCCTGTTTGTACCATAGGGTGGCTTCTCATACACAAAGCAATTCACTGGAAATAGAACTCATCTCTTTTTTTAAGTACTTTCATTCTTTACATTAATCAGAAGTTAATCAGAGTAAGTGGAAGTCCCACATTCCCAGAATAGCCCCAGAAAGCATTCAGGAAGCAGGAGCTATGCTGCTACTCCTCCGCAAAATGTTGCCATGACAAGAGAACAGTTCCTTCTTCTAAGTCTTTTTTTATTATTATTATTATTTTATTTTTAACCAGATTGTTTCTGAAGTCATCTTGGGCAGCCAACACTATGTGAGAGAAGAATGAGAAGCTCAAAATCATCATAATAATAGGAAAACAAACTAATTTTCACATTATGTAACTAAATGGGAAAGGAAGGAAATGAAGATAGCATTGGATGAAATTAATGTAGTTGCAGCCCACTGTAGTCAGAGTAATCAGCTTGTGTATGACTTAAAAAGGAGAGGGTGTTTTATTTTTTTTTAATGGATCCAGCTGCAAGCAATTGTGAAGGAACTAAGTAGAATCAGTAATGATGGTCTAAGAAAGACGCAAATGTTGTTTGTTTCTTTCTTTCTGGGAGGAAATTAAATAAATAAATGACTCACAGTTTAAGGCAGTCAGACTCCACAGACAGAGCATTTTATAGGTCATCGCAAACCAAAGGACCAGTTCTCCATGAGATGTCCAAAAGGTGGTATACAGAAAGATTCACTTCAGCCTCAGAATTACCAATCAACTCCAGCATCCCCCAAGTCAGTGGGAAAAGAAATCTTCTTTCAGAATAGAGGTTTTACCTGCCTGCTGGGATTTACCTCCTTGGGCATCCTGTGTTTCTCCACTTTCGGCATTTCCTTACTAGGTTATCCCTGGGGACTCTTACTCCTTCTTCACCTTCAACTGCTGTAGACATTAACCCTGATTATTCTCAGATAAACCTTCCAGTTTATTAATAAAACCACTCCTAACTTCTAAAAAAGATGAAATAATATAATCAGTTAGAAACTAAAAGCAGCAGCCACCAAGGCCCAAAATTTAGGAACAAAAGCAGGTCCTGGTCAAACTTGCAAGTCAGTAAAGGGCTGAAATATACTGCTTGTCTAACAGGGATCCCTGGCTGTTCAGGTAACTGGTCTCTGGTATCTCATTTTCTTACACTGAAGTCTTCTTGTGATCCACAAACCAGGGAATTATCTCCAATCTTGCCTGCAGCGTACCCAGCCCTTCACAATGTATTGGCATAGAAGGAGGGTGGAAGGTGAGAGGGGAAAGGGGAGGAGTTGATTAATTTTCCCAAAAGCTGTGGAACATTACTCCTTTTACCCCTCCCACTGAAATAATTTCAACCTACCTGGTGTGATTTACTGCATCAACCCATCCTTAAGGTAAGTAATCAAGCTGTCCTTTAGCAACATGTAATTGTCACCTTTCCCCCATCATCTTGTAATACAGGAAGGACTACCTAAAGCTATAAATGCTGGAGAGGGTTTAAGGCTGTGAAACAAATCCTGAGGCAGCACCAGGTGTCTAACTCTCAGTTAAATAATTAAATGTCTCTTTTCTTCCCTCAACAAATCGGTCACCTCTGAACATTTCTTGATTGTCCCTTGCTGTCCTTGTTGCAAGGCAATGATGTGACTTTCATAATGACTAATTCCACTGATGGCACCAGGACCATTCAACTGCTTGTTCAGTCTTTGCAGATTTGGGCTTCTTGACTTGGCCAAATTCCCACATGATAGAGCTGTCACACTCTGGAGAGGCATGATTTACTTTCTAAAGTGCAAAAGGAGACAGAGAATGGGAGAGAAAGGAATTATAATGGCAGATTAATTTCCTATCAGAGAAGACAGATTATAAAGGGTAATGTTTCTCGGACCTTTGCAAATGCACCACTTTGCAGCAGTCTGAATGTAAAATGATATGAGGAAATACAAACTATTACAGTGGCGTTGTTTGGCTTGCCTGTTCAATGGGCTCACATTTTTGTTCTGTTGTGTTTTTAGTTGATGGGGAGAAATTTCATTGTTTGTCTTGGAGATTATTAATTTCACTCTGAAATTTGAAAACCGTATTCGTCAAAAAATACTCTAGGATTTGTAAATATTAAACTGCTTATATTCAGAGTACTTGTGACTTCTCCAAACTATTCTGCACATATGAACACTTCTTAGAAAGAAGTATAGAAATGTTTTGTTGGTTCTTAGCACTGGTAAGAGTTTAAATGCCACCCTGCAATAGCAGTCATCAGTAGAGGTATCATTTTTCTTTCCCATTTTAATAATAATTCATCTAAACAAATAAGCCATGCATCTGTTGGGCATGACCACGCTGAAACTAAATGGGGAGAAAACCATAAGTTATTCAACAGGAATATGTTATGGGTAACACTAGTTTTCACAAACGTGTTCTATCCTGTGGGTAAGTCAACTTTTCTCCAGTTATGGATAACTGTGCACTGTCAATAGGTTGTTCTCCTGTGTTGCTGAGATAAACAGCACAAATTTTATTGTACCAAATTCAGTATCCAAATAAGACAAACAGAATAAAAGACCAGAGAATTTGCAGGTGATTTATTCCATGAATTGCAGCTGTGAATCGTCAACTACTGGAATGTTGTTTTTCTTTCATTGACCACCTGTTGGAAATATTCTGATGCTTTAAAAATCATTCTTACTCATTCTTAGTTTGCCATTTACTCAGGATTAGTTCACTACAAGAGAACAAAAGTAGAATGAATTTTATTGGACTATGGCTAATTTTTCATGTTTATGTACACATTGACCTTGAGTTTACTTATGATTTATAGTACAGATTTCTATTATGAGAAATGCAGACTTCAATTTTTTTGGTGGTTTTTTTTTTTTTTTTTAGTTACCTGGACCTTAAAATCTTTCATTTGAACAAACATTCCTACCAATAAATCATTCACTAGAATGATCAGATAAAGTATACATGAAATATGCATGAACATAATTGAAATGAGTTTATTTAAGAGCTCGAATGAGTATTTGTAGACAGCTTTCTGAAGCATTCATCCAGCACTACTGAAAATAGCATAATTATTGGATAAAAAGAAATGACACCTGAAAATGCAGGGCTGACAGCACACTGGAGGAAAACTATACAAGATAGTACTGGGATGGCAAAACTTTTCATGGAAAAAAACAAACCCACCAAACAACTAATTCATTGCATATCCCACGCTGAAAATGTTCTTACTTGTCTGGGCAAACACAAACTTGTGTTGTGAAAAAGGGAGCTAAAATCGGAAGGAAAAAAGCATGGTAGAGTCATCATATATGCCAGTAATTCAAAATGGGGAGATTGAAGATTGTTTGATAGAATTGTGAATTTACAGGGTGTGTTCCAAAGCAGATTTATTCAGTCATTGGTTCTTTATACTCTACAGCAACACTGATTTCACATTCAACTTGTTCGTTCTTGTTTCTAAGGGCGGGGTGGGGGGGGAGGGAGGAGAATGTTTTGTATATTTTTATTATTTATATATTTTCACTCTGCATTTGTCATATTCCCCACTTAAAAAAAAATCCAAACTAGTTATTTGGTGAGGCTTCAAAGCCTTTTGCAGACATTAACTAGTTAAAATTCACAACACTTCTCTGGGGCAGAAAATTAAGTTTTAAAATTCCCAATTGTTGAATAAGGAAACTTCGGGACAAAGGTTAAGTGATTAACTGAGGCCACAGGAAACAGTATAAGCAGTGGAATAAGAACTTGTTCCAGCCCATTCCTGTGGCTAGTAACATACCAGAACACAGGACAATTATAAAATTTCACACATTTTATCCATAGTCTACCTTTTTGCTCCTTCCCCTTCCTACCCAGATAAAAAACATTTTCAGCGAAGCATTATTCCGTGTAAAGTACTGGATTTTCTATTTCTGTCATCTTGTTTCTTCAAATAAACTGATGGTTTACTCTTTGGTTTATAAGGCTACATTATCTTATAGACAAGTTAGTCTTCCTCTCAGGAATAAAAAGTGCCTGTGGATACTGAAAACATGACCACCACCAAAGTGTCCAAGAATCATACTAACAGAGACCACAAATGATAGCTCCACACCTTTGTTGGAGACTTTGGAATGATGCAAATCAAGTTGTAAGTCAAACCAAATGGCTTTTTTCAAAGCTAAAATGTCATTTCATTGAAAATTAATTAATTAATTAATTAATTCAAGAATGTATTTCTAAATACTTTAGACCGGAAATTTTGAAATCAGATTAAATTTCTGTTTTCTGACTTATATGTTTACTCACGGATTTAAAAGAACAATATTAATACATTAAATCAAAATTTTCCCCATTCTTTATTTTTATTATCTTTGTTATGGTTGCAATAAATTGGATAAGTTCTGGATTTATTTCTGTTACTCCTATCCTCACCTGTGCCCCTCTCCCCCCTTCCTTTTATGTGTCCCTCCATTCAATTTTCAAACCTTCCTTGACTTTGGAACGCAGAAGGGAAAAGTGAAATAGTGCAAATAAGCTACCCCACATCCTGAAGTATTGAGAAAATGGTAAAGAATTACAAAGGTGGAGAGAAGACAAAAAGCTGGTGCTTCATAAATTAAAGAAGGCTTTGAGGTAAAGTGACTTAGAACAAAAATTTTCCCTGCAAGCACATTTGAAATGAGTATTTTTAAAATTGTTTGGGGGGAAGGGGGTGTGTCAGGCAGGTCCGTATTTAAAATTCCCCTTGAAATTTTCTTGAATGTAAAAGGTAAAGAGTATTTTGGGAAGCCTTTTCCATAAAGAAAACTGAGATTTTAGGCAAATGGGGCAAAGAACACAACACCTTTTAGGGCATTTTTGTTATGTTCACTAACAATCACTTTCATTTTTCTGCATTCAAGTAACTTTGTTTATGTAGGGTACATCAAGAAAAAGCAGTTGTCAGGAAGTTAATTGTCCTATAGTCTTTATATAAACTTGCTCTAACAGGCCAAGCTTACTGAAAGTTTCCCTCCCCTTTCTGCAAGCGTGTTTCAAATACAGAATTTGTGTAAGCAGCATGTGTTGTCAGAGGGTTCAGGCTGCCTAGAAACAGCCCTTGCTGAGCAGGAGCTGGAGGCAGACCCTAACTCCTCAACTGGATGCAACCTGCACCAGGACACCTGAAGCATTCAGGGAAGCAGTGCTGTGTGATAAGCCCAGCAAACACAGGACTGGAGTGAGAGGAGCTTGCAACAGGCATCCTGGGAATCCCTAGAACATCGGCTGGGCTTGCACAGATTTCAGTAGTGGTCAAGGTTGCCCTCATGCAGGCAGAGACTTGTTGGGGCCTGCCTCCTCTGAGAATCTCTCAAAGGATGCATAGCCCCTCAACTGTTTCTCCTATAGCTTCCAAGAGATAGTGAAAGCCACTCACAGCCTATCTTAAGTTTGTACTGGATATACGTGGTTATATCAACAGCAAAACAGGAAAAAAGAACGCTTTCACATAAAATTCCTTTTTATTTCAGTTAAATTGGAAAGTTAATTTCTTGAATACCTTATCACAGCAATATGACAAACGGGACATAATGCTTTCAGTACTTGATGGAGCTTCCCATGTGATTCGCAACAATATATTTTAAATAATAGCTAATTAATTTTAAAAATTAATTCATTTAGATAACACCATCAACAGAAGAATCACCTGAAGCCCACATGAAGCACTTGCTAATGCATGTGTTGGTTAAATCCAAAGATTTAGTTTCAAAAGACATCTGGAACACGTGCCAGAAAAACGCAGCAGGCTTCCGTCTGTACTTTGCTTCGATCTGATACAATTAAATGGACCTTTGTGCGACCTCCCTGACCTATCCAGAACTCCCGCTGGCTTTCAAGATTGACAGTAATGCCAGAGAGAAGCTTATGAAACAGGGCAAATCTGCTAAGGCACATAAACCCCTTTTTCGATAGTGCCTCAAGCATTTAGGCACAGATCTTGGAAGGGATCTTAGCAGTAATAAACTTGCCAAAGACCACAGCCTCAATGCCTAAGTTTTCCAGTCTTGGACATAACCTACCCAGCCAGGGGTCTTATGAGTCTAAATGATAAACAGGCCTAAGGTGCTTTGAGATTCACAGACAGAGCGTGCCATACACGTTTAAACAAGTACATCCTTGACAAATCCCAAAAGCATGCCAAAATCCTGACTCAGGACTCTACTGAGAAGAGTTTATAACACACAGAAAATGGACAGTGATTGCAGTAGTAAGGCTCTGTTTTGTTTTGCTGGACTGTGGGTTTTGTTTTGTTTTGTTTCTTATAATGGTTCAGATTATGGCCTTCCATCGAGCTGCTTTGTGTCCTTAGAGGCAAAAAGCCAGTCTAACTCAGTATTGGGGAATTATTAATCCCAGGGCACCATGGAGTTAGTGTGGTCAGTCAGGAGCAGTGACTATCCTGTAATTGAAGGTCTCTAAGAAAAGCCTTATATGGTTTTGACCTGCCGTGAATGCATCTCAAGGGCAGGGTTATTATGCTTTAACTAAACATTTCACTTATGAATGCCTCTCCTGTTATCTAAGTTGTTGATATCTTGTTGAGGAGTGAACCCAGGGGAGTGTAGTGAGAAGAGAACAGCACAAGAATGTGGAAATAATGGTGAGAGATAGAAAGAATATTAAACAGAATGAAGAAATCGAATGGCAAGAGATGAAGAGGAATAAAATATGCCTTGCAAGGGGCAAGTCACACAAGGCATAAAGAAGTAGGTTATTTTGGAAAATGCATCAAACCCACCTCCATTTCTATTTACAAGCTGATTCAGCAGTGCCTGTCATTCAAATCATGTCTCAACAGCAAAGGAATTGTTGTGAGAAGCAAATCATAAATCCAACAGGTGCAGAGAACATGCTGCTGCTGCTATGTTTGAAAAAAAAATAAATTACAGGTCTCACATTTAACATCAACTACAAAAAGTTGAGGTGGAAGAAACTGCTATAAGAATGTGAGCCAGCAAGCTCCTATCCCTATAGTGGTTTGGCGGTGGTTTTTGTTGTTTTTTTTCACTCACCACACTTTCCATGCAGGAACTCTGTCTGTGTGTGTGTTTGCATGTACGTGTGCATTTGTCTTTTAGGTTTTTTAATCTACTTCGCCAAATTTCTCACTGGTTTCTCTAATGAAAGGTCTACTGCTAGAAGAGAGGATCTACTTTCTTCCTCTTATTATTTTAAATTACATTTTGTGGGCTGCCTAGGGACTTTGTGGCCACAACTGTCCTATTTACTTCAACTTCTTCTTCTTCCTTTTTTTCTTTATTATTATTATTACTAAATAATAATAATAATAATAATAATAATAATAATAATAATAATAATAATAATAAACAACCCTGTGAAAGCTGTGACTGAAAATGCAGAATGCCTCAGCCCACACGACTGGGGCAGCAGAGTGTGCCTGCGTGTGAGGGAGCACAGCTAACCTCACTAACTAGCACATTTTTAGCCTCTTCTACAGCAAACCGGTGCAGATTTCATGCGAGCTGCGCTTCTCCAGCAGCAATAGCAGCAGTCACCGGGTGCCAAACTGCCAGCGCCGCACAAGTCCCCGCCCTTTAGCCGCGGCAAGCACCCACGCACCCGCGCACCGCTCGGGCAGCAGGCAGAGGAGCCTCAGGCGAGCCCGCCAGCCAAATCCAGAGGTAACACGGTGAGAGGAAGCCTCACACAAGCTGCACTTAGCGAACTGCCATATGCCCTGACAAAGCTACTGACAGCAGTGGCGAGCCCAGGGAGGGCTCTTATCATTAGCCCCTCACCCAGCAGTGGAGGAAACTCATTTAGCCCCATGCTGGACTTTCATTAGGAGCGACTTGCATCAGATGGTCGCAGCGTTCTGGCACCGGTGTCGCCTGGTCCGTTGCTGGAGACGTGGCCATATCTCACCCCAGCAGGGATCCCCAGACTGGAGCGGCTCTTTGTCGACAGATGCCAAGACAGCAGCGGTAGTAGTGACAAAGGCAGCTTGGTTTGGTGTTATCTTTTATGCTGGCATGTTGCAGCCCTGAACTTTTCAAGAGGTGGCTTTTTACAAACTACTTATTCCTGTTGCAGACAGAAAGGCAGGGAGTTTGTATAGATGGGGAGAAATAATCTAAAATAAAATATGCTTGAAATTACCACTTGAAGTCGAAGCAAGCAGCAAAGAAGCTGTCACTGACAATCATTATTTCTAACCTTGGGACTGTAATAAAAAATCAATGAAGCAAGAGATGTCAATATTCTAGTAATAAAGATGTGATTCCAGTACCCTCTCCTCCCAACATCCTAGCTGCTTATGGTAAAAATATATAAAAGTGGAAGCACAGATGCCACAACAAAAACACTTTTCTCTTTCCAGAAATATCCTCTCATTGTGGGACAACTGCTTGCATTGCTTGCAGGCGAGTATTTTCAAGGAGAAGTGAACCAAAACAGTATTTTTTGACACTGAGATGTGAATTCTTTGAAGAGCGTAGTGACTCTTGTCAAATGTAATTTAAAAAACACCAAAACACCTTGACTGTTTCACTTCCTTCCTGCCTGCTTCCCAAACATGGATATTCAGGATTTAAATCCCTCACACATCTTGCAGTTGACTATCTCACCGTGCAGATACATTATAAACTGATACGGGCTAACAAAGAAACCCCTAAATAAATCTCTTTATTTTTATCAGTGCGTTTTAATGAACTTCTGTGTTTAATGAAAAACAAACACACCCAAAGAAGAAAATGAGCTTTTGAAAAAACTATAGCTTCCCTCCCTTACTTTTCTCATCACCATGATGGAAGGCTGTCCTACACTGATGGGTTTTGGGGAAGACAAAACGTCAGTAGCTCCTTTTTTACTATCAGGGAACAAAAAAAAACAGTAGGAGAGACGAGGTCCTGGCTTTTTGAGTGGAGACTGCAGCCCTGATTGGCACTAGGAGGGGCTGGTACAGCCCGTGTGAAAGGCAGGTGCTGCGGGGCATGGGACGAGGCAGTCGGGAAGCTGAGTTGGGAGTTCTGGGGAGAGGATGCAAGGGGCTCACATTAACTTGACCTGCTGCCTAAGTCTTCCCTGCTTTAGGTGGCGACCCAGAGCCCAGCATCCTCTCCCGAGACAGGAGCTTTTCATCCCCCAAAGGGAGCGCTTCCCCTTTCCGCTGAACCAGTTTTGTGCCAGGACAGCCCCGCTGCACCCGCCGTGTGATCCCAGGGGATGTGAAAGCCTCTAATGCCCAGGCACCGACTGCAGCAGTGAGCGGTGCTCTGCAGCAGTGACCTGGCTCTGTCAGGCCCCGCTAACCCGAGACTAAAGTGCTTTTAATTCGCTTTTTTTAATAGCTCTTCCGTAAGCCAAAAGCCCATCGGGGCGGACAGCCGGGCAAGCCGGACCGTGGCGCTGGCGTCCTCATGCCGGCACCGGGGTTCAGGGCCATCCTGCCGCTCCGCTTTTCAGAAGAGATAGCGCAGGGGGAGCGACAGGCAGCTTTGCCCATCCGCTTTATTATTCTAATATTTTATTTTATTTTATTTTATTCCGTCCTGCCGAGCGGGCCGGGCCGGGCCCACGCAGGTGGGCGGTGTTGAGGCGCCACCTACCGGGCGGCGGCGGCAGCGGCCCCTCAGGGGGCGGTGGGGCGGAGGTGGAGCTGTGGGCGCGCAGCGCTGCCCGTACGCACGGACATTACAGCGAGTAAATAAATACATCGCCCCTTTATTTTGGCAGGAACACCCCCCGAGCCCTTCTGCCTGGCCGCGGGGCCCGGCAAAGGCCGGAGGCGCCGCCGCGTTAGGGGCCGGGCGGCGGCGAGCGGGGCGACGCACGGACAACGCGGTTCCCGGGTTTTAATTGCTTCCATTCGGCCTCAGCCGGCGCTGGGAGCGACACGGACGTAAGCGAATGTGTCCTGACCACAGGAAGGAGCGATGTTAAGCGTTCTAATTATACGGGGAGTGAAACAAAGTAAAAGCAGAACAATGAAGAGCAAATATGAAGAAAGGGAAGCTAATTAATGGAACATTAGCATAATAATTTAATGCAACCAGGCTGAATCTGTTTTGCAGCATGAAAGGGAGGAAAACAGTGCTATTGTCCTGGAAAGAAGTGCGCGCAGCCCAGCTCCCAGCCTGTCGTACGTGGCAGGGCTGCCGTGGCCCTGAGCGGGTTATTTCCCTTGGAGAGATGCTTTTAACACTCGGCATCTTTAGGAATCTGGGAACCAGCTATCTAGCCTTGAAATCCGTAGAAATGCCAGGTACGCAGCCATTCATTCTGATCATTTAATCTCCATTGGCAAAGTGTAGCTCAGGGTATACTCTAAGCTACCCTTGCCACTTGCCACAGACCTACCTGTACAATAGACACATTTTGGAAAGGGCCATCCAGTTGCCAGGACACAGTTTTTAGCATCTACCACACTTGGTTATTCTTATACCCCAAATGTGGGCATTTCATGAGGGTTAAGTTACCCCTGGTACCCTCTGTGGTCAGCAGAGAGGTGAAAAAGAGGCCGTGCTGATATTTATTTAATTCTAATATACTAACAATGCCAATGTTCTAGTATTGTGCAATGTGCTAATATGATTGTGATATATAATAATGTGATGCCAATGCCAAAATTTGCCTTCTTCTCCTCCAAGGGGATGAGCCACTCTCTTCCACTGGCCTGCTGACTACAGAGGGACTGTAGTCACCCCAGGGTGACTACCTGGCTGGTTTAACTGCTCGCCATTGGACCACAATGCTGCCAGGAGCAAGTAACTTCCCTTCAAGGACCCCCTCTAAAGTCTGTTCAGGTTTCAGGTAAAATCTTCCCTATTCCAAGCCTCTTTGGTTTTCGCACAATTAGTGTGAGGCATTACAACGTATGTGCATGAGCAGAAGAGATAGAGGTCAGGTTAAGGATCCTTTGCTCATTTGTCCCAAATGCTGTCTCAGCTTGTGTGACAGTTGGTGCTGTGATGAAGTTTTCATTATAGTCCCTGAACTTTAGCCAAGTTTGCAGACCTGTTGATGACACTTCAGAAAACGCAAAAGAATCAAAGCATTTTCAGCAGAAAGCATTCACATGTCATGAGATACATATTTTAACCAGAAACTTGCAGTTCTTGGCAGAGTGTGACTGGTTTAGTTAAGCTTCCATAAATCAAAGCACAATGCACAGACTATGAACATCAAAAACATCAGAATCCCACAGACAGGTATGTCAGTGCCTGGCAGCTTAGGCCAAAATTTGCAAAAAGGGATCAAAGAGCCTCTACTCAGCATTTAGGACTTAATGTAAATCATAGTCATCCTAGTGGGGGTTTTGCAATTGCCTTTACTAGGAAGCAAAGTCATCCTTCTGTGGGGAGGCAGGAAGCAAGAAGAGTCATCCTTAATATAAAAGGGTGCCCTAATATATTCTGCAGTCACTTGAACAAGTAGCTGTTTTGTGTGTTGTTTTTTAAAGCAGCTAACTAGCTAGTATCCCTAGGTAGGTATACAAGCAAGTCAATAAAGCAAGTAATATGTTATTTCCTAGTTGTTTTTTAATCATCTTAATATGCTTTTATGTAGTGCATGTTCATAGCAAATGCACTACAGATTTGAGAAAGTACTCCTAGTGAACAGTGAGATGGTAAAGAATAGAAAAGTGTGCTTGTTTGAAGTTATATCATACTTTTCCAAATTTCATTGTGATGTTTAGACCTGAGTGTTTTCCACTGAATAGTAGGACCTTTTCCAAATGCCACTTCAGGGACAAGTGTTAGGCTTCTTAGGCAATGGATGGATCAAAACTGGAAGTCTCAAGTCTTCAAATTTTGAATTTTGTCTGATACTAGACCTAGGCCAGGCTCAAACTAACGTTCCCCCGAATCTAAAAAACCTGCAATTTAAAAGCTGACTGTTGCCAAACTTCATAAAATTTTAAATCCAGAAACATATGTTGTTCTGATTCTTTCAACATTATCACCCTTATGCTGTGTGTCTGGATATGGGAGGAATATTTAAGCATTGGAGACCGATTTCATTAACGTTTTTGTGTCTCCCATCTCGTAGTTTATTGCATCATAAATACCTGTATTGTGTAACAATCTATGTAAAACTTCATTAAAATAATCCATTGATCATGGAAACCAGAGTGAATATGGATAACCAGATTTTTCTGTTTCTACTGGAAATCTTAATCCGCCAAAATTAATGTACCACCACAGAAGGCCTGCATTTGCTCTTCTGCTCTTCTGCTCTACATCTTCTATGCTTCTACATATTTATAGTCCATTTCAGAAATTAAACTAATTAACACAGCTCTTGTTTTTTCCATTCCATCATCAGAATGAACGAAGGAGG
This sequence comes from Melanocharis versteri, assembly GCA_013397845.1. Taxonomy (NCBI): domain Eukaryota; kingdom Metazoa; phylum Chordata; class Aves; order Passeriformes; family Melanocharitidae; genus Melanocharis; species Melanocharis versteri. The sequence goes on from VZTG01004579.1 coordinate 618,438, forward strand.
GTGCGTAAAACTATTTGAAATTATGGCCTCCTCAGGAGCACTTCCTCTGGCTCAATGTTAGAGGATATGCCAGTGAAAACAGCTGTCAGATGAGAGAGCTTGGAATCCATTCCTCAGAGGTTTACCAGCTTCACTTTCTACTATCCTGGTATCCACTAATTTTCCCCTCAAGCCACCCAGCTGAAGATTGTTTTGACTATTCCTCTCTTCCAGGATTACTTGAGAAGTTTGCAGAGGCCAGACCAGTTACCCTGATGGCAAACAGAGAAAAATCTCTGCACTTTTCAGAGGAGTCTAAATGGGAGCATATCTGAAATCTACTGTGCATTGTGTCAATGGTGCCAGGTCAAAGCTTTTGGGCCCAGATGTTCTCTTGCACATAAATATAGAAGTGCTTGGAAAAAAAGGGAACAAACTTTCTTCTTGGAGCTGATCATGTATATAAGCAGTAATTCCAATCAACCCTGGAAGACTCTGTGGTATCAAAGCCTTCCTTCTGGACTGGGTCAGACTCACTTGATTCTTTGCTGAGGATAGTTTTTCCCAGTATTCAGGTACAAATACAGCTGGTGGGGCAGAGGGCTTGGCATCGCTTCAGTGCAGGCACCCCAGCTCTAACGAGAGGCTCTTCTAGACCCCAGTAGAAGGAAACTGGTTTGCATTTTCCTTGGTACGTGCTCTGTACCGTGAAGTTGTCACAAGCTCAAGCAATGAAAGTGCAGCATTGATGGAAGCTCTACAGTGGCTCTGTGGAGGGTGATGAAGTGCCAGCAGTAAGAAGCAGGTGACATGCATGAAAATATTTATCTCTGGCCTCATCTGTTAACATCTGGTAGGACTAATGCATGAACACAGAAGATGAAAGACATAAGCAGGCAAGAGACTAGCAAGTATCTCATTAATAGCTGACATGTATGGTGTCTTATTTTGGAAGACAGATGAGCAGAAGGTACTCAGAAATGGTTCCCAACATTAGGGATGCAAGTAACAGCAGCTAAACTATAACAAACTACACAAACATTGGTGGTTGTCCTTGATTCAAGTCCAGAAAAGGTAAAAAGATTAGGGAATGTTATGTGCTGGAAAATATGTCTGTGGTCTTCATGGTTTTCTCTCAAATGGGCCATTGACTGATGACATCTGTATTTTCTTCAGCCTAGCTCATCTTCTGAAACTGATAATGGGCTTCGAGGCTATAATATTAAAGAGAAATAATAGATTTGAAAATCCATTTTACCATCGATCTCACAACTTTTAATGATGAGCAACAAATACAAGGGATGCAGTGAACATGAACATATTTTTCATGCTTTTTATTAAAGTGCCACCTCCATTCATATGAATTAAATTTGGCAACAAGACGTGTGTGTGTGCGTGTGTCTGTTTCCATGCATTTGCATAAGGTATCCTTCAAGAAGGATACACTGAATGGGTTTTCCAAGATGATGAAATAATTCAGTATAGTAGCAAGACCAAAAATCTCAAGTGATTATCCCAAATAGAGATTCCAACTTTTTTTTTTTTTAATGCACTAGAAGCAATTTTGTCTGTACATATGATTTCTTTGCAATTTCCTAATGGAATGATGTAATGTGCATATTTTACAGAAAAATCAGGATATAGCAAAGACCTACTTTGAATGTTATTAATTTAAAAGTTTCTAGAGTTTATTTATAGAGATCTGTAGGAGTTTTGAATGCAATGTGGTCTTTCAGAGTAAATCAAAGGTACCTCTTATATGATATTGGCAACTAGCATCACCCATATATTAGAGTGGCTCCACGTGACATCTCCATGGGAATGACCAATAACTTTCAAAATGCAAAAAACTCTTATCTGCCAAATACTCGATATTTTAGCAAATTTTTATACAGAACTGAAAGCCTCTTTCTGGAAAAAAAGTTTGAAATAGAGTCTGCAAAATTTGGGGCATCTTTGGAGTTTCTCCTTTAGTGTAAAAGTAAGTAGCAAAGGGAGAAATAACCTGGGGAAAAAATAGATGTATGTATAGCATGTAAATTCAGGACATAGGGATGAAAGCATCTCTTCATGTTCTATGTGGTTCTAATGAAAAACAATTGCTAATAAGAAGTGACTGGTTAAATTGTGTCAATGACCAATCCTATTCTGCACGTTCTGCTGAAGCCAGGCACCCTCTGAGGACAGCTGGAGCTCAGCCAGAATGTCATGACCGTGGTCAAGGTCGTAGGTCCTCATGTGCCAAGCAATACAGTCTTGTTCCTAATCTTTACAAACTCTTTTATTTTTTTTTTCCATGGGGAAACAGACTGGAATATACTCAGTTAGACACCATTAGTATTTTTAATCCTTATCTCCTTTTGATATAAAAATAAAGCTACCAGTTATTTTTTGTTTCATTATTAAGCCCTTGGTTTTTACAAGGATTTCAGAACTTGGCCTAGATTAGAAACAAAAATAGTAAGAGCTCCTTTTCACAAGAAATAAGATTTAAAGGTATTAGGGGGCATATGCCCTCCTTTTTAGCAATCAGCACGGGGAGTTCTTTTTTTCTGACCCTGAAAAAAATCAGCTACAGTATCTCAAAATGTGTTTTTATGGTTTATTTTTTTAAATGCTGTTTGTAGTAATATTCCACTAACACACATACACGAGTCCTTTCACAGCCTTTTTCTGGCTAAAATTTGACTTGCTATGAATAGTTGGTAGGCAGCCCAGTGCAGGGAGATTGGACTGAATGTTGAGACAGGTGTATTTTTGGCTCAGCCAGCGCCCCAGTATGTAATTGTATTCTCTGCATCAGTTTTTCCTTCTACCCTAGTTTTTCTGTTCTACTTAAACAAAAGCTTTGAGTTTTAAGGCATGACATCTCACTATGTATTTGTAAGTAACCATACCCAAAACAATGGTTTGTGCTTGAATTCTTATGCTCCATTAGCATTGAAATAACAGCAGCCTTTCAATGTTTGCCTCTTCAGAGGAGTTGGGCAGTTTTGACATTATGCTTTAATATTAAATTGGGCTTTGTTCAGAGCTGTAGCAGTCAGGAACAAGCTATTATGTGTGGGCATGTGAATGCAGGAACAAATGGAAATGGCTGCATCCAGGACTCTGGAAATCATTATGTTCGTGCCATTACAGGCTACCACATTGCACAGTTCTTTCCAGAATCAGAGCCTCAGCTTGAAGGGCCATTAGACTCCCCAGATTTTGCAAAAACAAAACCTGGCTGATTATTTGGAGGTTTCTGATGGTTGGGATTCTACGTCCTTAACCAGTGCCACTGCCGAATGTTCAGTGGCCTCATCAGTTCCAGCACTGATGTTGGCCAGTTCTCTTTCATTCCTTGGTGCTGGCAACCATGTTCTGATGCAAGACTAAATTTCTGTCCTCAGTGAGAGCGTTTTTTGGAAAAAGATGAAATGCCAGACAATATCAGACTAGACCCATGGCTCAACTGCTGTAGCACCTGCTCTCTGACTCTCTTGCGTGGAAGTAAGTTCTCATTTTGATCTCTTAAGTCAGATGAATTAAATGTTCACACCCAGCTTTGTGTGGTTTAATCTGCCTTTCAGAAGAAAAGTGAAATAGTTTTGCATATTTTTATTACTGTTCAGGGAAATTTCCTCTTCACATTCCATGTCTTCTGGGCCTCATTGCCTAGGCACATTTCAATCCAAGGTGCATTTTTTATCTTGCAGTTCAACAAGGGCCTTCCTTCTTGCGCTGTGAGACACGTTAACTCCTCCCAGCCATTCTTATGAATATACACTACGTTCCCAAGTCTAATTTTAAAGGGGAAAATTTATTTCCTTGTTAGATGTTTGAATTATCTGAGGCCCGTTTATCATGATCCTCTTTCTTAAACATTCTTTAATTCTGCAATATCCTTTTGAAGTATATGACCATATACCACAGCTGAGATCAGGCATTGCTAGTGATTTATGTAACGACATTCCATTATTTCCCTTATTACTGTCCAGTGCATCTCTAATTCACCCTGGTTGGGTTTGCCAAGCAAAATGGCAATATTGATCATTGCTTTTCTAGCAATTGTCTGCATCTGTTTTGTGTCTCGTATAGTCATTACTAAAGAGAGCAAACGAAGCCTAATGAGTTTCAGAAAGCCCAGTTTGGAACTCATAGTACTTTTTTTGTGCAGACATGAAGAGTCGGCTTGTCCACAGACTCAGTTTAGATGCACAAGACTAGATTGTTTGCAAAAAAATTCCATTCAGACAAGCTGGACAAGTGACCTATGACAACACTTTTCATGACCAAATTCCCTGAATCTAAACCACATAATATTTTTGCTATGCCTTCCCCATGGATATCCCTTAGAAAATATATCTTTTTATTGTGAACTTGGCCAATCATAGTAAATAAGTTCTCTTTGCTTGTCTTCCTGCACTCCCATCTTACAATGTAGCTGATTCACAAGTAAATAAAGTAATCCCAGCTAGAATTGCTACTAGTGTCTGCTCATTCATTCCTAGATTTTCGCAACTTTAATGGCCATTTTCTTACCTTACCTGGACACGAGGAAAGCTGTGCAAATTACCTTGAGTTGATGAAATGCAGCGAAAACATGAAAGACCAGCAGAAAGACTAGTTTGCCACTAGGCTGGAAAAGACAGCTACCTTACTTTTGTATTGAAAAAATGTATACGCCTATAGTCCATAAAAATGGACTATTTACCCTGCTCTTGAACTTCCCAAAAATGTTCCCGCACCAAGCATCCATATGTGAAGGATTCTGGTTGCTTCATATTTGAATTCCTGAGCTTAAGCTTTGGTCTTCTGGGACAACTGGGCACAAGCCCAAGAGCCTGGCATTTTCTCCCTCTTCCCACATCCAGATAAAAAGCAACTGTCTTGCCCTGGATACTCTTAACTGTTCTGGATGCATGAAAAAGTGAGTTCCAAAAAACAAGCTGATCAAAATAAGCTATTTTGCCAACGGTGCACAAGAGTTTTGTGCACAGTCAGCTGTGTGGTGTGGGTGCATTCCTGCCTACAGAAACGTGAGCTTGAGAGTAGTAGACCTAGCTGGTGAAAAGGAAGAGTTAAAAAGTTTCAGGCCTCACAGTTTTTTTTCATAATCATAATGTAGTTGGCTTCTCTGAAGAAACAGAACTATTTGCCTCTTTCTCCTCAATGGTTAAAACTACATTTCTTGGGAAAGACTAATAAAAGGAACAATAGAACCCTGGAGCCTGCAGAGCTTGGGTCCAGTTTGTGCAAAGAGAAAACAAAAAACAACCCCAAAAAAGGATGTCTTCTTAAATTTTGCCACAACAACCTCATGCCTAGAACCGCAGGAGGAGGTCCACACATAGCTTGGCCATTAATTACAATTTTTGCATCCTTTTAGTTGTATTTTTGGATGACAAGAGCAGCTAGAGAAAATCAGAACAGAGTTGGGGATGATTCTGAGTAAGTTCTTGCTTTCCCTGTCTCGTCTTAGGGAGTGGCAGCCCCTGGACTTATTTCTGCAATTTCCTGAACATTTTCCATGAAGTGCTGACTTGCAGTCTGCAGTCTGTATCACTTAGAGCGATATTCAGCATCACAAAGGATCAGATCCCATAGCTGAATCCAGCCAATCTGGACTTACAACTTGTCATCAGTAATCCACTGTGAGCAAGGTGACAGAGTACCAAAGATCAGCATGGCTGGATGGTTGGCACATGTGTCCCACATTTTTGGGGGCACATGTACGACTGTGTGTTACATTAATATGCTCTGACTTAGTCTTACGGTAAAGAACTATCAGCCTCCTTCAATAAATTCATTGTGCTTGAGTGCTCACCGATTATCTGTAGGAGTGCAAATACAGCTGTTTGTTAGACATGAGACATTCATTTATCTCTCTGTATTGTCAAATACATTATTAGCTAATTCATAGCAGGAGAATCTTTACCTCCAGTATGTGTGATGAACCTCATTTGAACCTATTTTGCACCTATTCTTGCTTGCTCTGAGTAATGGGTAGTGACGTGTGTGAGCCAGAAAGAACTGCTCGACTTTCATAAATATAATGAGCTTCTAAGAGTGGCAATTAAAAAAAAAGAAATATGCATAAATTAATTTATAATTTCTTACTGGTAAATGCAATGTATTTCGTGTTGATTAACAAAAACACAATGCCCATGAAATCCTACAAAACCATTTTTTCCCCAGTCATGTTTCAGAAGATAATTTTGCTTTAATTCTTAGTGTTAGAAACAGCTCCAAAATGAGACATGACAGTCCTAGAAATCCTAAAGTACCAAATATTAATTTCTCCAAATGGATTTGATTTCAGTTTCATATTCAGCATTTTTTCTCACTGGTTTATTTGGAGCATATAAAAGTATTAATTTATTGCTGCATTTAATATGGAGAGTGGTGAGTAGTTGGATTTTGAACCAACGTGTCATTGCTGAAAATGCCAGGGCCACTTCTTCAATACTCATTGGAATTTTTAGTTGAACAATGACAGATATATGTAGCAAACAAGCAGTCGAAGAAAAGCACTCCTTATGTCAATGAAAGAGTGCATAACATCACCTCTCCGTGAAGACAGAAATTATCACTTTTATAGAAATCACTCCGGTTTTTCAGGTTTAAATCAAAGATGCCATATCTTTGTGATAAGCCATATCTTTCCTTTTCCACCAGAATATAGAATATAGAAACACAGAATATAGAAACGTACTCCAGCCTCACAGGTAGGGAAAGATTCAGATCAGATGCGTGGAGGCCAGGAAGAAGCAAAGAGAATTGCAGAGAACCCAGAGCACATGGGATATAAGGAAAGTCTGGTAGTCTACCAGTGGTGGTCAAAAGCAACTGCTAAAGGAAACTGAGCAGGGGAAAAATGATAAGAGTCTGGCTGTCTATAAAGGAGTGAAAAACATCTTTATATATCCACTAATGATAAAGGAAAAAGTTATTTCAAGTAAAAGCAACTTAGGTTTAGATTTCAGGGTAAAAATTTCTTTTTGATACAAGTAATGAAACATCAGGATACATTGCCAAGAGAAGCTGTTGAATTTCATGTGTCAGTCAAGATTTTTAAAAATGAATTGAGAAGATGCTTTCATGTATGGATAGGTATTGCCCTCAGAAAGGTGGAAGGACAGACCAGATGTTCTGATACACAGGATCCTACGATGAAGCCTATTTTCTCTGCTTCTGTTATAGCTGTTTTTTCTGTGGTCTGGGAGTAAATTAACCAGCTTTAGACCTGAAGATGTTGGAAGCAAAAAAAAAAAAAATTCTTACTTTTTTCACATTTTCCTGCTTCCTTTTTAATTTTTCTATTCTGTTTTTTTCCTTCTGGATCCATTGAAAAGGGAATGCTTTTTGTCTCACTGCTAGACTAACCCTGTGTAATCTTTCTTCCACATCTGTGCAAAGCTACTCTCTTTTTCCTGTGTGTTTCCAGAGTATGTCCCTGCGAAGTTATACTAAACCCTTGCTTGACTGTGCATTGGAATTGCCCAGTTTGCAATGACAGAAATAATCCTGTTCCTGCAGAAAATATCAAGATTTATTCCCAGCTTCTGATCCTCAAGTTAGTGGAAGAAAAGTTTTTATTATATGCAGCTTTGGTCACCGTGAACTTGGCAGTTAAAGAGGATTCTCAGGCACTGAACTGCTGTGAATTTTTTTAAGAATCAGGCCTATACAAAAACTTGAAGTTACTTGCTGTTCTTCCAAAAGACCCCAGAAGTTTTGTTGACACACATTTCTAGCAGTAGGACTACTTCATTGTACTGGGAGAAGATAATTTACTCTCCTTTTTTTTTTTTTACTTTGCATGACAGTTCTCATAGAATACTAAATAATGCCAGAAGGATTTAAAATTGAATTCAGAATTATTTTAATTACCTAAAATATTTTACTTTTTTTTCAAACTAAATGCATAAATAGGATCTGCTCAAACATGCCTAGAGGAGGCATTTAAATGCCTCATGCAGATAGGCTGTTCCCTGCTTCCTTGTTTGGTTTGGTTTTCCCTTTCTTGTTTAAAAAAATCCAGTAGTGAATGAATGAAACATAATTATGCAAATATGCTAAATCCAGTTGACAGGCAGGATGCAGGCAATGCTAAAGCAAAACTGGTAAGCTGAGGGCAACATCTACATTTCATTATTTATTAGGGGCCAGATATGAAAAGGCATTTGAGCACCCAGAGAGACAGCCAGTCAGTAATATTTACAAAAAACACCTCAGCAAATTAGGTGCATTATTCCTGTACAGTTTTACTTGTGGCAGTGTGGGGAAATTAGTGGGGGAAATTAGTAAGCAGTGGCCCTCCAAATTAATCTACTTTATGAGTCAGCAATCTTATGTGTTTCTCTGAATGCAAATCCCAAGTGCAAAACAAGTGTCATGCATACATCTAGACTCTCATTTTTTTAAATTACTATATGCTATATGTAAGAAAAGAACATTTTGTGCATTTTATAGAAACTCTGCTAGTGACAGTTTTACCAGTTCATATTGAAATGCTGTAGGAAATTATAGATCATGAGCTATAATTTCAGTGGTAAACCCAATAGTTATTTCCAAGTCTCTGCAAAGGTGTGTCATAAATCTGGCCAAAGAGAACATGACAAAGAACTTATGTAGTTAGCATTTTTCTCCTGTAAGAAACTGAAGAAAAACTGAAGAGAAAAATAATGACACTGTTGTTTCTATGTGCAATTTATTAAAGATATGCTTCTGACACAGCTACTTATGGATGCTGACCATTGTAAAGGAATAAGGATACAAACCTTCATATATTGAGGTAGATTGGCCACTATGAACTAATGAATTGAGTGGAGGATTCCAACCAAAATAAACTCTGAAATTTGTCAGTTTTAGCAGTTTGCTATAAAACTCACACAAAAATTTGTGTTGGGTCCAATCTATTCAACAGTCACATTACTGACTTGGACAATGAATTATGGAGTACCCATAAAACTGGCAGATGGCATCTTTCTAGGAGGGATTCCAAGCACTTGGGAGGACAAGATTAGTACTCACATCAACCCTAAAAATGTTACTGAAACACTCCAAAATCGACAATATGAAACTCTGAGGAATGCTATGCTTGGGAAGGAAGAAAACCAACAGAAAATATGAAATGGCTGAACAGAAAAATACCTGGCCACAATGATGAATTAAGACATCTTAATATGTTTGAACATTGTATCGAGTAAAAAGAGCAGTGTCATTCTGGAGTGTGCTAGGTGGCACGCCATAAGTTAGAGATGGAGGCTTCTTTCTGTCCTGTGCAGCAGTAACAGGACTTCAGCTAAATTATATGGTCAGGTTTTGAGCATGGCACTTCAAGAAAAGATGCAGACTAACCAGAGTGCAGGCCAAGCGCATAAACACTGCTATTTAAAAATATGACAAAATGTTGAAAGAAATGCAGTTGTTTAGTTTTGAAAAGAGTGAGGAGCAATTCAATAATCATCTAAAATGTAAAAAGATTCTATAATGAGCACAGTCATCAGTTACTCTCCATGTTCACCTAATGTAAAAAAGAAATCACTGCCTTAATTTTTCGAAAGGGAGAAAAAGGTTAGATTAGATTAAATTAGACATTAAAAAACCCCACAAACTTTCCAGCCACAAAAGCTTTTAGGAGGGGCTGCCTAGGGAGCTTCTTTACTTCATAATTGAAGACCTCTATGAACAGATTGGACAAAAATCAGATGGTCTGAGAATCTTTGACAATCTCTCAAAGCAGGGAGAGCTGAGTTTTAAAGATTATTTTCATTCCTGCATTTCTATGATGCTACTTCTAAATCCCTTAGAAAATAATCTTAAATTACCTGAAATCCATATTTACTTTTTAAAGTAACTCATATTTATAGAAAAGTTTCAATGCATTCAGAAATTCATATTGGTCATGTCAATTGCAGATAATCCCTTTGGGATTTACATTCCAGTGTGGAAGTCTTCATTAAAACAAACAAATAAACAAACAAACAAAATCTGGACAAACTCTTTGTACTTGTCTCAGAAAATGCAGGGAGAGTTCATATCCCTTTTGAAATAAAAGGCATGATTTGTATTGACTACATGAAGGGATTCTGTGTTGTTCAGGATTGAGACTTGTTATGTTTTGTCCTGGAGAAGTGCACTTGGATTATCGACAGATATGCAAAAATTGCAAGCCAAATTTAGTAGGACTGGCTATCTATTAAGCTCATAAAACTTAATGTGTACATCAATTGTATGTTTTTTTAAAATATTATGATACACAGGTGTAATGCTATAAATTTGGGGTTTTTGAATGTAGAATTTTCAGAGGTATTTCTAAAGGTACTGTATATAACCTTGTCACCAAAGTATTATATCCTCTTAAACTCATGCAGTGGAATAGCATTTTTAGCTAATCAAATTAAACTTGCGCTCTTTGTGATTGCCAGTGCCAAAAATCCTGCTAAGAAAGTAGCCTTACCTGAACCTTAAGTTATGACAGACAGGTTGCAAAGATTACCATGTCTGTAATCTACATGCGAGTCATTTGGTTTGAAAACAGTAGGACTTGCAGAAGGAAACTTTTCCCAGGTGCCAATGTGCTTTAACTAGACGTTAGTAAGTAACATTGTAAATATTACAATTACAGACATTTCAAAGGGAGTCAAATAGCCTTTCCCTTTAACCCTCTGCCAAGTTTAATTCTTCCTAAAATTACAGAGTGGCTGTTCTTCAGACATTGAAGCGATCTGCCACATAGATACCAATAGGCAGTTAGTAGCAACATCACCATGCAGATCCATGGCAAGAAATACAGCAGACTGCTCAAAATTAGGTTTTATGTTTATGACCTTCTAGGATCAAGAGCTGCCTCTTCCTCCTGTCTCACTGTCTTTTCCTTCTCATACCTTCTGCATTCAGATCACTTTTACAATAATGATGTTCTCATTGTGAGGATGTGCTTGAGACCTTACTTATACCTTATAGGCTAATGATTGGCTTTACCCGGCCGAACATGAAGGTGTCAGTAGGTATTAATAATACTGTGAAAGAGATAACAGTATTTCCATAAATTGACCTTCTTGATGATGACTTCACCCCATTTTCTCCAGTTCAGTTTAATGACTTGAAGAGTGTTCGGTGATGAAACCATTCCCAAGCATAAATTATTCACCACAGGAAAAAAAGTAGTAGTTCCATTTTGCAATTTTCCATCAGTGGCTGAACCTCTGTAGGTGAATTGTCTGCAGAGGCAGAACAATTCTTCTGACCCTTGTAAACTTATTCGCACCCTTTTTTAAAACAAGATAGCAATAAAAAATTAAATAAGGAGAAAAAACATTTTCTTCAAAATAAACGTTGACCCATCCATTTGTGCTCTTAAAAAATATGTGTGTGTGTGTATATATATATATATAGCATGTAGACAAAAAACATTTTTTAAAACACATTTCCTCTAGGTTATTAAAAAGAAACTTCATTTAAAAGATACAAATAAGAAAGATCAAAGAACTGAACTAAAACCAACATGACCATAAATATTTTAAATGCTTGACATTACATACCAGACACAAATAAACAGAGAAGCAAATTATATCTAGTATTTCTAAAGATAAAATATTTACTGTCTGCATGTTAATATTTGCGTATTCAGTACTAGCTTTTTAGCTACATTTCTGAAATGATGATTTTCCTAGTGTCTCTCTATGGCTTATTGTATCACGCTGCCACATTCACCTGGAATTTGATGCAGAGAAAAAATCTCTGCCTTTTTGCAGCGAGAGTTTTTCCAGGTGGGATGTGCAGTATCGGCTGTCCTTCCCTGGTGTTTTTCCTGATCTGTTTCCTTGACATCTTGCATCTGCAGGAGGTGGTGGGGTGGAGGCAGCCTGCTGCTGGACTGCAGTGTCTGCTGCTGTCTGAGAGAAATGTGCTCAGAGATGAGTCGTAAATTCTCAGCCAGATCGTAAGAATGGGCACCATACAGGGAAGCCTGTTTGCAGCTCCAGAATGCCTGTTTCCTGATTTATATCTCTTTTTAATACACATCCCAGCCCTAAAAGACTGAAAGTGTGAACTTTTGGGGTACGAGGTCTGTTTAAGCTTATACACTGTCGTGAGTGGAAACTACTCTTGAATTTATGCTATGTATAAAGTCAGAGAGCAGAGATCTTGTTCCATCAGAACAATTCGGTCATATGATAATAGGCCTGTAGAGGATGGAAATTCTGCAGAGATTTTTGTAAATTACTTTCCCACTTCGGCACATTAAAACACCAAAACATTTCCTTTCCTTTTGCGATGTATCCTTTCAAAGATATCCCTTTCCTTAACGCTATTGGGACAATCATTTTTAAGCCACAAGTCAGAAGGTAGGATATGAGGAAATAAAGGGAAAGCTGTTGTATATATGCATCATAATCTTCTGATATTCAAGGGAATATAATCTTATATTAGGAACTACCTGGCTGTTCCAAAAGGTGCCGAATTATGAGGATCTAAATCAAACCTGGTAGACCATCATATTTTAGCAATTTGATGGATTTTCTCTTGCCTTTTACCCTTATTACTGTGTAACCACACAGAAGTTGTAATTCCTGAAAAGTCCCAGAATGGTAAATGCAGTTCAGATCTGGGCACTTGCTGGTTTCTCCGCTTTGAAAGGTAATTGAATGGGAACAAGTACAAGTGCAATTGAATATGTAGGCTAGAGGCACTAAGTTGCAGCCTCAAAGAGGTCATGCAGAAATGAATTTTTAAAAAGGACTATAAAATTGCATCTAAGATAGATGGGGTGCAAAAGCAATATTTAAATGAAATTGTTATGGATATAAGTCACTTGCCAGGCATTCTAACTATTTCCAACATAAAATATGTTTTCACTTCATATATAAAACATTGTTATTATTCACATCCTGTGTCATGTTAACATATTAAAACTTAAATGTTTAATGCATATATTAAAATTTTGTGTCATCATTAACACCGCTGATGAATACCCTTTAACGAAAATAATGGAAAAGACATGTCAAGGAAGATAATTTTTACAATTAGAATAAAAATATGTAACTTAAAGTGTGATAAGATAGAACCGTTTAATTCAAAGTTTCACAATCCCCTCTCCTTGCTCATGGGAATCCAACTGCCATTTGTTTTCGTATTAAATGACATTTCAAATACTTTATTATAAACATAAATCACATCTCCTTTTGAGAAGGCAAATGACAATCTAAATTTGAGGTCTGACTTGCATTTCTATGCTCTACCCAGGACTAAATAGATGAGCAGTTGCTGTATAGATTGTATTTGATGGATAAACAAAGAGAGGCAGTAGGTTATGGAAAACATGTCACTTGGAACTGACATCTGCCCTCATAATTCGTGAGTGTCTTACCCTGCCGTGTCACCTCTGCAGACATCAGTTCCCCGTCCTGGTTCACAACATCCAGGGGAAGAGATTTACTCTTTTTTAAAGTCAAGCTGCCTCCTGTAAAATGCATACCTTTCCCTAATGGGGGATGTTCTGTTCTATGCGGTCGGGTAGCCAGGCAGAAATGCCCTCAGTCTTGGGGATGAGGTGTGCAGAGCAACACGCGGTTGCACGGGAGCAGGAGAGTGCTGGTAGGGAGAGGGGATCAGAGGAAGCGTGCTCAGGCTGCCTTTTGTGGGGACACCATAGTATGGGCGAGACTACTCCAGCCAGCAAGGTGCCACCAGCGTGGTCCCAGCTTCATGGTCACTGGGTGTGTTTAAACGGAACCTTACAGAGAATTTTTTTTTTCCATCAGCAGTGATTTTCTTCCCTGACATGCAGGAGGTGTTGGTGCTGGCAATCCATCAACACTTCTCCCACAGACCCACACAGAGCCAGTGCATGCGCGGGTGCCACTGAGGCAAAACCCCCGTTTGACCAGCAGGGTGATACATCTGGGCTAGAAATTTTAATATAGAAACATGGTTAGGTTTGTCTGTACCAATTCTAGAGACACCCTCGGACCCCACTGAATTCACCTGAATTAATGAAACAAGGGTTCACTAATTAAGGCTTTACAAGCAGAGAAAGGAAATCAATTATCTTAATAAAATTGCTGAAAACTACAAGGTGCAACGTACATAATTTCCAGCTCTTACATTTTTATTACCATTTTTATAAATATCAGGGTGTTTGGGTATTTTTTTTTCCTGAAAACAATCAAGTGGTTAAAAGATTATCTCGACTTTCATTTAAATATGGTGCACTTATTGATCATACGGCTGTAGAGAAAAATTAAAAGATGTGACTCTTCAAGGTCCATAATCAAAAAGACAAACAAATAAATCTTGAAGCATTTTTTTTCCCTTTGGTAAATTTCTTGGGTTGTAATTGACTTCAGTATCCAGCGACCTGACTCAAGATTTCTGGAAGCTGGACATTGGCAGTATCAATGCTCTTGTTCTGCATGACATATTGTCAACACATATTTGGAATGACCTCCATAATTCATTCATGAGTTACACATTCAACCCAAATATATACTGAAAAAATCCTTTACCATGTCGTTCATTTTTATTTGAGTGATGTATTATTATAATGCGTAATGAAGAAACACAAGCCACTCTCATACTGTAGCATGCTTTTGATTTTCTGTTATTGTGGGTAAGAAAATTAGTTTAGCCTGATTATTAGCCAAATTAATTGTAATGGGGAAGAGAGTGTCCCACTAGAACACCAAGAATAAACTTAATTTCACTCTCTTTTTTTGTGATGCAAATCAGTAAATGAGTTTAGATATTTGCTTTCTATCTAGTATTTTTCTGTCTTCCACTAGCACAAAATTATTTAGGAACAGTTGTTTAATGATATTTGTTTCAGATAGACAGATTTAACCACATTTATTTTTAGAGAGAAAGAGCAAAAAGGTTTTGTACATCTTTTTAAAATTCCTGTGCATAACTCTTACTTATAAAAACCTATCTTTTAACATATTTCAATCTTTCCTCTGTCACTTAAAGACCTTTTTCAGTTGGATCTTTCTTAGAAAATTAAAGTCTTTGAATGTTTTTTGATTTTGTTTTAGGTTTCAGGAGCATCAGAAATATTAAATTTGTCCTTTTGTGGCTTGGCTTAAAAATAGTTTTTTTAAGTCAGCTGACATGATGCTGATGTTCATGATACCTAAAAAAAAATCTACAGGAACAACCAAAGATGAAGTATGTAGGGTTTTCCTCATCTTTTCTAGCATCAGTTGACTTAATGTTAGTCAATCTCAATTAAAAAAGAAAGAAAGAAACAAACAAACAACAAAAAAAAACCCCTAGCATTTTTCTAATGATCAGAGAATGAAAGAAGTTTTGAAGGTAGGTTGTTTCTGAAAGAATTCCATGACATAGAAAATGATCCATCAATAGGCAAGAAAAGAGGAATATTCAGTTCTAATAACTAATGACAAAATGCCAGGAAATTTTTAAAACGCCCTGATGTGTAGCAGGACACATCAGATTCAGGTGAATCTGATAAATACAAGGAGTAACAATTGTAACTTTATTAACAGTTCAACGTGTCATTTTCTAACACTGAGATCATTAAAGGAAAATACAAAAGGCTACTTTCTATAAAAAATCTCAACATCTTTAATTATCCATTTGTAATTAGTTAGGCATAAATCAGTAGTCTTAAAAAATAAAATTTTCAGAAAATATATCTTTAGCCTTTGAAATACAAAGGTTACAACTATAACAAGTTCTCTGAAATTAAAATAAATTGAAATTCTTTTACCCTGTAACATGTCTAAAAAGGCTCATCTGAAATATAATGTAAATTTCTAAAAAATTGAAAAATAATACCTGAGAAATTATAGCAGACTTAATAGCATTCATATAAAAATAAATTCAGAAAATTTGACTGTAACTTCCATCTAAGTTACAGAATATATACTTTGGAAACAAAAAACTTTCATTTAAATGCTGAATTTAAAAAAAATAAAAGGCAAACCCCAAAACATGACAGAATTTATAATCATGATATCAATATGAAATTGGGGGAAATATATCAGTTAAAAGGTAACTGTTATACAATTTCCCATACTCATTTAGGAAAGGATAACCCTGTCATTTGAAATATTGTGCATGTACATCATGGATTACTGAATAAAAATGGATATGCATGAAAGTGTAGTGCATTTTCAACTTTGTAGTTTTGTCCTGAGATGTTAATAGGGTAGCTTCAAAAAGAAATCAGGCAACATTTGACTATAAATATTTTTCTGGAGCATTTATATACTGCAGCAAATAATATTCTAAAAGGCTTTTCAAAGGATCATTAGGGAGATACAATCACCATATTTTATTGAATTTGGTTATGCATTCCCTTATAGATTATCTTGGAAAATCCCAGTGTACATGATAATACAAATCAAAACAGCTGCTGTTTTATCCATCGCACTACAAACAGACCTACTGCAGTCAGTGCTGACTACCAAAGTTGTCAGATTAACACACTGGGGCAACTGAGTGAGGGAGGCGATTTCCTCTTCTCAGCGTGCAACTCGATAGTGTTTCACAAATCACTGCTTTGTATCTGTTTTCCATTGCTGAATCTAAAAACTGCCTTCTGTATGCGTCTATATATCTCTATGGAACCAGATACACATAAATCATCACTTTACAAATCTCAGCTCCTTAAATACAGCCGTGCATACCTGGCCTGATGACAGCAGCCCTGAGCACCTGGCAGCTCCCGCTGCTGCCAGCAGCAGCAGCTGAATTATCGACACAGCTTCAGAGTCAGCTCAGGTACCAACATGGGCACAACACAGGCAATTTGGGCAGACAGGACCGTGCTCTGGTGATGACACCAACTAGCACAAATGCCCTGGATAACCTGAAATCAGACTTAAGCTCTCTTACTTTCTAAAACAGGACAGTTGCATGCAGACAGGGTGCTGGAAATTATCTGTGCCCTCTCAAATCTCCTGAAACATGCTTAGGCATTGCTTGGGGTGATATTGGCTGATGGTGCTAGGAAGTCCAACATGATGGAAGAGCCCATACTAACAATTCAACAGCACAGAGGGTCAGTGTCCAATCCTAAGGAATATTCTCTGGCAGGTTTCAGTACAGCAGCAGGAGTCTTGCTGCAGAACTCACATTTACTTTCCTATCAATAAAGTATTAGAGACATATCATTTCTTCAGCAGCCACAGGAAAGTAAAAACAGAGAAAAGCACTCAGATAAGATGAAAAACTGTGTTTCAGTGTTTAATGGTAATAGACACTCAGAGTATCATGAATATTTTTTCCAGACACTGTATATTTCAGTCACACTTTAGGCAGCCGAGTGTTTCTGTGGCAAAACTGTAAACAAACTTCACAGTTTAGTCTCAGAATAAATGAGTGTTTAATTAAAAGCTGCCACTTATAGACAGTTTGGGTTTATTTCTATATGGATGTTTAGTCAGTTAATATGCTGGAAATTAGCATTTACTGATGGAAAGGTAACAGATAGTCCTGAGTGCCATCAAAATAGAAAATAAAGGAAGGGAACTCACAACGCAGTGTTTCTAATAGAATGAAAAACATGATGCATAGTGATTTCAAGTAGCCACCAGGTATAAAGGCCAACAGGCTGAGTTGCTCTAAATACACATAAACAGGGATGGGGAAAGAGCCTTTTCGCACTCCTGAAGTTTTCTTTACCGGTCTTCTCATGGAGGCTTGGTGTGACTGTTGTTTTGAAAGGCTGAGGTCAAATATTCCGTTTCAGAGTTCAGGTTGTTTCCCCCTTTCCCGAAGAGCAGCCACTGTCCGTTATTTCCTGCGGGGCGCATGCCAAGCCCATCTCAGTGGGGCTGGCTGTCTTCTCTAGAAGGCTCTCCCGGGGAAAGGTAGGCTGACCACCCTCGTGATGATAGCTGCCACTTCCAGCGCTTGCAGTGAGGAAATTCAGCTTGACTCAGGGAAGGGGGCCCCCTCCTGATTTCCACAGACAGGGATTGCAGTAGTAAGCAATAAATGAATGGGGGAAGCAGAAGACATTCTGGAGTGCCAAGGGGAAAGTTCTTTAAGAGTGGTTGAAGAGGGTTGAAGGGATGGGTCTGAAGGGACTGTGAGAAAAGTGTGCATGAACATGAAACATGGGGGATAGGTGTCAGAAAACAGACAGCACCATGTAAATGTAGGTTAGAGAGCGTGGGGTGTCCAGGCGGAATACAGGATGCAATCCGTACACAGAACATTATTGCAGTGCTAAGCCTCTCAGAATAATTGCACTGCGAAACCTCTGATGAACATGAGGTGCTAATGTATATTAATTGCTAATATGTACAGATTTATGTATGCATTCTTGTAAAATATACTTATCATTGCAATATCAGCAGGTAATACATATACACTCTATAATACATTACTATTTTTGTATATATATTTATGTTTCATGATTTTCAGGGTTTCAGCAGTACAGGGTGTTAGCACAGTAGAGCTGATCCACGCTTCCTCCGTTGCCCACTGAACAAGCAGAAGAGAAAGCTCTGCACTCTTTTTAAGAGTCAGAACGCAAAAATAATTTTAAGAAAATGGAACAACAGTGAGATTAAGAAAGTATGTCTGTCTCTAAAACAAATGGAAATTAAAGGCAGTCCTGAGGACCTTGCAGATTAACAAGAAAACAAGATACCACTAGCTTCAAAAAGTTAACTAGTCTGGGGACCAGGCAGTCGTTTCACCTTTCAGTACAACTGGATATATTATCAACATCTTTTTCACATGCAGGAGTGTAAATTGTCCAGACACCTCAAAATGTAAAATACAATGCAGTGTTGTAGCCATTTTCCTTGTATCCATAAGCATTTTATCCAGTTGTCTACCTGTGTACAGGGATATAACCACTTACAAGATACAAACACATATAATAGCTAGCTTAATGCCTGCTGAGCTTAAATACACACACATATACAAAGTAGTTCTTGAGGGAACTACTGCCTCTTACTGCCTTTTGTATTTTAATAAAATCGGCCTTTCTGAAGAAGCTAATTGTATAGAGCCTCTATATCTCATAAATCTCACCCATCTTACTCCAATAAAAAACTGGAATACAACTTGCTTTTAGATTGACCAGGAAGACCTGAAGACCGTTCCCCCACCCAACATCATTTCAATTCATCTTTATTTTACTTTGCTAGAAAGTGTGTTTTTGTAACTCGCGGTGCTGGGTGAAGTGCCCTGCTGTGACAGGAGACGTCAGGTTCTGTCAGTCACATCAATTGATGTGATGTGACGGAGCCTAATGTGATGGGACCGATGCCCTGCTGAATGTGTACTGTGTCACTGTGGTATTCAGGGGCTGGTTTCTCAGAAGAAATGCAGTGAAGGAAGCCGGGCTTCCCACAGCTGATGAAGTTAAATGATTTTCTAAACGAAAATGCAACAAGGTGTTTGTTGTATATGCATGCACAAGTAGCATATTTGGTATGTTTTGTTTTTCTATCTGTTTGCAATGGCAAACAGATGACATCCAGTCGTGAATTTTGCATAAGTTTTCTGTATATCCTGTAAAACTCTGACTAGGGTTTGTCTGAGGGCAGGACTGGAGTGCCACCTCTTGGAGTGCTGCTCTGCTTGGGAAAAATGCTGTTCCTGGAAGACCCATCCACTCCTCCCTGGTGGGTGCCCCAGTGCAAATCTGAAGGTGTCCTCCTGCAGCCCCTCCATGTTCAGAGCCAACAGCCACTGCTTTTGCTAGCAGCTTTTTCACAGCAATCATACCCTATGACCCTGATCCTCAGCAACAAAACATCTTGAGGCAGATTGTCCTAGTGGCAGTTCCTCTCAGAATGCAAACTAGTCTCTGAAAAAGCACCATAAAGTTTACTCAGATCTTAAAAATGTTTTCAGAATACTTCCAAGGAAATAAACCCAGTAATCACCCATTAAGACATCACACTTAGCAGAAATGTTGGCTTTTAAGGATATGGCTTTCCCTACTCTTTTGTCAGTGACAACCCTCAGATCTCTGTGCCTCGTTCCTATTAGCAGTCCTTCTACATGAGACAGCCACAGGAGCTGGTGAAGCCCATAAAAGAAAGCAAGTCAGTCCTGTCCTCATCATCTGCCAGTAATACAGCTCCCAGTGAAACTGAATGGGTAATGAGAGTAAATTATCTGTTTCTCAAGTCAGCTCCAGGTGACAGCTCTAGCAAGATTTTTTTATATCTTTTGGCTAAGTACTCCACTCTGTGAAATGCTGACCATCCCAACACTGTATTATCACTAGTTTCACCATAGTGATCTTGAACGATTGCTCTGGCACTAAGCAGCTATTTCATTTTAAGATAACGCCAATTTTACAACAGTTTTTCTGAATGGCTTTGTTTACATGGGTCACTTCAATCACAGAGAAATTGCTAACTCCTAACCCCCTCAGTTTCTGTACACATTGGTTATGCTAGAAATGCAGCAATAAATAGCATGCAGCAGTGTTTCAGGAACAGGGAAAGCCCTTTGGGTTACATATAGATATGGATGAAACATCTTCTGTCAGAATCCACAGAAATGTGCAAGAAAGATGGTATATATCTTCTGACACAATTTCTTAGGAATGTATCAGCCATGTTGCTATTATACAAAAGCTCATTTGAAAAAAAAACCTAACAAATAAACCCCAACTCAATCAAACCTATCAATTTTTATGTAGCTAAACAATCAATTTATGCTCCCACTTCATTTAAGAGTCTCATGAGTATTGTATGTTCCATCACTGGAAATTCTTTGTTTTTATTTTACATCAGAAATTACTGGCTTAGAGAAAGATAGACCAAGCACATCAAAAGGGAAAAGTAAGCCAAAAAGCTTGCTTTTAAGGATTGGGATTATTTGTTGCTAACACAAAATGTGTTATCTTGGTAGAAAACAGAAAAAGAGCTGGGTGAAGGAGCACAGAGAAAGAGACAGAGAGCAAACCTAAGAACTGGAGCTTAAAAGGGACTTGGAAAGTATCCATTTCAATGAGCAGAATTCACAAAGCCAAGGTCCACATACGAAAAACAGAGGAAGCTGTGTGTCTCAACAGTCCCAACACTGAGATGAGTGGCAGAGGGGTTATCAAAATGAACTCGTACCAAAAGCTGCTGCACGGAGAACATGGACAATACCTTCCTCCACTGCCAAACAAAGCTGCCAACCTACAGCGTTGAGTCAAGCAGGTTTTTAAAACTCTTACTTTAAGCCAAGATATGATTTCTTGTACTTAGAACTATAAATCAGCCTCTTGAATGTAGATGACTGTCTAAATCCTCATGATGGGAAGATGAGCTGGCAGAAATATCATTCCTCCTGGGAAGTAAGTTCAGACACTTTGAAACTGGGTGCATGGCTCAGGTTTCCCAGTCATATGCAAGAACTCCAACCTACTAATCAACTCCCATTTTCCAAAAGGCAGACTTTCCTTTTTGACTGCACCACACCCCTTCCCCCTCAGGTCTTCACACCATGTCTCTGACTGACAGTGACGGTGGACTGGGGTAATGACAGTGCTGCTGGGTGCACTCCTACCTCCCCAGGCCCATCACGAGGTTCAGATGTTGGAATGGTAAGGCTGCAAAGCCCTAGGGGGCTTTGGCTCCTCGGTGCTCTGTCCAACTAAGATAAGGGCAACACTGCGTGCATGTGGTAACATCACTTCAAGGCTATAAATAAGCTTTGTGGTGTAAACAGAGGTTCCTGGATAGGCTCTCCTACCCTTAATAGTTAGGCAATGTAATTGTTATTTATTTTTTAATCGTTCCCTTTGATTTAACTGCCTATATGCTCCCTAGGGTGCATTTTAATTACCAAACTACTACTTTGGATCCTGGCTAAGTACTTTCACATAAAAGTGAGTCTTGAAATTCAGGAAAAGGTGAGTTCCTCATTGCTGGACTACACCTGGCAGTGGCTCACAGTTTAAAATCCAGGATTTACAAGGCACACGTGAAATTCTCTCATTCATGGCGTAAGTGGGGACGGTTCGTGGAAAGGAGGTTAAGAAGGTGACATCTACCTGTTTTCTCCTTACCCATTAACGCGCACAGATGGGTGTGGTGCCCATATTCCAGCACATGGGGCAATCACAGTGCACTGTGTCCCACCTGCATTTCTACAGCGGCTGCTGGAGAGATCAAAGCTTGCAGGCAGGAATTTCCAGGAACAGGCTGTGCTCTGCCAGCACTGCTCCTCTGGGGTTTGGGACTGATAGGTGCTGACATCACAGCTGCGTGCTCTAGTGCTCCAGCACTGGAAGGGGAGATGGCAATCTTGTATGAAGAATGTCGTCAGAGCATCATCAGTCTGACTCCAGAGGACAAGGAAATATTTCTCTTGTGGACATGGTCTCTGACAGGGTGCAATGAAATCACCGCCATCTGAGATGTCTGAAAAAGCTTTGGGAGTTGTCCAGGAGGAAGGTCACTGGAGGAAACAGCTGTGCCTTGTCAAGGAGATGACTTGCATGACCTAATAGGCATTCTCTACCTCCAGTATTTATGACTTCATGATTATTGGTAAGGAATGAGGTAGACGCAGCAGTTGATGGATTAGGATGCTACTTAATTTCCATTATGTGTCTCTTCAGATAGAAAATGAGGCCTTTTAACCTTCTAGCAAGCTCTGTGCTAGAACCTCCATTTTGGATTCTGTAAAAATGAGGCTGTTTAGACACTTAAAGATGCTTATTCATCCTTTGTGCAAGTGATTGGTAAATGGTGCTGTTATGTTTATATCTAATATTTAGGCACTTGGATTCTGCCTGTGCAGAGACAGCAGCAGGCCCAATGGGATAGGCAGTACTGCAGAGAGCAGTAAAGATGCTTCTGTCAGGGTATCTTGGCTAGTTTTGTCCACAGCAGGATAGCAATTATAAACACAGACTTTGAGGGGGAAATATGAAAATTAAAGGGTCAGTTACATTTGCAAGGGAAAGATGATTCAGTAGTTTGATTAGTCTTTAGGCCATCTCAGATAAATTCATTTTCTTTCTATGATTATTTTAAGACACTTGACTCTTCATTACAAGTAATGGAACAAACTCAGGTCTTGCTATGATATCCATTCATTATTTGCTGCTTTTCTGTGCCTCTTCCTGTTTGCAGCTCCTCTTTTAGTTTCAATCTTGAAGCAATATCATGTAATAATAGAGTAAAACTTTATTTCATCCTTCTGTGTGCATATAGGCCCCAAATGCTTGGAGGAGCAGCAGAAAATATTATTTTGTCTGGGACTTCTAACAGGCAAAAGAAAAAGTGACAGCAATTGTATTTGAAGTGTGGACATTGTACATAAAATAGTTACATCTCATGGCTTTTCCTTTTGGGGAAAAGAAATACCATTATGAAAGTAGCTTCCATGGGGTGAGATTTTCAAAAGTGCCAAGCATCCACAATTGGGACCAGATTTCTAGAAGGCTTTAGCTCTGGCATAGAAATAAGTGGCCAGATGTCCAAAGAGCTCTAAACACTAGATTGTGAGCATTTATAAAAATCTGGCCTGTATTTAAGAGCAAAAATGGGAGCTGAGCTATTTGGAAAAATCTCACCTCCATGCTGAGTGTTGAGCTGACTTGAAAAAAAAGTCTTGGACTGGGGCTGTTTTGGTGGAGTGATTGTTTTTTGTTTTGGTTTTGGATGGGGGTTTTTTTGTTTGGTTGGTTGGGGTT
>VZTG01004579.1:642056-711526 GCA_013397845.1 Melanocharis versteri
TTTTTTTTTTTTGTTTTGTTTCATTTTGTTTAGAGATTTTTTCTGTTGTTTTTAAAAGAGAACAGGTCTTGCATGTCATTAAGTTGTTTACTGGTTTTCTGGAGCTTTTCACTTCTAAGCACATATTTCAGTTCGTCTATCCAAACAGTCCAGTTGCCTTTAAGCAATATTGATGTCCTTAAAACTAAGCATGCCCTTTGTTGGGATGGAGACTGAGTTTATTATATGAAATACCTCCCCATTTAGCTGTGAAATGTACACTGTCTTTTCCAACAGGCCACACGCGTGGTGGAGGAGGTGTGACTGAATGGGGGCCAGTCACAATAAAGCAAAGCTTATCTCAGCGTCTGTGGCTGTGTCACTCTGACAGTGTCTTCGCCGTAAGCTCTAAACATTGCAGTTGAGCCACAAATAAACATGAGAAAGTTTTTTTAGGTAAAATATTGACAACATTTCTTCTGGAGCTGTGCAGCAAGAGTCGAGTAGGCTAGAAATGTGCTGGAGCAAGTCCAGAGAAAGGCAATGGAGCTGGTGAAGGGTTGAGAGAATAAGTCCTATGAAGAGCAGCTGAGGGATCTGGGGGTGTTTAGTCTGGAGAAAAGGAGACTCAGAAATGGCCTTATCACTCTCTACAACTGCCTGAGAGGAGGCTGTAGCCAGGTGGGGCTCAGTCTCTTCTCCCAGGTAAGAAGTGACAGTATGAGAGGAAATGGCCTCAATCTGTGCCTGGGGAAGTCCAAGCTGGAGATCAGGAAGAATTTTTTCACTGAAAGGGCGATTAAGCATTGGAATGGATTGCCCAGGGAGTTGATGGAATATCTATTCCCTGGAGGGGTTCAAGAAGCAGCTGAACATGGCACTCAGTGATGTGGCCTAGTTTACAAGGTGGTGATCAGTCAAAGGTTGGACTCGATGATCTCGGAGGCCTTTTACAACCTAGATGATATTGTGATTCTGTGAAAATGGACCTACACCAAAAGCGACCGGATACTTGTATCCCAAAAAAAAAAAAATATTACTCAGGCTGTAAAGCCTTTTCAGAGAGTCGTTCTAAAGAACAGTGAAAATGGACACCCTCCATTCCCTCTGAAGCCCGAGTGTTGGTAAGAGCATCGAAGGGTAAGGTAATATATCTTCTATTTCTTTTAGAGGAATATATATCTACTTTAGGTATCAATTCAGCTTTGGAGAATAATTCAGTCGTACTTGTAAATGACATTCCAACAAAAAAGGTCATCAGATTTGACAGCGTGGGATTGACTTATGGAAAACTAAGGCTGACTTTCTGGTGTTAAAAATGTTAACCCTTTTCCAGCAGTTACTGATGCCAGGAATCTGGTACAAATTTCCATGAAGTTGGGAGGAGATAAGAATACATAAATGCCTGCACAATAAGCAGTTCTTTCAGAATACCCCAGCAAAGCTTACTTTGAATAATGCATCCTATATATAAGCCTAAAACTGTTATCAGATATTGAAAAGGTGTGGACAACAGCTCTTGTACAGGACTGAATGGATTGCAGGTCAGGTGACCACAAGGTTGGCTGATGGATGAGATAAACACCTCTCATCACTATGCTGGATCAATCCTTACTTAAGGGCTAGATTTATGACTGCTTCTCCCATCCATTTTCAGATTCTGTCATTGTTTCTACTTTGGCTCAGGGCCAAATTAAGTTGTTCTACTATAAGTCAATGTTTGGAGCCCCAGGTCCTGCGTAGAAAGTGATTTCACAACCTCTACTCTCAATTAAAAGAAAATACAATTTTTGTGAATCAGTGTTTGTCAGTGTATAGCACGCACTGCCTTCCCATGTCCACTCCCTGTTCTCAGGGCTTTCAAAAAATGGGTCACTGCAACATATAACCCTGACTGGAATATTTTCTGGAGATGACATGACCTGATTCTTAATTTATAATTCTTCTGATCCCAACTTTTGGGAACAGAAAGAATAAAGGGACAGGATGAGCAGTTCTGTCCCAGGCATCCAATTTCACTTCGCAGCTGTAGCCACCACATCTCAGAGCCCCCATGATTTTTGGAAGCGTTGCAGCGTTTTCCTTCCATAGAAAACCTGAATTTTCATGGCGTGATGAGATTCCCATCCAGCAGGCAGCTACTGTGTTGAAATGCCACCCTGGCGTGGGTGTGGCCAAACTGTGACAGAGAGGTCAGCACCTTCCAACATCTCCAGGTCTGCCAATCCCAGAGCTAGAGGAACCCAGAGGGAACAATTTTTCATCTTCTACATAAACTTCTTTTGGGAGGGGTTTTTTCCCAGCAGAAAGTTGCTAAGCATTTCCATACGACAGCTTCATTTTCTGTCCATCAGCAGCACTGTGCAGGCAGACTGCTGTGTCAGGCAGCTACCATGAACATGTGCCTTGGAGCTCCACCAAGCCTTTTTCCCATAGAGATATTGTTCAGTTCTGCTGGAGGTACTGAACGGCACAGTAGCCCTTGCCAAAACACTTCCTCATACAATTATTTAGTGTGTATGAAATAGCTATTCCTCTAGCATTTATCCACCCCTATTCACCTGCCTTTTCTTTTTTTTTTTCTTTTAGAAATATATTATCAGTAGGGATTTAAAAAGGCAAAAAGTGTTGGTTAGCCCATCTGTAGAGAGACCACCATGAACTAGAAAGCATATGCAAAACTGACCCAGCCCAGCACTGACAGCTGGACTAATCATCATAAAGGTATTCAGCATGAATGTCTTTTAGTAGATGAGTCCACAAAGCTTCTGTGCACACTTTTTAACCTCCTGTGCCACAGAAGTTGTGTCCCCACAGACCTTCCATGGCCTGGTAAGAAAAAGCTTCGGTGCAGCAGCACAACTCCTTATTTGTGTCTCCACATCCACTGATCTTCCTCTGGTTAGACAGGCAGCCGTGCCTGCAAACTCTCAGATGGGAGCAGAACCTTGCAGCTCCAAAGCAGGCATGTAAGTGGGAGGAGCAGCCTTCTCTGCCTCTCTTAAATTCTTTCACAAAACCTTTGCTGAGGAAAAAGTGAACCACAATTGCAAGTTCTGAATTCAATAGAATTTCTAAATCCAGAGCAAAGGAGTCCTCCCCTCATGCTAAGAGCCTGGTAATCTTCACTGAGATATTAGTTTTATTATTTATAGCAGTGATACTAATTTTCCATCTGAAAACAGATTCACTGATGTAAAAATATCTTGAAAGAAAATGATTCAATATATCAAGGCAATAATGCAAAAAAGTATACTTAGCTATCATCAACATGAAGCAATTTGATGAAGTCAAATAATTACCTGAAATTACATTTACTGAAGATTTAAACAGCTATTTTAATTTATTTAAGATTTATCTGGGATTTCAATCAGTGTCCCAATCTAAGCCGAAATAAAATTTCAAAATATTTTTATCTTGCATGGAATTTGGAGACTGAATTCTCAATACTAAGAATTACTGATGGAAATAAAGTTTTTATTCCGATGTGTAGCTATGCAGTGCTGGGGGCTGCTAGATATTAACAGAAATGAAGCACTTAAATACTGCCATAGAGGATGGGACTCACTTCCTTCTTCTGTGATTTAATCTGCCATTTACTTGAAGAGTATCTTTAAAGGACTGAATATATAAATAATGATCATGTAATACACTTAATAAGCAGTCACTTGCTGAGTGCTGTCTATACAAGCTACTTCTAGCTGGAATGCTGGTCCAGAATATTTGAATTCCCTCTTTTGCCTTTCACCTCCTTCTTCTCTGCCAAGTTGCAATTTCCATACTGGGTTATATCAACAGTGGTGGGAATAATGCTTCTAACTGCATCTCCACTTCTATTAAAAACAAACGTTTCCATATAAATCTGCTAATGTAAGGCATGGTATTACTTACACTTTTTTTTTCCCTGTTAATGATGAAAACAAATGAGTAAGATTTATCTCTTTGACAAGTCATGTGGGTGTGAATCTTTAATTAGCATATAACAGGTTTAGACTTCAAGTCCCTATAGGCGTGGGAATCACTTAAAGAAGAAAATCCCACTTGGTAAATCTTTGGCTTAGGAAGCCAAGAATGTTATTTTAAGAGATACCTGTAAAGATGAAGATTGCAATCTTCGTGCATGTCAAGGTAAAAAAGCAAGCTATTTCATCTCCCAGAAACTCGGTGACTATACTTTGATGACAAGCCAGATGGCAGCTGTTCCCCAAGCCCGGTGCCAAGAAAGATGATTGGAGCTGCAATTTACCTTCCGTGGTGAAGCTCAATGCTGGAGCATACCACAGCTGCGGATTTGGCTGCTGCCAGTAGGTGTGTGCACAGTTGGTTTCCTCCCAATTTGGATTCATCAGGTAAGAGGCTGTATCAGTACCCAGCAATTATGAAATTGGCATGCATTGGATTGTTTACTCACAGTAATATTCCTACTGGACTTTATTAAAACACCATCTGTTGTCAGTACAGACAAAGAATCAAACCAGAAATATCCACAGAGAGAGAGTGTGCATGTGCACGTGTGTGAGTATATGTTCAGCTGTGGCGCTGGATCAGGTCACATTTCATATTCTCTTTTCTTCTTTCCTCTTCCTTTACAGGTAGCTTTTCATAAAATGCCTACATTCCTAATCAATTTTTTCCCCTCTCCTAATTCCACCTAGAAAAAGAAAATCAGAGCGGAAAAAAATAAAACTGGTCAAAGGGAAGTTATACCTCTGTGAGTCATGCTGGAAGGGAAATAAATGAGTCTTTGCATATGGGTGGAACAGCATTAGCTTTACTACAAATTAAGGCTGAAATGGTTGAAGAAAAAGTCATCTGACTGAATGATGTTCAGTTAGAACAAACTTCTGAGTTAATGTGTGGTATATAGGGTGAGTAATAAAGGATATCTGCCAATAATAATATCTTTAGGGCTTGAGAAAAAAAGGGACTAGCTTTTACAATCAGCTGTTTGCTCTTGATTACTTTTTTTTTCTTTAATCTTTCAGATGGGGATCAGATATTCTTAATACACAGCTGGTCTCCACAAATGGCCGAGGATAATTTTTCATATACCTACATATAATTCCAGGTGAAATTAATTAATTGGAATTCTTCATCAGGTAACACACCAATAAAATATTATGCAAGTAATTAAAAATGCAAATACAGGGAAGAGAGCAGTAAAACTTAGATATGTCATTTCAGTCCTACAAAAAGGCATCTGTCAATTTAGATCTTTAGTGCATGCACTCACACATACACGTACACAAAAAAAACCCTTTAAAAATAAAAATGTAAACAAGTCCCAGTTCACATCGTAAGATTAAAGCTGTAATAAAGGGAGAGAACACAAGCCAAGAACATCCCTGGGGAGAAGGAGGAAAGTGCGTTAAAATGCTTGGGTTGTTTATGAAATAAGTGTTTGGAGATCTCTCAGTGCTGAATAAAGGGGTTGGGGTATTTTAGAGGACCCACAGGGAGGTTATTTACTACTATGGGGAGCCACTAAAACCTGTTTTTCTCACTATACCCAGCCATCAGAAAGAAAATATTAGTCCTAATATAAGTGCTTGCAATCTACCACCTGCAGTGGGATTGTGCATAGTCAAAAAGGAGGGGATTTGCCCCAAATATGAGCCCATCCTTGTTGTATTATTTAATTTCATCCTCACGTGGGCCAATAGTTCTTCCCACAAAGCCATTGCAGAAGTTTGACTCTGGGCAGGCTAGAGAATAATTTCTATGCCTAAGGTATAATTCCCTCCCTTAGTTTTCATCATCATCACTGCTCCTCTACCAAATTACTTAAACCCTGAGTGTTTAAGTCTTGTAGCCTAGTCTGCCAAGCCTCAAATGGACCCACTGCATTAAAGCAGCAACCTCTCCGGTAATAATGCCCCCAAAATCTAGGCCCTTGTTCTTTGAAACTCATGGAGGACTAATCTCCTCAAGTTTAGACCAATGTTCCTCAAATCAGGAAGTTACAGTACTTTGCTTTTGTGCTTCAGCTTTATGTATCTGTTTATTCTCCTGGTGGTAGGAATGTAACATTTTGTCTTGACTAATATCCTACATAGAAACTTTTTTTTTAATCATCTTAATAGTAATAATATCAGTAGTTAGACACTAGAAGAGGTTGCCCAGCAAAGCTGTGGATACCCCATCCTTGGAAGTGTTAAAGGTCAGTTTGGATGGGTCTTTGTGCAGCCTGGTTTGGTGGAAGGTGTCCCTGGCCACGGCAGGCTGGGTGGAGATAGATGTTCATAGAATCATAGATGAGAATCACAGAATATGCTGAGTTGGAAGGGACCCAGATGGATCATCAAAGTCCAGCTCCTGACCCTGCACAGGACCCCCCCAAGAATCACATCATGTTCCTGAGAGCGTTACCCAAATATGTTGGTCACCAACAGATTATGCGCTGGTGGAGTTTGCACTCCTGAGGAATATGGGTCAGGTAAAAAGTAAAGTTAGGCCCCTGAACTTTCGGAAAGAAGACTTCCTGCTCTTCTGGAATATAGTCAGCAGAATCCCCTGCAAGGCTGCCCTTAGGGACAAGGGAGGGAACAGAGCTGGCAGATCTTTAAGGAAGTCTTTCATAGAGTGCAAAAGCTGGCAATTCCCAGGGGCAAAATCAGGCAAAGCAAGCAAGAGACCAGCATGGCTGAGTAGGGCCCTGCTGGTCAAATTACTGGGGAAGAAGTAAACGCATAGGCAGTTTAAGCTAGGACAAGTGACCTGGGAAGAGTACAGAGATGAAATACAGTTGTACAGGGATGCGGTGAGGAAGGCCAAGGCAAAGCTGGAATTGAACCTGGCAAGGGGTGCAAAGAATAATAGAAAGGGCTTTTACAGTTATGTTAACCAGAAAAGAAAGGTCAGAGAACGTGTACCCCACCTGATAAACAGTGGTGAAAATCTGATAGCAATGGATGAGGAGAAGGCTGAGGTACTCAACAACTTTCTTCCTCAGTCTTCACTGTCAACCTCTCTTCCCATACCTCTCAAGTAGATGGACAGCAGGATGGGCACTGGAGGAGCAAAGTCCCTCCCACTGCAAGTGAAGATCAGGCTCACGACCACCTAACATCCTAATGTACCTAAGTCTATAGGACCTGATGAGATGCATCCCAGAGGCCTGTGGGAACTGGCTCGCATAATTCCCAAGCCACTCTCCATGATGTTTGAAAAGTCATGGCAGTCAGGTGAAGTCCCAGGTGACTGGAAAAGGGGAAACATTTTACCCATTTTTAAAAAAGGGTGGAAAGGAAGACACTGGGAACAACTGACCTGTCAGCCTCACCTCTGTTCCTGGAAAGATCATGGAAGAAATCTTCCTAAGAAGCTATGTTAAGGCACATGGAGGACAGGGAAGTGATTCAGGACAGCCAGCATGGCTTCACCAAGGGCAAGTCTGGTCTGATCAACCTTGTGGCCTTCTGTTGTGGGGTGACTCCATCAGAGGACAAGGGAAGGGCTACACATAGCATTTATGTGGAACTTCTCTAAAGCCTGTGACACGGTCCCCCATGACATCCTTCTCTCTAAACTGGAGAGAGATGGATTTGATGAGTGGACTGTCAGAAGGTAAAGAAAGTGTTTGGATGGTCACGTTCAGAGGGTAGAGGTCAATGGCTTAGCGTCCCAAAGGACTTCAGTGACAAGTGGAGTCCCTCAGGGGTCCATACTGGGACCAGTGTTATTTCACATCTTCACTAATGATGTAGAGGAAGGAATCAAGTCCCCCTTCAGCAGATTTGCAGGTGGCACCAAGCTGAGTGGTGGGGAAAAGTAGCAGTATTCATATTTGTCCCCAACTCCTAGCCCTTCTCAGCCTCAGACCTTCAAGGTTTATGAATGGAAGTGCTTAGAAAAAGGAGATATTTGGGTCAGTACTGCAGCAGTTAGACTAGGCAGACTCCTACACTTCACTACAACATGAAATATGATATGTCTTTAAGCTACTTAAGTTGAATTTTTTGGGGAGGATACAGTGCTAACAATCTGGCTTTCCAATGGCTTATCTTTCCTGAATGTTAACATTTGAAATGTGGATGTTAATGATTTGATAGTCTTCATTCGCTCTGATAATACTTACAAGCAAAAACAAAACTTCCCAATCGTGCCAAACTCTCTGAAGAAGAAGGAAGACAGTTTCCACAGCAAAGTACATTTTTATTCTGTGTATCCACTCAGCCTATATGAGAGTGGTGGGCAGGGAAGAGAGGGGAAAAAAAAAAGGAAATGTGAAATGGAGCTGCCAACTGTTCCACAACAGAAAGGTTTTTATTGCCCACAGGTCCATTAGAAATTCAACAGAAGCAACTAATTACAAGAACCAAACAATCCTCCTCCCCAAAGTGCAGCATGCAGAAATGACCTGTTAGGAAGATGGATGCCAAATTTGTTTGCCAGCAGCAGGGCCAGGGTTTGCCCCACACTGGAGCTGGGAGGGCACCGCTGGCACACAGGCTGCCTCCTGCCCTACCTTGTGCATCAACACTTCCAGAAAAGTCTGTCATGCTGTGCACTGCAAACATGCTGAGGCTGTATAACATCTGTGCCAGCACTTCTGCATCCTTATAAATCATTTCCCAGCTCTTGCTGGGAAACAAGGAAGAAAATGTTGGCATATAAATGTAAATCACTGTATGTCCTATGGAATAGAATAATAATTGTTTTGATTTACCAGCCATGCAGTGTTCCCGGGAACGGATGGGAAATATTGGCAAAGAAAGGACTGTACTTCCAGCGTAAGAACAGATTTGCTGAACTATATAAAAGTGGTTGGAATAATCAGATGCTTCTGTCTAGGAAACTTGTTTCTTGTTAGACTGAGTGTGAGGGCTTCACCTCATTGCTGGTTGAAATGTAATTACTTCACCTCTGGTCATGTTAAAAATAAAAGTGTCCAGGGAGGTTATTTAATCAGTTACATAGTGAGCATAGATGGGCAATTTTTTTCACCTCCTATGTGGGGTTGTGGATACCTCTGAAGTCACTGGCTGCATGCATTCCCAGTGCATTCAATCTCAATTGAGGCCAATGTTAAAACTTTCACTGGGACCAAGGTTTTACCCACCAAATCTAAAGTCACTTTTTGACTGCAACTGTGACTCCCTGTGAAGCCTGTGACCCACTTTGCAGGGTTTTCTATGGTTTTTCCTCTCAAATTTTTATTTAAGGCAAGCTCACTATCATGTTTAGTATCTCACCACCTACAAATGTGTTATGAACAGAACATGGTAAGTCTAGC
Organism: Melanocharis versteri; assembly: GCA_013397845.1. NCBI lineage: Eukaryota > Metazoa > Chordata > Aves > Passeriformes > Melanocharitidae > Melanocharis > Melanocharis versteri. Next base: position 651,271 of record VZTG01004579.1, read on the forward strand.
ACACAGTAAGGGCTTCAGCCTAGAGCTACACCAATGGGATGAAATGCACACTAGTCAATTCATATTTTCTTATTCGCTTCCAGCAAGAACATTTTGTTTAGCTTTCCATACTGTATTGACCACAAGAAACTATGTAAAGCAATTTTACAAATGGTTCAGGATTTTGTGGGAGACTGACAGACTGCTTTTCTTGCATGACAGTTATACAATACTAACAATTCCTATCAAGATATACAATGACATTTCATAATACTATTTTTCCCTCAAAATTCCTTGTGTTCTGCACCTCTACTTTTTGAACACACAACCACCCAAACACACATAGCATAGTACGTTTCATCTCATTATCTGTACCGATTCTACTGCTGAACCTGAAAAACTTTTTTGTCACACCGTGTACCGGGGGCTGAATTCACACCTCAAAGCACAAGCAGAAATGTATGAAAAATCATGATATACAAGATTTTATTCTAAGGCATCTAGACTTAAGTTTGAAAAATATTCCTATATGTACCACCTGTGAAATAGCACTTTGTATTTCAAAAAAATACTGTAGCATTAGCCTGAATACCTTACAAATATTGTTCCTGGTTTAACACTATATGTGTATGAATGATATTTTTGTGGATTTTCTTAGGTTCCAGTATTTTTCCATGTATATAGCTCTTTTATTGTGAAAGATCCAGACATAATTCCATAATTTCATAACTTCATAATTTTTGAGTGTGTGCATGGCTGAAGGTAGTAACGTTCCAGATCAAAATTAAAAATTATATAAAAATCATAAGATTTTTGTCAAAACTATGTCAAACAAAAACTGTGATAGCAGGTATTATGCTCGGTAACAAATATTCCATAATTATATGCACACAGAATAGTGTATTTTACATGCTACTTTATTCTTATATACTTCATTCTTCTAAATTACACAGTATTATTATATACAATTATTATATAATATTTCATGATTGATCAGTATCATACTGTGAAGATCACTAAAGGTCAAACAAAGCAAGGCAAAAAGCAAACAAAGCCAAATATCAAACTCTATTTTTACAATGAAAATAGTGCCAGAGTAGCTCTAATGTGTAGCACCCTTTATTTTAATGCCTTAGCTGAACAATGCCACACACAGTAAATTGCACAGCAATCAGGGTATCCAGAATGATAAGTAGATCATGTAGTATTTCAGGAAGTTAAACCTTAGACTTTCCAACACATCTCAGACCTAAAAATATTCTTCTTACTTGACATAAATTACTTGAATTCCCATCAAATAATCTAAGCAAGTTATACCAGATGCATTTCAGGATGGGACAAGTCATCATCTGGCAGTGATGGCTTTCTCTTCAGGGGAACCAAACCGCTTGTTAAGGCTAGAAATTAAGTTCAACCAACTTAACTTCAGACAAGAAGCTAGGATGCAGGAAGAACACATTTGGGGGCAAAAAATGAAGAATTCTACAGAAGTTACCTTGTTGTTCACTAGAGACATAGCCAAGCACAAAAAAAAGAGCTGGGTTGTTGTGTTTTTGTTTTGTTTTTTTTTGAAAGCCTGTTAAGGGTGCAGAAACTCTAAACAGCTTGGGGTTTGCAGGTTCATATGCCCAAACTGAACATAATTTTTAAAAAAGGTATGCCAGATACAGATGTTCATGACCTCAGAGTCCATGCCCAAGAATTAATCAAGTACAGTTGAAGAAATGGAAGCTAGATGTATGGGTCTTCACTCTTACTACATCAAAGAAACTTGGCTGACTAGCACCAATCTCAAGCCACCTTTTCTCAAAGGAAAAAGCATTTCCCTCTTTTCCTGCAGTTCTACTGATGATGAGGAGTATGTCCCCCCATCCACCACTGGATAAAGAGGTATTCAATACTTACAGCACCACATCTGTAATCCAGACTTCACACTCTGTTTTTTAATAAGAAATTAAAATAAGAAAACGAAACCATCAGTGCCATTTGGCAGACGTCGCCAAGTTCCCACAAGCAGATTTAGAGCCAATGGTCAGGCATTTTTGGTTTTCACGTGGTCATACATCTCCTTCTTAAAAATGACACAACTGCACACATTCTGAGCAACACATGTAATGCTGCCTAAACAGTCTACTTCTACCTCCAAAAGATGATGGAGGAATGGAAATTAACTTAAGACCCTCAGGTTTTCCTATGAAACCAAACTCACCAGCATATCAGAGGTAGGTTTCCACTGGCAATGCAGCCTTCAATGAATTTCCAGCTCTTTTCTCAACACTTTATGCCTCAATATTTAATGTCTGACTTGAAATCAAGCTGATGAGGTAACATATGCAGAAGTTAAGGCAAAACAATGTCTAGATAAGGCCACCTGGTTAAAGTAATTCTCATATCCACAAAAATAGACCAAACCTTATTAATACTCAATAAGATAATTTTCATAAATGCCATTAAAAAAAAAAAAGAGAGACATTGCTATTTACTGTTGTTATTCTATCTATTTTAAAAAATTGTGGGATACGCTCAGATGAAAAGGTGTTAGGAGACACATAAAAAGAGGAGGAGAGAGGGAGAGAAATGAGAGTTTTTGGAAATGAGAGTCACTTTATTGAAGAAATAAACATTTGCTACATAAATGAAAATACTAATCACTGCAGTTTGCATAAAAGATCTGCCTACAGAATCTGAATAAGAGATATTTCTCTAACTTCTGTGTTTCCCCCGCTTTCTTTTTGCTTATCATTTGTTTGTTATTCTGTTCTCCTGATAGAAACAGAGAAAGGAAAAGAAAACCCAAAAGGTGGGGAGTCAGGCAGCTAGGAACTGTAAGTTAAGAAAAAAAGCCTTTTCTGTTTAAAAAAAACACAAAACCCAAACAAAGAATCTAAGGAAATCCCAGAATAATCCCACCCATTACCTTGTCCACATTCTCAGCCATTACAAATGGATTTGCTTCTGTTGGTGAAGCTGTGTTTTGTGCCAGGATCTTTTAGAAGACCTAACTCTGAACTCTGGTGTTCAGATTTGCTACAATTCTCCGTGGCATTCAGGTATGTGTGCCTGGTTGTCATGTCTTCCACCTCTATAGGCATAATGCCTTTAGATACTACTAATAATATGCCAAAATCAAGATGTATTTAGATTCATAATTACTTTGGGGTTCAGATTTTTACATTTATTTAAATACAGAGATTTACGTTGAGGCACTAGATTGAGATGACTTTGGGCTTCAAAAAAATATTTGTCACACCATTTTTACTTCTCTTGGTCCTCCCTCCTTGATCCCCTGTTTTGCTAATTTGTACTTTGCCTGACTCACTAAATTCAGCAGTGAAGATATTTCTAGTTTTTCTAGAAAGATGGGACTCCAAGTCCTGTTTTGCTTTTCTATCTTGAAAATATTTAGACAATTACTGTAACAAAATGTGTATATATATGAGTACTGCTCGTTCATTCATTGATTATCTGCAAAAGCCTAGAAACTCTCTCATGAAAATACAACAGAGAAGGGACATGACTTGGTGTTTTCTCTTCAGCATCTTCAATTTTAATGAAAAGTCTTTTAATGTGGAGTAAATCCTTATCAGCAAGGGGAAATTCTGCTTCAGAGGTTATTTATTCTGCTTCTGCTATCTCAACCATCAGTTTTCACAGCTGAGTTTAGCAGTGCTACAGACATTTTCTCTGAGGACACCAAAACATCCTGATGAGAAGCAAATATCTGTGCTATATTGCCGTTTTGTACTAAGCAGGCACCTAAGTTCACCAGCTCTGGTGTATAAGTAGCATTTATCTGTGCTGTGTGGATGCAGCCTAATGACCAGGAAGCAGATTTTCACCAGCAATTATACTGACATGAGTCAGTGGTCATTGGTCAGAGACATGGCAAGGCTCCTCAGATCCTGGTGTTTAACAATAGGCCCTTTGCCTTGAATAATTACAAATCTTATATGGCTGGCACATCTTAATTCATGAGATCCTGGTGTGTATAATTGGATAGAAGTATGAACTTGATTACACTAGTGAACCTGCTTTCCAGAGGGGGGAAAAAAGTGATAACAGGCTTCATTGTCATCAAAGGGTAAAGAAATGTGACAATCTGGGAACCAGTTTTAGGACCCCATCTGCTAAACCAGAGAGAAATCAAGATTTTACAGTTCTATAAATATTTTAGTGTATGCCATCATTTATGAACTCTGGCAGCTATCATAAAATCTCTCTGACTTTTGTTACAACTGCATATAAGGCCAGAAAATTGCATCTCATGGTAAACCATAAAAACCTAAGTAAAAGCACCATTCCTTTCAGTATATTCTAAAAATATACAACCTCCCTGTCAGTACATGGCAGGGTTGTTACCATCCCAAGATGCCTGTTTCTCTCTCATTTTTTTTTATCTGATCTTACCCTGGTCTTTTCAAACCCTTTTGTATTTCAGTATCCTTTTATGTTCCATAAATAACAGCCATCACAGTATAACAGCTGAAATAGCTTTTACTTTGTCACAACGTACTGTAAGCAAGAGACACTTGGGTGATGCTAATGCCCTGGATTCAGGAAGAATTTATGCGGACCTTCTCTCTAATTGTTCCTGGAATGATTTTCATTCAGTGGTGAGTTTCTTTAGAGCCCTGAAATAGAGCTAGCCTCAGAGCAGGTTTTGATGCTTTAATCACCCAAGTAGAAAATCTCCGTAAAAAAAAAGGGTATAAATAAAGAATTATCTTGAGATTAACAATGCTCCTTCTAAACGTAAACTCCCAGTCCTGCCCTGTGTTACAAAGTGTCTCTGAAAGACACAGAGATCATGAATCATCAAGTTTTTGATTGCAGAGGCTATTCTGACATTCTAGGTAGCATCTGCACAGCTTGAATTACAAGACAATATTGTCTAAAATAACCTGCCAGTCTGAATAACAGTAATTTATATTTTGTCTCTGCAAAGTTTCTAGAATATATTTACTTGAACAGGCTGGGGGTTTGCGGGGGGGAAGGTGAGTGTGGGTGGGTGTAGCCAGACGAGACAAGAGACAATCACTCTATTAAATACGGAAGTCAATGGGTTGTCAAAGACCCTTAATTCAGGAAAGATATTTACCAAATAAAAGACTGAATTTCAGAAGATATCTGGACAGCACAAGATATGAAATCTCTGTCATCTCATTTGCAGAGGCAAAACAGAAAGCTGAACATTGAAGTGACTGCACATGCAGCTATTTCCAAAATAAATGCACAAGTCGGGTTTCTGACATATTCATTACACACCTGAGCTGGGCATGTGCCTTTGCGAAGGCAGCTGGCTAAAACACTGCATATGTTGCTTCTCCTTTTTTATCCAATAAGACTTCCTGTAGCTCTTAGTATTACTGTGTCTTAGGATGTGCATTTCTTTTAACCAAACATGTGCTTTGATCTTTCATAAAAAATACGAAGTTGTCTCACGTATGTACAGATGCATATATATGTACATATATGTATTCATATATGCACATTATGTGCTGTATTAATCAATACATAGAAGATATTTTTGGACAATATGGTAACTATCAGGCTGAATACTTCTTGTGTCATAGCTCTCACAATAACACCAAACTCTCATCTACTGAAAGAGAAAGAGGTAAAACTTAAATGAAGGGCTAAGGGGAATGACCAAAGTGGAAATATGTAAACACTTTTTCTGTAAATCAGGAAGCTCTAATATATTCCATCCTGTGGGATCAGTGTCCACTCTTCCTTTAGCAAACTGCCCTAGACTACATCCCAATTTCAGGGCAAATTGGTACAAAATTGTGCCGATGTTGGCCGGAGTAGAGCTAATTTTCTTCACACTGGCCAACATGGGACTATGTTCTGGATATGTGCTGAACACACATTTGGTAGTATAGAGATATTTTTGTTATTCCTGAGCAGGGCTTGCACAGAGACAAGACCTTTTCTGCTTTTTGCACTGCCACACTGGCGAGGAATTTGGGGGTGCATGGGAGGTTGGGAGGAGACACAGCTAGGACAGGTGATCCCAACTGACCAAAGGGATATTCCAGACCATGCTCAGTATATAAAGCTGAGGGGAAGAAGGAAGAAGGAGAGATGTTTAGAGTGATGACGTTTGTCTTCCCAAGTACCTGTTACATGTGAAGGGGCCCTGTCCTCCTGGAGATGACTGAACACCTGGCTGCTCATGGGAAGCAGTGAATGAATTCCTTGCTTTGCTTTTCCTGTGTCCATGGCTTTTGCTTTTCCTATTAAACTGTCTTTACATCAACCCACAAGTTTTCCTGCTTTTACCCTCCCAGTTGTCTCTCGGATCCCACTGGTGTGGGAGTAAATGTGTGACTGAGTGGGATATAGTTTTTGGCTGGGATTAAACCATGACAAGAGTGCATGAGCAACACTGGTAATAAATCCTAATGGTGATCAAAAAGCATACATATGAAAATATACGTATGAAAATTATAAACAGCTTCACTTAATACTTACAAGTTAATGAACATGCTGTTTAATATACAACACTCACTCCCTTAAATGAAAAAAATCTTGCAAAAATTAAAATTTAAAAATCAATCAGTTAATCTTTCTGCTGTTGACAATTCCAGCCTTTAAAATTAAGATCTCTTTTCCCCAGCTCATTCAGGTTCTAACTCAAATGAAGACTCATTCTTCATGTCTCATGGCTGGCTGGTGTTAGATCACAAGTCCCTCATCATTACACTCTATGCAGAAAGCCTACACAGTGTGTTCAGATTGCTCTTGGCTTGTGGTTAAGAGAAGTTCTCCCTGCTCATCTGCTAATGTACATGGGATTTCTGAGGAGGCAGCAGGACAATTATTCAAGCTTGACCTCACAACACCTTTCATTGTCCCTTCTAGCTTCCACTTCAATTTCCTTCATCACCACCAGCTCCTGCACTACCTTGTAAGCAGTGGCATCATCATCTGCCTATAAGGCCAACACCATAGTCAACAGTCAAGAAACAAAGAGCACAAACAAGCTTTCAAATGTACTTCATTTCAGAACAAAAGAAAAAAAAACCAAACAGAAAAACCCACACAAAAATCAAAAAGCAAGTACCAAGTTTTCAGGTGAAAATGGGGTTTGCTTTGTTTAATTACATGGTTAGTCACATTTATTTCTACACTTCATTTGAAAAGCAAACAAGAACATGTTTAGTTGTGGAGAAGTTTGTGCAGTCCTTTAACAAGATTCCAATCCCCAACTCTTTTCCCTGCTGCAATGTCACATCTCTATGGAAACTACATGGGAACACCTTTGAAGAACATAAGAAACAGGAGCCCCTGTACCAGCTCACACCACCAGCAATCGTTTTGAACTGACACATAGTAGTGGGCTGGTGTGAAAATACTAGACTGAGAAACGATGCTGGGGCCTGGAAATGCCTTCACCAGGAGGACAGCGACCTCAGGCTGGAAAGCAAGCAGCCACCCCAGCCAGCATCTGTGGGTTGGATGGTGCAAACCCAAGCCTCCACTTTATGGGAAAAGGTTGGCGCTGATTTACAGCCAGGGAGGCGTTGCCCATACCAGGCACAATTATTCATCTTAAGCTTCTCTCCGTGCCTCCCGCTGTGTCGTGGCTGGACCGTCCAAGTACTGGCATATCATCAGTTGAGGCCACTTTGGCAAGTGATACCTTGATATATTCATATGTTTCCATCATCATGAAACCCACCTGGAGTCCTGAGTCCACGGACCTGTTGGATTGAGTCCAGAGGAGGCCACAAAGATAATTAGAGGGCTGAAACGCCTCTCTTATGATGACAGGCTGAGAGTTGTGACTGTTCAGACTGGAGAAGAGAGGGCTCCAGGGAGATCTTAGAGCAATTTTCCAGTGCCTAAAGGGGACCTATAAGAAAGATGATGACAAACTTTTTAGTAGAATATGTTGTGCTAGAACAAGGGTAATGGTTTAAAACTAAAGGAGGGTTGGTTTAGATTAGATAGAAGGCAATGTCTTTTTACAATGGGAGTGATAAAACACTGGAATATGTTGCCCAGAGAAGTTGAGAATGCCCCATCCCTGGAAATATTCAAGGGCACTGAGTAACCTGGTCTAGTTGAAGATGTCCCTGCTCATTGCAGAGAGGTTGGACTGGATGACCTTTAAAGGTGCCTTCCAGCCCAAGTCATTCTGTGATTCTGTAAATCTATTTCATTTTCATGCTGATAGTACACAACGATGGGAGTTGTCAAGTTTATGTCGTGTGTCATTTGTAAAGATGATTAAAATTAACTCAGAAGTAAGTCAAAAGATGGAAGTTTCGATGGCTGGGGAGACATTACATCAAAGAAAATTGCACGTGTGAAAAAAGTAGATGCTACATCAAAGCCTATCTAAAAATGGCAAAAATCATTTAAAAAGATAGACACCAAAATCAGAGGTCATTCCATATTTGTATATTTGCACGCTCGGTGCTGTGTTGAGGCACCTTATTCATGAACTTTGATCAGAGAATGAGATGTGACTTCACTACATTCCATTATTTTCTTTAGGTGACAACCACCCAGTGTAATTGTGCTTGAGGATTCTTTGCTGGAAAGAATGTTTGCATTGAAATCTCAAAAATATGTGAATAGCTGCAAACCACATTTCAAACTCACAGGCTTTCAAGAGGTTTGGCCTATTCAGACCTGTTTAATTAAAATGCCCGTTTTCTGTCACCGTCTCCAAGACTGTTGACATCAACACTTTTTTTTTTTTAAAGCTTGATAAAATTTTCCAGTTTTGCTTTGCATGGCTTTTGACTTATTGTTAGTTTATTTCAACACTTTCAGGGACAGATCCCCACTGGCTTTAGCTCAGTATTCAGAGAAGCTAGCTTCTTATCATAGAAATTAATTCAATTTTATGTTTTCCAGAATCCAATTGGTTGATGGCAAAATTCAGCATAAAACTCACAGATGTTTTGATTTCTCCATAGAGGATTAAGTTTATGGTCATGAAGAACAATCAGCTGAGTGCTGTAAAAAGTCCTGTCATGTGAAAATACCGAGATTACAAAACTCAAGCCAGAAGAATTTGACCCTTATTATTGCTAAACCAGTAACAGAACTTTTTTCATAAATTCTGTTTAGCCATAAATGTTATATGTACTTTTAGAAAGTTTTCATGCTACCAGGCTTTTTTCAGTAGAAATTGTTCCAGGAAGTAATCTTTTAAACTAAATATTTAGCAAAAGACTACAGTAAGAACATAAACATTTCAGCCAGTGTAACTAAACCATTCAACCAGGACAAAGAAAATGTTCTTCTAATATTTAGGTAGAGAAAATTAATATAGCATGTCATTCCATTAATTACAGCTGTTCATATTTCCTTATAAACCCATCAAGAATGTCAACAGTCCAAATTTCATCATTTCAAAGACCTAAAAGGAAAATTCTTACCCTAAAAGTCAATAAGACCTGCTAATAAAGCAACAAGAAGTGATGAAAATCAAAGACACGTTACCTTATAAAGATTTATTGAAAATGGTCTTCTTGAAATCAACAAAAAAATTTTCCTACATGACTATTTTTCAAGTCTTGCAAAATTTTCCAAGACTGACCCCTATTGAGTGAATATAATGGGAGCCTTCTCCTCTCCTTGGTAGATGTGAACAATGGATCAAAACCTCACTTTAATCAAGGCTGCTGTCCAAACCAACCCAGGAATCCAACCACAGCACAGATAGAACAGATTTAATCGTAGTTATCTGCTTGGTACTGGGAATATGTGCTTCACGTATTATTTATTCCATGATCCAGACCATTAAATAAGATGATGTAGAAAAGTAGGCCATATGATGATTCCCACAAAAAACTCAAACTCCCCATGCCAAAAACCTGTTGTCATTCATTCCTACTTTCACTTTAGAAACTTTTAACCACTTGCAGCCCATGTAAGTGTTCCCATCCCTACCACTTGGCATTGTTTTCCAAAAACAATTTTGTGAAGCACATATCCTAATGTTTTCTTAAAGTTCAGAAATATGACCTCGGTCCTCTTCCTTTCATCTGCTCTTTCTGCCATGCAGCTGAAAACAGCCACAGTACACAAGTTGCTGTGGCACAGTTTGCAATAGATACTTCCTACTTATGTAGTGTTCTTTGCTACCAGTTTCCAGATTTTCTGTCCTAATAGCTCCATCCTTTTTACGGGACAGGCAAATTACATTTCCTAGATGCTGAATGACTGTATTTCTCTTTCCCCGTGCTCGCTCCCTCTGCACTTTACAATGTAAACATACTCTATTTCATTGCAGGGGCCAGCGGTCTGGCTTTGAAAACTACCTCTTAGTGGTTCAGTACATTCACAAATTTCCTTAAGGTGAAGTAAGTACTGCTGATCTTTGCATTTAATTTTCCCAGGTATTTACTTACCTCCATTTATCAATAACCACATCAGCTATGATCTTCATTGCTTCTTAATTGCCCATACTCTTTTATTTCCCTTTAAATGATAGATTCAAAAAAAGCAGCTTAGTGGTTCAGTCATATTAAAATCATAATTGATTTTGCCTCACTCCTCATTTATTAATGGACTTAGACTACCTTCTTGCTAATAAACCTCCCAGTAATGAGTTTAGTCCACAGAGGATACATTTCCACCTCAACAAACCACCAAGCAATTTAGGACAGTTGGTAGTCTCTGCTTAAGGGAGTCCGAAAACTGGAATAGAAATTTATGCAGGCCATAATTAAAGTACTTTCTGGGAGCTGTGTGGGGAGTTTACCGACATTCTTTGCACCATGCCCATCTGTGGTCAGTGTAATTAATCCTTTTCTCGCAATCCAATGAGAGCTAATCCTCACTGACAATTTTTGATAAAGGCCTCAAACGCTTATGCAGTGATCAGACTCTGGTTATTTTCTCCCTTTGAACAGAAAAGGTTTGGGAAGGTGATGAGGACAGATTTTTTGGAGCTGCTCAGCACTGGGGAAGGCATGCAGACAGCAGAAAAACCATTTGCTGGGATAACAGCTGTTCCAGATGTGTGAAAAGCCCAGCATACACAGAAAAATAAGAAGCAGAACTTTGCCAGTGCACAGTTACAAGACAAGATTACCTCGTGGAAGTAAAATATAAGTAGTTTTTACTGGAATGACTTAATTGAAAGCAAAATTATACATTCGAGGGAGGGAAGGTCATTGGGCTGAGGGATAATACACTGTGAGACAAGCCGAAACTCTGAGATTGAGAAGGTTTAACCAAGTCCCTGTCTGTGTTTAATGACAAATCCCTGTGACCTCCTTCCCTTTGGGAACTGTAAGATTTCAGGAGCAAGAAACTTATTTGTCCAGCACCTAAAACACTGGGCTCATGGGATGGGATGGGATGGGACAGGGACTCTTATAAATCTAAGCTCGTAGTGCTGCCTAGCAAGAAACTCCTTTAATAATGCAATTTCTCCTTTCTTCACACGGGATTACTTAGAGACAAGGGAAAGAGGATAGTGAGATAAGTCTTCCTCCCTGCTGCTCTGTGGGAGCAGCATAGCAGATCTTTTCCAGAGTGATAGGATGCTGAGGGGAAGAAAATAGACTAAACTGGGGGAGAGGAGAGTCCTGCTGGGAGCGATCTCATCAGAGACTGTTGGCTGGGAGTGAGACACTCCCTGCTTTCCACCTCACAGGGAGAGCGAGGCTGAGGTCTTGCCTTTTCAACTTGCTGATACTTAATGATACTTTGCAAAGTAAAATACCACCTAATATATAAAGGAGAAGCAGGTCTAGAAAGAGTAACACTTGCATAGAAATTACTTATTTTCTTCTGGACCTCTGCTTTCGGGATCTTTGGATTCTGGAGGTATAATTGGTATTTTTGGTGCACTCTGGGAAGGCAGGGAATGTTTCTCTTACTATTTTCCTACAGTTTCCCCGGTTTTCACACACGTAAATACAAATGCTAAAGGGAGATCAGTTCAAGAGTTTACATTCCTCTATATGCAAGTAACCCACATACAGTTTTATCCATGGTATTTTATCACCGATAATTAACACGGACACACACACTAAGATGCAGGTGCCAACCAATCAGAAAAACAGCAAACTGAACTCCCTTTGCAGGACAAAGATAAAGCATTATACTAAGTGAGGAAGAATGTAGAATTTGGTAGAGGTTTCAGGAAGAGAATGCAAGAGAGTGTAGCTTTTCTAAAGGCATTTTTAGTTGTCATTAAACACAGTCAGGGTTTCCAAAGCTAAAATACACGTTAACACATTCCAAAACACTTCTAATAGAATATTTTTTCAGTGCTTCAGTTCAGCAAATGATGCAAAGCCAAAATTCCCCAGACAATGCACAGAACATTAGAGAATTAGTTTAACATTCTTACAACCCTGCAATTTTATTTAAACAAATTCTTCCCTGCCCAATTCCCTGCAGAGAAGTATTGTACCCTTTTGTTGATTGTAGTGGACATATTGCAGATCTCCGATTACCTTCCCACAGGACCACCCACTTCAAGAAGTTTTTTGTGTTGCAAGCACAGCTTAGTTCATTCCCTCCTAGTCACCTTCTTTTTTTCTTTTCTTCTTATTTTTTTTTCTTTTTTTCCCCCCTCAATTTTAATTTTCTTAGCATTCTTATAGGCTGTGGATGAACTGACAGACTAGCCTGCCATCTGTTCTTTCATGACATGGTGCAACCTAATCAATTATCCCCAAACCACTTTGCAGTAAATAACATGTCTACAATAATAATAATTAGTCAGTTAAAAAGGAAACAGCATCATGCAACTCCTGGTGGGAATTAGGCAGATTTCAGAACACAGCATTTTATTAACTGAGATTTTTAGACCAGGAGGAGACAACTTCGGAAGGAAAAAATCACCTTCAGTAATTTATTCTGAAACATGAGTACAAGACAGCATCCCTAGACTTTGGATGTCTTTGACCCCTTGTAACCAATGATGCCAGATTCAAGTATATGTGCCACTCACGAGTTTCTAAGATTTTGCTATTAATATATATGTGTTTGAATAAGCCTAAGCACTTGTATCAGCATAGGAAGCATATTAAAATGATAAGAAGTATTTAAAAAATCACCCAATGACAAGCAGATGACATTATTATAGTGTTATATTCCTCAAACAAATGTATAAGGCCTGATATCTTCACGGAGAGATTTGTCTTCAGCCACCAGCACGAGTAAAAATCCTGAGCAAGAAGAGTACAGGGCACATGCACCCCCTTGAAGAACAGGCAAAATGCAGAAACACAAACTGCTACAGAGAGAAAACAGGTTTGTAATAAATAATAGGACTTCAGAATTTCGGGAAGATTGCAATTAATTTCAGTGGATATCAAGATCACACAAACTATTCCTTATGAAGTTAATCTGAACATCATTTTTCACAATGGAACTGTTTGCTATTTTAACTCCATGACATTGATTTAGACAGAATACACTAGAAACTATTCCACTTAGTCAATTGATGGACGTTTAAAATACATCTTAGCACTTGAGTGCTTAGCACATGCTCAGTGTTTTCACTTTCGCAACATGACGGAAGCAATAGATAAATCAGAAAGATTCAAGGTTCTAGTGAGCTAATCGGCAAATTGTCAACTAAAATTTCAGTCAAGGAATCAGTGCAATCTCAGTGAATATATCACAGTGATGGATCAGAAGGAAGAATTTCCTCATTACTGTCTTTACTTTCAATATGAAAGTATTGATATGGTGTGCATTGTACGGGTTGTGTCCTGAAAGAAGACAACGTGTGTAGCTGTGCTACCAAATGGCATTTCTGCCATGTTTTTAAGTATTAAGGGCATGGCAATATGTAAAGTAACTCCAAACTGACAAGTGCTGTCCCAGATCTTTTCTAAACGGTCAAAACTTCTCATCCTTGAACCAGGTTCCTTTAACCTTCCCCCTGGAAAAATAATCCAACTTTACCAGTAAGTTAGAAAACAGCACAGCTGTGTGAGTCTGGACATTTTACCCTAATTGCCTGATCTGGCTGAGAAATGTAGACTATCTCCTAAGAAGTAAGGAGCAAGAAGAATTGTAGAAAATGTCTTAGAGGCTACAACTTTGACGTATATAAATATCAGACCACCTACCATAGCATAACATAATCTCAGTAACACTAAATGGGAATACTGAATACGCTGGATAGGTGTTTGCTCTCATGCTGCCTTGTCTACGAAGGAAATTATCCATAAAAAATAATGCATGGCAGCAAAGAATCTCACATTTTATGATGCAGTCCTTCATAGGCTAGATTTTGTCTGTTCTTACACATAGATGGTGAGGCGTGAGGCAGACTGAAGCTCACTCACCTGTGGCCTTGTTGCAGCTTCTGAGAAGATAAACAATTAGGTGGGACCATGGAGAGACAGAGTGAAGATAAGTTTCTGCCGTGACGCAGGCCAGTGAAGATAAAGCAATGAACCACAGATGATCTTCATTGGTCCCTCCGTGACTGCTCTGCTGTGATTTCTGTGACTTTTCTGTGTATGTATCAACATATTTGCCTGTTTAGGTTCTCGTACTGCTCCTCCTCCTGCAGAAGCCAAATGCTTCTGGCATCCTGACAATTATGTTTCACTTCCGATTTTATAGGTCCTTCAAAGGAGCATTCACCTTTCTGTGGCAGCTGCTAACCTCTTGCTTCTGCCTGTTTCTCCATGTTTTACCATCCACTTCAGAAAGGGGCTAGCAATTATGTGCCTGATGTTTCCCTAACCTTGACCACCTTGAAATGTGATTTTGTGATTTTTGTTGAAATGTAGGACATGGATCCCTTGCAGGCTTTTACAAACATGAGAGTTCCCATGTGTCGTTGACACTGATGAATTGCTAGATCACTACAGAACAACTTGGAAATGGCAACGGAGCTGGCTCCACCGCAGCTAACTTGAGCTCTGGAGAGGGACCAGAGGGGTTTTTTGATTCTTTTTATTACGTGATATCAATTAAGCATTTAACAAGTTACAATAAAAAGCAACTTTCCAATGGAATTTTTAATGCAATGAAAACAAATTACCTTCAAGATGGTTATCATTTGGAACCTTGAAGAGAACGAAAATAAGGCAAATGCCAACACATATTCATCCAGATTGCCCATAACAACTTGCCAGGCATCCCTGTTTCAAATCAAGTAAATCTGTGCAGCTTCTCTTTGACAGCAACACAAAATCCCGTGTGAAATGCATTGAATGGCACAGCTGAGGCAAAATGTTAGCAGAAGATATTGCGCCAAGCAGCTTTTGTTTTGAAGTGGGTACTTCTGTTATGCAATCCTCTTAGAATTTGCTTCTTTCAAAGAATGAAAGACAAAAAAAAAGCCTCAGCAAACAAAAACCACAAATCCCATACATTTCTCAACTGGGTTGATATTTCTCCACTTGGACACAGTCTATTCACAGCAATTCCCAAATTCTGGCATGGCACAGACTATATTTGTAGCACTCAGCTGGAGTAAAGGACCAAACAGTGCATGATGGCAGGGATGAAGGTGTTTAGTGGAAGAGAGAGGCTTCAACTCTCTGAACAAGAATGATGCCCATAAACAGAAAAGAGAAATGGGATTCACTAATATCAACAATGTGCTGATTAGGCACACGAGCAGCTTCAACTCACTTTAATTCTGAGGCTTTCTGTAGTCACAAGGAAGATGAGACTATGGACAGAACTTTATGGATATGAAAACATTAATTTACAAGCTTAACATCTTGTCCATGTAATTTTGCATCTATCCAAGAAAAGAAAACCTAAACTTAATATTGAAAATGTCTGAGGCCTTCATCAAAGACTCACTTGAGCAACAGGTATGAGGGAGAGTGCAGGCAGTCAACTCCATGTACCATTTCTCACACAAAAGCCAGCCACAAATGCACTCTCAGGCTGTGGGGATGAGTAACATACTTTGCCCTTTCTCTGCTTCTTTGCCCTTGGGAGAAGTGGGGAAGGAGGCACACAGGGGAGAGAAGATGAGGTGTGGAGTGTGTTTCCTATCCATGAGGCACACCAAGCAAAACAGAGTACATGTGAAGGCAAAGTGTTGCTCTAAAAAGTGGTCTGGGCTCTTCGGGCCACCTGCTCTGAAAGGAGAAACTGTCCCTCCCTGAGCTCTCCCACATTTGTACAACATCTGACACTACACTTTTGCAACCTCACCATACACATGTTTTTTCACCAGTGTACACAATGTTACGGGCACCGTTCCTCCTCCCCCAAACGGGAGGATCCTTTCATTTTGCCAAGGCACGTTGTCATTGCTGCAGATTCCTGCTGCTTATTTCTGGTGTGATGTCCATATGCAGAGCGCTTCTAGAGATGTGTTGCTGTCTTTGCAGTACAGGTAGAGAAATATCATCTTTGCCCTCTCCCATGACCAATGCTGCCTCCCTGCTGCACATTTTTTGGAGATTACTAATTTTCTTGTTCCCTCTGTTCTTTGCAGAGTGTATCCAACATGATACACAGAGCAAGAACACACTTGGTGCTTCCCCAAGATGCATTAGCAACTTTAGTATCTTTCATCTTCTCTGACCTTTTTCATGATGTTCTCAGAACCTCAGAAAGTCTCGTGACAATATGGGAAAAAACCCTCCAGTGCCCCGTGCGCATATGTGGGCTTTATCTTGTGTTGCGCTCAAGTTCAGTTAGATGGTCCTCAGCCTTTGATCTTTAATCATAAGAAGGAAGGAGGCTGAGGAAGGAGAATATGAGCTTTCTTTCATGCTTCTTCTGATTCTTAGGTCCAATAAAAAGGACAGAAGAAGGATACTCAGGGAATTAAGTACAAGACAATCAAAGAAATGACTGAGAGGAGTCTGCACCCTGCCAGCTACCCTGAGCTTTGCCCCTCACTCATGTGGCTAAGCTTTTGGGAAGGAGGGCTTCTCTGTTAACAGGGGTTAGTGTCTCTACTCCCCCCAACCCCTTCTCTACCACCTCATGCTCATCTTTATTAGCTTTTTCACACTACACAGTCCTCTCATCGATTACAAGGGCCAGCACAAAGCAGCCTAATGATGGGTCAGTCTTAATGAGAAAAGCGGCTGCTCTTGAAGTGGTCTGGCTTCGTCCTGCACCCTGCCGAGTCCTGGCATGCAGAGCTTTGCCTCCTTTTAGAGAGCAGAGCCATGGAAAATCAACAGTGAGCAGCCTGGTGCCTCTGAACAGAAAGGGCCATGTGCATGGCTATTTAGTGCTGTAAAAGAGAGAGCATTTGCACAAATAGGAGTGAACATAAGGAGGCCTTCAGAGAAGAATGGGGCCTTGGCAAATTTATAGACTCCCCTGAAAGAAAGTGATTACAGATCATTATCCAATTGAGGCAGATTGATGGGTTAGGGTCAAAGTAATACTGCAGAGCTCACTGGAGGGACAATGCCTGCTTGTCAGTTCTGTCCGGGAAAAGAAAGAGAAGGGAAACTACCACACAGAGAGGAAAGGCTTAAGCTTTTCCAGCCCCTATCTGAAAAATCGTTTCTTATCTTGAACATGTGTCCCTTAAAAAAAAAGAAGAAAAACAACAAGGAAAAAACAAACCCTGAAATTGCAGGACTGGTATCACTGAGCTAAAACTGCACATTCAGAATTGTGAAATAATTGTGCAAATAGTGTGTAAACAGCATACACCCAAAGCCTTGTGATCAGTAGTCTCAGAAATCACAATGAGTATTAGCACTAGCAAGGGATAAATTGCATCTTTATTTCATTTACATTAAAAAAAATCCAAAGAGATCTTCTAAAATAAATGTGTCTTTTTTTTTTTTTTTTAATTTTGGTGAAAGAAGGATGTTTTGTTAACAGCTATGGTTGAACAGATTTGAAACTCTCTAACATCTGGTCAGGCAAAACTCAGCAACACTGACATTGAATAAAACAAGAATAAATGTGTTTCTATTGTTTCTTCTGTATTAATTTTTAGAGTGTTTAAAAGTGCTTTGCATTCATGCACTTTTCAAATAACCCTAGAAATGGAAACAGCATGGCCCAAAGAGCAGCTCACAGCATTTATTGTGCATTTGCCTCACATTTTCCAATATGATTTTGGAATGTAAAGAATTTGAGCAAAGAGGGAAGACAATGCATTCATGAGAGACCTGATTTGTTTAATTGTGGCTATTTATTAACTTCTCTGTTGCTCCCCATGTCTCAGAAGTAGAGTACCACACACACTTAAATGGACATGTCCGCATGTCCCAGTGCATAGAAAAGTAACGTTGGCCTTGTTTCAAGTAAAGGCTCAGGAGGGCAGTTTGGCCTTGGGGCCACTGTCTTGAGAGTTTAGCAAGGGTTCCCGCAAGTTTTGTTACAAAACCTCCACAGACATGAAAGTTACAGCCCCAGCACTCACCGTGTCTTTCCTGGAAACTCGTGTCCTCTTGCAGAAGGTCTTCAGACACAAAAGGACCTGTCCTGACTCAGAGTCCGTTGGAGAGAACCCAACAATTGGCTTCCTGCTAGAGTCATCTGAAAAATCTGTAGGAATACTGGGTACAGGTAGGTACCATAGCTCCCATCTGTTGCCAGGACAGAAATGACCTGTCCTGCAGCGATTAGATGAATTCTGGCTCAGCTTTGCAGGTAACTCTGAGTCCACCCCAACTTGCTAGTTCTCACTTAAAGCAGTAAGGATAACAAAGTAAATAAAAGCATTGCTGGTGTCATACTCATCTGCAAGTTCTAAAGGTATTAAAAGCATCAGGGGAGATTCTCACTTCATGAAGTACCTTTTGCTTTCAGCACACATGGTGTTTTTTACATTTATTTGGTAGCAACCCAGCTGCAGGATGATCGTGTGCCTTCTACAGAGTACTCCTAAAGAGAGTTCTCTAACAATTTTTGCTGCAAGGAAAGAGATGACTCGCCAAATTACTCTTTCTTTTTGTGGGGTTTCCCCCAGACTCTTAGCACCACCGTTTTTATCTTCTCTCTCATGATTCTCAAATCCACTGAATTTTCAGTGTAAGTGACAGCCCTTCTCCACTGCCCTGAGATGGTCTGTCACCTCATATTCTATCTGTAAACCAAAAAGGACCCAAATGACATTAATCCCAGAAAAATTCTAGAAAGCGCCGTGGGGTGTCTGTGCAATGCCATTCCACATAAGGCATCTTCCCCCACCTTGGCATCCGTGAAACCAGAGTTATTTTACATGGTAAAAAAAAAAAAAAAGGAAAAGGAAGAAAAAAAAGATCTGTGGTTGGTTTCCTACCTTACTCTGTTTGCTAGGCTGGAGTTTTAACTTGCACATGTATTCCCTGAACTAAGTTTAGCTCTTTGAATCTTTTCCTAGTTTCCTCATTCATTATTTTGTTATTGGGTGTGACATGGGCTCCTCCATGCCACACATTCTTGGATCTCTCAGCATATGATGGAGTCGTAATTGAGACAGGATACCACCTATAAGACAACATACATTGTGCTAAAATATCTTTTGTCTTGTCTTTTCCTTCCAACATTTTTGTGTTTTAGACTAAGAGTATTCTTTCTTGTTGTTCATGGTTTAGAAACAACTTGTCTCTACTCTTTTCCTGAAGTTCGCTTGCATTTGTTTCCACTTGCTTCCTCTAGTTTGGCAGGAGATGTGCGTATGTGCAGGACTCCATATGTTTTCAGAGATAATCTGCTTTTTACTACCAGTAAGAATAACCTTGAGTACATATTGCACTGTCACAGCATATTTTCTATATTAATCAGAAAGTAGAACTGGTGCATTGGAAAAGCAGACCATATTTTTAAAGGCAAATTCATAAGCCTTGCTTTTATGAACAGAGCAAGCTGAGGGATGGGGGTCAGGGATATCACAGGAAAACAGATGTGTGCTTATGATCTGAACTCTCTGTCCTACCAACATCATGTTATGTTGGAGCTGATCCATGGAGAAGTCTCCCTGTAAGTGAAGGCTGGGTGCTGAAATGCCCATACCATTTCATTTAGCTCAGCGTGAGCGAACCAAGTGGAACACAGCACAAAACAAGGTCGAAGGGGCGAAATGACTGTTCCCTTCCACTCCAATCAAGAAAGCCATTAGCTATTCAGGGGAAAAAAAAAAAACAGACAAAACCCCAACTACAAAAACCAAACCACAAATCCTAGAATCACTCAGCTGGGAATAAGAGAGGAAAAAAAGAGCATTTCTCCTAAGGACACTTTCCATTCTATTTATAGCTATAGTTTGTATGGTGCTTAACGTTTGACCCACAGGGTTCATAGGTAAGTAAGAAATGCACAGATGTGTGTATTCTAAGTTATATTTCATCCATATGTGCAAAATAGTCACAGGAGAGCTACAGAAAACTACACACCGGGGGTAGCAACCTTCCCAGCCCAGAAACAACATCTGATTTGTGCTAAGTCTATCCTCTGGCAAATCTTGAGTTTCGATGATGATTGAGTAAAAACTCAGAGCAAAATCCTGGGACATTCAGCATTGGTGGAAGCTTTGTCACTAACTTCATAGGATCCAGGAGTTCAGCATGAGTAAGCCTTGCTCTCTAATTATTTTCATTGCACAATGTTTACAATACAGTAGTGGCAAAGAGGATGCAATCTTCCCTCAAAAAGGGTGTACATACAACCTCCCAGTGTGAAAAGGGTGAGAGGAGAATCAGGTCTGCTTCAAATTTTGGTATCCTGGAAGAGTTCCCTTAATTTTAAGTTCTTGAGGCAAAGGGAAATAAAAAACCGCTAACTTTCTGCCTAATATAACTTCCTCTTTTATTTTTTAAGTAGTTTTTTATTGTTGTTGTCTGAGGTATTGTCTAGGTATTTTTTAGAGAAGGGAGGCACCTTGGCTGTGTGGGTGAATTGGACCCACTAAAACATGTTTCTGCCTGCTGAGTCTTATTGTAATGGCTTACTGTGTTCTTCCTGTGGATACAGCAGCCCCTCCACACAGAGCTGGTGGAGTACTGACAACAATTTCAGGTACATAATTTGTTTAAGAAAAAATGCCAAATTTGGGCTGTATTATCCATCATGAGTTTCTCAATTCTGCCGACAAGCAACCTGATCTACAAAACAGCTTTGGGTTTAGTGCCTTTCTTCCCAGGGATGATCATCTGCCTTGCGCTCTCAGGTGGAGAGACTCTTAGGGATGTCGGCATAGCAGGTGCCTACGCTTGTCGTGTAAATGGAGATTCCTACACAGGGCAAATCTTCCTGAACATCTGCTGAAATCTCCTCTTTGCCAACAGAGCAGCGCTACTACTTCAGTTATAGGAGGCTACTGCCTTTGATTTATCAGAAGATGCATCCTGGTGTTCCATTATGTGTGGGTAGCAATATTTTTGTAGCCATGAAGCCTACAAACATGAGTAACATATATATATATATATAGTTTATATATAATTTCTATTTAGAACAGCATAAGCATGTGCAATATTTTAGGAAATATTAACCAAATGAACTGAACAACCCTTCTATAGAAACTTTTATTTATTTATAAAACCATGAGTAAAAGGGTACTTAATTTTACCACTTAAGTAAAAAACAAATGTTTTCACATTCTCTATTATTTTTCCATCCCTAAAGACATGTTTGGCTACTGAAATTGTGACTTTACGCACAACAAAAGATGAAGAACCTCTCTGCCCCAGGTCATTCCTTCCAATCAAACCCAGGTCTATAATGGGGCTGAAATTCGTTACCACATGCCCGCTCTTTACAGGCCTGTGTAAAGGACAAGCTGGACAAACTGTAGCAGCCAGACAGGCTGTAACACCTTAAGAAAAATACCAAAGGAGCAGATTCAGCAAAAGAGGTCTGAACACGAAGGATTAATTATATCCTGTACCCTTCCAAGTGGTCCTGCCCTATTGAGACTGAGAAAAATGAGTGCTGAAGATGCTGAAGCCTGTACTTTTGAGTATGTGAAAACTATTCTGCGACTAGAACAAGGGTCATGTATTTTCAAAGCCAGTTCAATTAAGCAAAACACCGCTCCCAGTTCCTTGGACCCTTGGACCCATTAAACTGCAGCCAAAAATGTTGCCCATTTGCCCCACAGAGGACTTAGTGTATTTATAGTCCCCAAATGCCTATGGTCTAATCACAACTGTCACATAACAAGAAGCCAGCCAAGAAACTCAGACAGTTTGGTTAATGAGACAAAGAGCAGCTTGGTATTCATTCCCTCCTAAACAGAGATCTGAGGAAAGGGTATGGACTGGTGGGGGAGAGAGAGTACGACTACAGCAGCCCCAAAGAGAAGGGCACAAGCAGACAGTCAATAGGCAATGCATCCAAGCCTGATCTGAAGACTCATGGTAAACAGAGCAGCCATTCATGCACTGTGACATGCAGGTCAATAGAAGTAATCACATGCTTGCCTGGAACTTATGGATGTGTCCACGAAACAGCACGTGGCAACATATGATGAAACTCGGCTCCTGATCACAAACTACAGTGACAAAATGAAAAACATCTTTGATTTTTTTTCGCATTAAAACACAACAACTGTATTTTTAAAATTCAAAATACATCCTTTTTTTTTTCCCACTCAAGAATTATCAGTAGTTTTAAAGAACTCTCCATGTATTGTGCTCCGTATTTGAATTGTTTCTCTTCCTGATTATCTGACAATTTTTATCTTCCCAGAAAATACAGTAAGCTTCTCCACAAAAACCGTAGATGTTTACTATTCTTAAGCACAAGATAAATGCATTCTCTGTTTCAAGGCACACATTGATCAAAAGAAAAGCTAGAAAATCATTTTCCTTCCTATTGGGTGCTACTTCCTGTTTGGCCAGATGCATTATCTTGTTTGCATTCTCTCTTTCTGAAGCATCTGCTAGCAGTTACTGTCAGAAATGTGATAATGACCATGGCCAACCAGTAGCCTTAGCTGGTGGATCCTGTGTCCTGAGCAAATTGCAGATATTGCTTTCACTAGCTCAGGCAACACATGCCAGCTAACACAGCAGAAGAGTTTGGCCTCTGTTTTCTACAAGGACAAGATCAAGCCTATCTACAACAGATCAGAAAGCCACAAAATGGAAGGAATCCAGGCTAAAGGTTTTCCAACGAATAATCATGCTATGGTCTCCAACAAGGGCTTGTATCTTTTTGTTTGAGAGCTGAGCTAAGCCATTCAGCTCACTAGCAAGTTTGGACAAGGAGGTTGCTCACAGGCCAAGACCTAAGAGCTTACAAACAGTTCTGCAACCCCAAGCTTGCCCAGAAGCTGCATTAAAATTAAAAAAAAAAAAAAAAAAAGAAGAAGAAGAAGAAGAAAAGAAACATAAGTTAGTACTCCACTGGCAGGGATTTGGAAGCATTCGTAATGTTGGCAGGGCAAGGAGCTGTTGAGTTGTACCATTGTCTTTAGGAGGTGAGGTAGAATGGGATTTCTTCACCTCTCCCTTTTTTCAGGTGTCTAGTGTGTGTTTGACACTAAGAGACAAAGCAAAGAAAATTAGAGGAAACATCAGCATGAAGCATCATTTTTAAATGGGAAGTTTTTCTCATATATTTGTTTTTCCTAGCAATATCTTGGAAGGAAGACAATCAAGACTCCAACGTATCCCAAGACCCTTATTTTCTGCCAATATGATATGAAAGCAAGAATAATAAACATGAGGAGTACAAATGAGCTGGTTGGTTAAATGTGGCTACAAAATAGTGTGTTAACAGGAAAGGGGGCAGGGGGTGGGGAGAAGAAGAGCAGAGACACAGTGCCACCTAATTTGTTAAATCTGTGAAAACCTCACATTGGAAACAGTTCTGTTACATCTGCCTGGCAATCTCCACAGATTAAAAGGGCAACACGGCCAATTTTAGGATTGCTGATACAAAAACTTCCTCAAATAAGGAATGCAAGTAACTATGCCTTTCATTCGGGTCTAGAGGAGCTCTCAAAAGCTATAAATAATTTGTGCAAGCCTCTTATCATCCTGAAATACATGTGATTAGAAATCTGCTAGAACTAAGCTGCCAGAGGCAGCAGTCCCGTTACATACTGTTGGCCTGTATGTCTGATATGTGACATTTTCCTAAATCCTGTCAGGGATAATCTGTCACATAACCATCTTTTAGATTATACTTTGAGACTGTGGTCTTTTAGTACAAATATAAATATGCTTAAATTATTACGCTGCCCATTAGGAAGATGATCCCTGTTCCTGCACAGAGGAAAATATTACCAGATAACCAAATACATTCTAAACACCACAGCAATGCATCGGGGTGAACAGAAGAACAAACCAGCCCAAAGGCTGAGACATAGAAATGGCAATGGCCTAAAGAGATTTTGCCTCCTCTGCTTGCATTCAGGAAATCCAGGTTTGCTTTTCCACCTATTTAAGATCTATAGTTGTAATGGAAGGGCAACACGCTTGAGTATCTGTGCCACAAACTGGTCTCCAGGAAATATCCAGATAATGTAGTATTTTTCTTCTGAAGTCATAGGATATTCCCGAATGCCATTATTTCCTTTAATGTAAAATGGTAAGGTCTTTCAATTAGTTTTTTTTTCCAATATTTTCATCACCTCCTGCTCCAAATAAACTAATTTTCATTAAGTTTTGCATGTTGTCACATGTAGGTGGAATTTGTCTTGAATTAATCTGAAGCCCAAAGTGTTCTGATTCTGATTTTTTCCATGAAAATAAAACAGCACACTGGGTTTTGGCATGGAAGAAACCGGCCACCGGAAATATTGCTCCATAGCTCAATAGCAGAATAGTTCAAAGGCTAGCAACTTGAAAATTAGGCCATTATAGCAATGATGAGGAATTCACATATTCTATAGTGAATTATTTAATTTTGCTTTATTGATAGGCAAAATGTATTGGATTTCAGTAGTATGAACACATGATGTGGGATAAGCAGGAGTGGGACACATCAGAATTCCACTGAACCTATTCTGCAACATCTGTTGCTCAACCTACTCATGGATGATTTGGAAGACAGGGTCAACGATGAGGTAACTAAGATAGGGGTTGATACAAAGTGATCTGTGGTCATCGAACTGAGTGTGAACAGCTGCAGAAGGATATAATGGCATTGGGCACCTGGGTAAAAAAATGGCAGATGGAATGCTTTGGCGATAAGTCCAAAACAACGCATATGGGAAAAACATATGCCACTGTATATGATTGTGCTGTGTCCGATACTGCATCTGCTTCTGGATAACCAACATCTCAGGAAATACACGGGAGAGCTGGAACAGTGGGGACAAGAGCACTTCAGATGATCAGAAGTATGAAATTGCTTCCTTATGAGTAGAGACTAAATAATCTGGGACATGTGAAAGAGACACCTAAAATGCTAAAGGTCATAAAATCATGGATATCATGAAGAAAATTATCACAAATTATTTTCCTTTTAGGTTATGTATATATATGTGTGTGCATATTATTTTCCATACCCTAGGGACCACAACTGGTAACAGCAGGCATAAGGTTTAGAACAAATAAAAGTGCTTGTTCTCAAGAGACAAAGTTTTATCAATGGGATGCTTGGGATGTCAAACATATAAATGAGTTCAAAACATTCTTGGACACACTCATGAAGGAAAGGTCCATTGGGACAGCTCAAACAGAAAGTCAGAAATACAACACCCAGCTCAGGAAGGGCAGGTTTTCAGGCATGGAAGGCCTTGCCAGAAGCAGCATCACTCTGTGTTTGCCCCGCTGACACCCTTGCTCCCCAGGCTCCTCTTACTGACCACAGTCAGAGACCCTTGGGTTTATATCGCACCAGAGGGGAAAGTCTGCCTTAAAATGCCTCTGAGGAACTTAGAATTATTCCAAAGTGAAACTAAAATGCTGGATGATTTAAATATTTTTAGGAGATCAACTCAGTATTTCTCATTGTATTGACAAATATTTGTTGTATTCACCACTTTCAGTAATTTTATTTGTAGTTTAATCCTCTGCTTTAGTAAATACCCTCCCAAGCACTCCAGGTCTTTGAATGCAAAGCAAGCTATACACAAGTAAGCCAGGAGTGGACACGCTTGGTTGCCTGGTTATTTAATTAGAAACTGAAGCAAAAGGCATCCTGCCTCAGGGAGACAACCGGGCTGCAGATTGTGACACTGCCATAGCCTTGCTCTGTCTCTCTTTAGCCTTAAGCAAATCTGATCTTGGGCATCCTGACCCTGACTAATTGCATACTGTTTCCTGTGATGCTGTGAAGCTCCTTCCACCCATTGCTGGACTATTAAGCTTCTCTGCTCTGTCTGGTAATTAAGCAGCAGAATGCCAAACTCTTTTTTGTTGCTGTTGTTTTGGGGTGGTTATTTTTGCATCCTTCTTCCCTCCTCCTCCTCCTCCCCGATTCCCTTGTATACAAAGGTCAGTTGAATGCTTCGTTTGTCATTTTGTTGCACTGTTGAGGGGCAAAGATGTCATATCAACTTTCAAAAGACAAGGAAGGTGATAAATGCACTAACTTGAGAGACAAAGTGTCAGGACACTAATGAAAATCTCTAGTGACTAGAGAGCAAGGAGGACCTCATTTTAAGAGACTGTAAAAGAAGAAAACTTTTTCAGCCTAAGCAAATGTCAAGTCTAAAGTACACTGGTTGAATGCAGCAGCATAATTTTTTGTCAGGAAAAAATATAGGCATTATAGGGAATTATTCGTGAGTAACTATGCAAGCAAGTTTAAATATCATCCATAAAACAACTGAGATACAAGTCTCTTCTAGCTCATATCTTGGAATGTCGATTTACAAAAAAATGATGTGGCCTAGATTAGAAGACTTGTTTTTCAGATATATTTTTTTATTATTTTTTAATTTAATAGGAACTGTGAGAATGACATGCACTTTTGATTTTTTTATGAAAATGGAGACTAAAATAATTCATCAAAATTTTAGAAGCCATAAAGACTTCACTGGGTCATTATATTAGTTTATTAGATAAAATTAAAAAAAAAAAAAAAGACATTTTAAATTAATTACAACCAGCTTGCAAAATAACAACTATATTGTATATGGGAAAAGTAGCTCCATCTGATGTGCACCAGCCACCATGTGTAACATGGTCATTATTTGTCCTGTCCCTTTGAAAATCATTTTATTGGAATGTATCAGTTAAACTAAAACACATGACCCTCCTTCTTGTGACATGAAAGAAACCACTGAAGAGAAGTCTCTTTTTTTTTTCCTCCCTTCCACTCATGTGAACTTTCTGGGAAAAAAGTAACTTCAAGGATTTTTATCAGTGTCTGTGCAATGACAAGTGCATCACATGCATCCTGAACCATTAGCTGCCTACATCTGAAAGAATTTGCTCAACATTTAGGAATTCACTTAATGAAAGGCTGGCCTATTAAGCTCTGCTAGCTTTGGAAGTTGATTGAGCCTTTCTTTTCAACTTCCTGCATGGTTGTAAATGATGCTATGCAGTGCCCTCATGTGATCTATTCTAGACAACAAGTTTGCTTTGTAACACCAAAAGAATCCAAGTACCAGGTGATACATTTCTGATCAGAGATGCAGCTACGTGGTACAAGACTCTTCAAAAATCTCTGTGTGAAATCACAGATTTAAAAAGCAACAGTTCCAAAAAGCATCCATTTACATTCTGGGGAGATAAAGGAACAACACTTCCCTCATATATCCACATGACTCCTGAATCAATAGCTACATAAAAAAATAGAAAATCATTAAAAGGCCAAGAGTCAGTGGATGATGTTTCTTCTGTCAGACTACTGAAACCAACAAAGGCCAGAATTAGGGCCCCTAAGTACTGGTCTGTAATTTTTGGAGGAAAGATGAATTTGCTTTTTTAATGGCTTGACACTCCCTACATTTCCAGGCCATTGTGGAGGGGGCTGTCAGAGCAGTGGGCTCTGCACTGCGTAGGCACTGCTGCCTCCTGACCCCTGTTGACCTGTAAATGCCTGATGTGGGGAAACACACAACCGGATGGCATTAAAGGAAGAAGTTACCATGGAAGGACATGTCAGAAGGGGAGCCCACTGGCTCGTGGAGCACTCACCTCCAACCCAAACACCACTGTATTTTCGAATTTATGGGATGAGCAAGACATGTTTTCTCAAAATTGCAGAGAAACAGGTTTCCTTTCTATGACCTCATTTTCTCTTTGTGGTGACTGTAAGCACCACTAAACACTGTCAGATGGGCGGCACTGGAGACTGGAATAGCTAACAGAAGAAGTTTAATCTTGTTTTGGGATTTGCAGACAGAGTGCCCATGAATGAGGATAGGACTGGGCTCCTTTTCCATGGGATAGGTAAAGCACAGGGAAAAACAAGAAAGAGCTATTCTCCTTTTGAGGCTTGGGAAGAGAGTTGTGTCACATGAATTTGGCACAGGGTCCCTCAACAAGACATCTGATGAATAGCTTATGAAATTACATTTATGAAATTAAATTTAATTTTAGAACGAAACTACAGACAGCATGCATTCCAGTTAATTTTTCTTCAAGCTCCAAGGACTGAGTGGTTGGGTTTTTGGTTTTCTTTTTTGTTTCCCAAACTGATTACCTACTTAACTCCTCAAATAATTATCCCTGATGACTTTGATCTACAGTTACT
The DNA here is from genome assembly GCA_013397845.1 of Melanocharis versteri. NCBI lineage: Eukaryota > Metazoa > Chordata > Aves > Passeriformes > Melanocharitidae > Melanocharis > Melanocharis versteri. The sequence goes on from VZTG01004579.1 coordinate 679,726, forward strand.
AGTGAAATAACACCTTCTCCTAGGGAGGCAGGTTGCCAGCTTCCTCCAAATCAAAGGCCTGGGCTTATGAAGTCATTTCTTGATGATCTCACTAATTATCTTCTTGTCTCTGATCTTCCCTTTTGGGTAAGGTTATTGAGCAAGCTGAGTAAGGTAACTGTAGTCTCAGGACAAATTTATCCTCATCTATTGTGTATCTTGCCTTTAAGAGTGGATGCAGCACAGACTTTATTACACCCTATGGGGAAGAGCTCAACATAACGACAGACAGGAGACAGGGCAAACATAGATATTTAAGTACAGGCAAATCAAAGCTCTTACACCAATAATCAGGAGATTTTCTTTCAAATTGTGTGTGAGTTTGGTGTGGAGTTCGGTCATAATGATCCTGAATTGTTCTGTACCTCTAATTTAAAATAAGTCAATAAAGTACCCACTGGTGATTTTCCAACATCCCTAGAAGGAGGGCTTCTCCAAGATAAATCCCTTTAAGCATATATAAGACCAATGACAATGGAAATAAGACCTTATAGCATGTTCATAGCACTGTGCTGGTATTACCAGAGCCTGGCTGACCGCAGAATACAGAAGTTGCTAGTCATAAAATCCATTTTTCATGACTCCCACTCTGGCCAAATGTAAGCAAACACCCAGCCAAGAGAAAAATAAGTGGCTAAAAATAGTGCCAGCAGCCATAATGGCTGGAATTGGACACTGGAGGGAGACACAGTTGCACACACTAACCCAAAGACACTCTTGTCCTTTCTTGCATGAGTATTGAGTGCATGCCCGAAGAATGATGCACTGAAACCCCAGTTGAACTGCCTCAATCCCTCATTCTCCACATCAGCAAGGAAGGAAAGAGAAAAAGAAAGCCTGGGCCAGTTAATGAATCATAAAGCCCCACTCTTTGTTGCTGGGGGAGGAGAAGTGTGAAGTTCCTGTATAAAGCCTGCAGGAATTCATCACCAATGGTGTGGAACTGTTTTTCGAATCAAGCCCTGAGAACCCATCATGATTTGCATTCATGTAAACACCTACATTTTTTCGTTAACTGAACTGATTTAACTGCTAATTAAAACTAGTCAGTAAGCACAACGCAAAATTAATTAAACCATTTAGTCAGTAGATGCAAATGAGGCAAAGTTATGACTTGGACACAATGAAAAGGAGTACAAGTACTACTCATCATCTGGCAAAATAGTTCTTGAGATAAATACTTTCCCCAGAGATGATGTAAAGCAATAAAAAAAACCCAAAAAAACCACACTGCTAACTACATATGATCTTTTATTGATAAAATGTGCTGGAATCTAGCTTCTTCTCTTTGAAACAGTGATGAAATGGACTCAGTGGATTTTAAAAATGCTCTCCCGTAAAAGAAATATTTCATAGTAAGGTCTGGATCCCAGCTCACTCTACACAGGCATGGAAAGTTGCTCCTGTCTGACACTGGCAAATGTTTCACCTCAACCTGGACCTTATGTTTTTGACAGCTATTTTTATAGCTTTACATTTTCTCATGGGGAAAGTATCTGCTTGGCAAACCATATTGTCTGATGATGAGTGGAAGTAGGATTTTCTTAGAGAAAAAGCCAGAAAAGTGTGGCTCTGTCTGCAGTATCTTTGCATTCTGCCTCCTCATTTCACAGGACTCACGTGCCTCACAACCCTAATTGTACTTATTCTAAGATCTGCCCTGGGACAGGGACACACACGCAGTTACACCTGTTGTATAAACTGTGAACTGAAATAGCTTAGAAAAAAATATAGAGCAAAAAAAAGAAACAAGATGCACAAAGGTGTGGTCTATCAGATATTCATGTGTGAAAGCCTGAACCCAGGAACAAGTCCAGTCCTCGTGAGTCACTGGGCTGCCTATGAGGTGCTTGGCAGTGCTCAGGAGAGTTTCCTTAGGTAGGTTCAGGTATCTAATAGATGTCTACTCGTATGCCATTCAGACCTAACTGCAATGCCTGCAACTAGAGAGTGCAAACCATCCTTCCACCTTTTCCCTTATTTCAGGTGCCCCAGAATGGCACTGAAAACAAGAGCCCATGGAAGGGAAGACGTCTGCACTCAAGAGACTGTCCATTAAAAGGTGCTGGGAACAGAGGTGGGATTTAAATCTTTCCTCTTCCTCTGGCTCTCCACAGCAATGTCCCTTCTCCTCTGGCTTCCATCTCCCAGCACATGGCTCTTCCTGCTGAGCACACACAGCTCACACTTTAACCTTTCTGAGTGCAAGTTTCAAGTTTGCCTTTTTGTGGCACACAGTTGCTGTGGTGGAGGCTTTTTGCACTCACTCAGTCCTTAAAACACTCATCCAGGATGCCAGAGACCTTGCTCGTTTCCTCCTGCTGCCCGAGTGTGCTTGAGGCCTCCAGTGAAGCAGGCACCAGTCCCCGACCTCACCCACAACCCCTCAAACCCTCGGCAGTCACTCCAGGCTTCCCCAGTCTCTCCTGAGCAGCAAAACCAGCTGAGTGCAGGAAGGGCTGCACGTGCTAGTGCGGTACAGGGATACAGCAGCTGGAAAGGTCCCTGCTTGGCTGGATCCTTCCCAGGCTGACAACCAGCCTGGCAGCCAGGCATCCTGAGCACCAGCAGTCAAGTGCCGTGCAAAGCATCATCTGTTTTGCCAGAACAATGCTTCATTTTTCTATCTGTGCTACCAAACTGTTTGAATGCAGTTGGAAAAACTAAAAACAACAGCTTGCTTATTTTTAGCTAAGTAAAGAAGTCTGCCAGCCCCACATCTGATTGCTGGTTGGTTTTCGCTTAACAATAGTCTTCTGTTTGAGATGTTACCACATCCTTTTTCATTACCATTACAGTTATGACACTGTAAGAAGTCTTTGTTTCCTTAACCTTTTTTTCAGCCACCTTTAGATGAATTTCTGCCCTTAGCTGCTTCCATTTTAACACAGAAAACACATGTTAAGGGGGAAAAAAAAAGAACAAATGAGGACACTTCTCCTTTCCTCAGATGATTCTCAAGGAAGGGGGAACAGGGCAAGGTCAAGTCTGTATTTTAATATTCCCCTCTTCCCTTGTGATTTCTGCTAATTGTAGCAATACCCCACTCCTCAAGTGTCACAGGCAGGGTGATGCTTATCATGCTCTGTCTCTCCTACTTTTATTTGGACCATCATGAGCTGTGGGACACAAAACACTGACAAGTGTGTGGAGCTCCTGGCTGCCACAGCACCCCTTACACAAGACACCTGCTATGGCTGTTGTGCACCAGGCTTGCTGACTGCTAGCTTTGAGGCAAACCTAATATAGTTACACTGTCAAAGGTATGGTACTTATCTGCATACTGCAAAGATGGAACTAATGCAAGCCAAAATAATTTTTCTTTTCTTTCTGTAAGTACCATTACTAATATATTTCACATGGTTAAAAATGCATTATATCTAGGCTCCTTCTTTAAATGTGCGTGCATAAATTTAGCTTGGATACTGTTAAATATAATTTCAAGCAGAAGAAACAAAATAGCATTTTGTAAAAAAGCATTTAAGCAGAAACAAATGCATTACAGTTAAAGTTTCATGAACACTGATAAGATTGCTGAGTAAAGCAGCTTAGTAAAAACAAAACAGAAACAAAGGACCATATACCTCAGTCAGGGCTATGGGAGGCAACTTCAGTTTACAAAATCCACATTGTAGGGAAGAGTCAACCAAGAACTGTCCCTTTTGAGTGAAGAGGGACACAAGGCGTGTTTTCATGGGCAGATCTTTGAGCTATATGGGTGAAAGGAGTCAGGCTAGAGGTGCTGAGGTGCAGCTGCTATCTCAGTTGTGGCACAACGCACAGACCTGCAGGGTCACTTAGAGAGCAAGTGCTGAGGAACTCAGCACAAGTATGAACAGCCAGCTCTCTGCTTGGGCTGCTTCCCCTGCTGCGACAGCAAACCCCCTCACTGTCTAAGGCAGCAGGCTGCTGCAGCCAGCACAGTAGCTGCCTATTTTGCTTGTTTTCCCAGTCCCTGGAAACTCAGACTGCTGCAGCTGCCACCACCAGTGAGGAGACAGTCAGGATGCTTGGGATGTCCAAGACACCAAGACCAACATTCCAGTAGTAACTGTATTTTCTTCACTCTTTTCAGTGTATCCCACCTCCCATAGGCTGATATGGAAGCAGGAAGCCTTGTTCACTAGGCTCACTAGGCTTCTCCATCCTGGCTCTGCTACTTTCCCTTTCCCATCTCTGTTGCCTCCTGCTCAGTTTTGCCAACACAGCTGAGCTGGATAAAGGAAGCTGAAGATATCGGCTGAATGTGACTGTTCTAGAGTTCAAGACAGCCCAAAAGAGCTGCACATCACTGTGCTGTACAGATATACGCCCTGAGTTAATCATCTCGTTTTCTGCACAGCACAGGCCCATGTCAGCCATTTGAGCAAGTGCCTCTCTACCAGCTCAGAATATGTATAATTTAGTTTGAAGGTCCTTTGGAACAGGGATTGTCCTCTGCTAAATATCTGCATGGTGGCCTGTTGGATAGAGATCGGCTTCTGGTCAATTCCTCATGGTAATACTGTAACCCAAATGATTTTCATAAGAAAATAAACATAATGCCTCACACCAAAAGTCCAATGATACTGTTCAAGACGTCCTGGGGGTGTTTCTAAAATGTTTTCTTATCATATTAAAATGTAGGGTCTTAGTATAATTTCATTCTGCTCTTCAGTATTTTATATGTTCAAGAGACCTTTTTACTCCCTGTTTCATCTTATGGCTATTGCAGGGGGGAACAAAGAAAGACTAGAAATCATACATGTGTTTATAAGAACTACACTTTGTCACAAACAACCCTATCTCCCTCCATCTCCCTGTGCCAGAATAATACTACCTGTGTTGCAAAATCAGGCATTCAAAAGTTTGGAAGTTCAGATTTTATCTACATATCTAATTCAGCCATACTGTGTGTGTTACAACAGCATGTGAGTAATTAAAGTCTATTATTATCAAGTGAATTTCACCTTATCCAGAGCAGACTGGATGGTGCGCATCTAATGAGTGACTTTGAAATAACTCTTTTTCCTTATTACTCAGTGTGAGGTCCCCAGCTCTGCAGCTGGAACTCTATTTAGATCTTAAAATAGTTTTTTCACAATCTTTTCTGTGCCTTCACCATTATTGTGCTCTATGGATACTAGTGCTTTGTTTGTTTTTATTTTTTTTAAATAATATCCTCCTGAGATAACAATTGATTATCTTTATTTTACAAATAAGGAAGAGGGATACAGAAAGGTTGAGATTTTATGTGAAACCACATTCTGGGTACCTGATCTGAGATGCCACTGGTTTTCATAGAACTTTTCAAGCGCAGAGTGCTGCCATTTACATCTCTAAGCATGATGTATTTCTCCTGACCTTGTTCTAACCTCTCGTCTTGGGTAGACACAAGAAGTAAGATACCACAATCAGAAATCGTCCCTGAAAACAACTGTGAGAATCTGATGGTAAGGGCAGAAATGGAATCCTACTGATCTGGGCAATGGTTAAGTGCCTTTACTGTGAAAGTAATCTCTTTCACATGCAACCCCCTTCCCTGTGCACCTACATCTTGCAGGTCTACCAGTCAAACCATCAAGCAAGGGTCCCTCAGACAACTGTCTCCATCATTACAAAACCTTGGTTCAGGTCCAGAATAGCCTGAATAACAAGGAGCCCAACAGCCCCACCTATAATTATGAAGCGAGCTTCCAAATACAATATCAAACACAAAGGCTTGAGGAATGTTAACTGCAGCATGTAGAACAAGCTGTAGCTAAAATACTGACAGAATTATTTGTTCCAGTTGAAAAACCAAACAACATTCACTAAATTTGGTGCGAGATAGTGGCAAACAGCAAGACTGTTACAGAGCACACATCAAGCCTCAGTGTGAGGTTTCCTGGTTGACCATCTTCTGTGGAGAACAGAAGATCTGCATCAGAGAGAGCAGACACAGAGTGTCACCAGTCTTCCCATTGCATGTACCAGTAAAGCATTGATGTCAAAACCATTGAGCATGTAGTTTGCAGCAAAACCACAACATGTGTTTTTGCTATAGCGTGTCCCTACATTTACTATTTCTTAGACAGCAGAGCATCTCATCTGATAGCTGGTTGCAGAGTCCCCGTGTTGCCAGAGGTGCCTGGAGCCACAGCAAGGCAGGGGCAGGAAGGATCCCCAGGAGGGTGCTAAATACACCTGGGCTGTGCCATCAACACTGCCAGCAGTGCCACCCAGGTCTGTGGTTGAAGTCTGTCTACACTATCAGTGTGATTAACTACACCAGCAGCTTTTAATTACCTGCAGATGGGGTGGGAGCATGTGGGGAAATTGCTACCTTGTAGAATAAATCATCAGCTCCCTTCCTTTTATCCCTTATGCAATAGAGGACAGCGAGTCTGCCTACTGACAGCAATAGGACCAGGATTTCCTAAGCCTACTACTGAGGATCTAGATCTGAAATTATTTTGAATAGAGTTCTTCCAGCTGGAAACCTTCAATTTTTATAAATATTCTGTATGTGTTGGCTCGATGGAAAGCATTAAACTGGTGTAGGATCAGACCTATCGCTGAGAACAGCAATGGTTTTCTTCTTCTGCCTGCTCAATAATGTATTTCTGTCTGATGCCATCAGGCTTTTTGAAAAGAACCTAACCTCCTACAGGAGCCAGTGAAAGGGAAGAAATGCAAAATGCACTAGGAATGACTAGGTAAGTTTTGGAAAAAAAAAAAATTAAGCCTGCACAATATTCTCATTTTTAAATACTTTAAATCGTGGATCAGTTGTAGTAGTTGATACTGAAGGACTACCTTAGAAGGAACTGCGGTCAATGCCTTGGCTTTTTCATGTGGAGGCTCAGTATTTTATAAGAATCAAGATTCTTCCAAGATTCATATGCATTCATATGTATCTCTCCTTTCTGAAAGTTTGAGCCAGTAATCATTATAAACATATTGCTGGCTTGCAAAACAGCAAGGAGCCTTGAGTTCAGTCTTTTTAATATTATTCTAGAACAGTTAAATTCTGTTCTGCACCCTGTTTCTCTTTGCCAAGAAAGAGTTTATTCTTCAAGCACTGACATTAATTAAACACAATTTCTCAAGGTTATTTCTCAAGGCCCAGCTCTGCCCCCTTAACTCTTATGAGCCCTACCATCAGCATGTGTGCCAGTCTCAAATAAGGAATGGTTTTGTGCCCATCTTCAACATATTTTTTTCTTTTCTTCCATATTTTCGATCAATTTTGTCAGCTAAGTGGAAGATGCGTGTGGACTGCCCTCGGTGTAAGCTGCCCAGCTACACATCTGCCTCCTGACTGGCCAGCCAGTTCCTCTGGCTGGGTCAGTCAAATGCCTTGGGAAAGGGATAAACTTTATGCCATGACTCTTTCTGGATAAAGGAGTGGACAAGGCTTTTCTTTGCGACCCAGCCTCAGTTTTCATAAGGCATCTGCTCCTCTCTGCTATTTGGCTGATGTCCTGACTCTCAGGTTCAAATATTTCTAGAAGAGGAGTGACTGATGGATATGGAAGACTGGCAGCTCCTCCAGCAACCAAGCCACAAACATGCTCTGCCAGGAATACTATGTGTTCATGAAAAGTTTTATGAAGAAGAACTAATACATATCTGAAACAGAAGGAAGTATGTATCAAAAAGCACGGTAGAGCCAGTATACAGAAACAACATATGCAATTACCAAGTATGCACAAAGAGAATTTTGTATACCATTTAGGGCACACCATACTGGTATTTAAAAAGAAAATCCTTTTAGTTTTCATCACACTAAAAATTTACCATCTGTTATATGGAAGTTTGTTTTTCCCTTTCGTTGTAATTAACTTTTTATTGAATTAATTACTCCAGGTGAGCTGGAAGCGGCTGTTCTGCCTCACCTGGTGTGGCTGAGTGTACCCACGCCCAGCCTTGCCATTCCCCATTCAGATGCAAATCGTCCTGCTCCCCACACGAAATCCTTGGCACTCACCCAAAAAGCCTGCTAGCGACAAAAAACCAATAACATGGCAGGCAGCTGCTGCTGCACAGGAGGGAAAAAAAGTTTTAGTAAAAAGGACATATATTTCCTGCTCGGTCATTTAAAAATGCATATTCTACTGAACAAAGCAGGTGAGAAAATATTGGAGATAAAAACAGAATTAATCTTAAATAACTTGCACATGGCACATACAGGACACTGACCCTTTTTGTGCATGATAATGGATATTTTTGCTAACTTGATACATTATGCATATGTGTGTGTCCGTATGCATGTATACGCACAGGCACAAGCAGTGAAGAAAATCCATCAAGAAATTAGGATAAAGAAGTGAGCTGAACTGGTATATAAAAGAGTTCTCTTAATTGCAGTAACATTATACTCAAACATACAAAAAAAGGTAGAAGTCCTCATCTGAGCAGCCTGTCTGGAGATGATGAATTAATTCCATGCACATTTATAAATTGAGGTCACAAAAGAAATAGATGAAAGCTGCTTAAAATAAAATTACATATTGCATGCATGATTATCTCTCTGTGAGGCAGCAAGAAAGAATAATCTGTTGCTAAGTTTTATTGAGAAGAGAAGAGAAGAGAAGAGAAGAGAAGAGAAGAGAAGAGAAGAGAAGAGAAGAGAAGAGAAGAGAAGAGAAGAGAAGAGAAGAGAAAAGAGAAGAGAAGAGAAGAAGCCAGACCCTTGTGGACTGATGAGTACTACACCAAGTGGCACAATCCACATATTTGGAGAATGTCCTGAGACACTGTGGCAGCTTTTTGCAGTAAAGGTGGCCTCCACCTTACAATGGTTCTCATGTATGTGCAAAGCCCAGTACAGCAATTCGGCCTTTATTGCCCTTGAGACAGCACAGGCTGCTCTTTTTTTACCAAGTCAGTACCTGTTCATGTACTTTTGCTTTTTGCTGTTTTGATGTATTCTTTCTCTTCCTCTTTAAAACCTGCTCAAAGCTTAGGTTAAGGCTCCCCTAGCTGAGAGATAGATGCAGGATGAGGTTCCTATTATCTGAGTTGTTCATAGCCAACAGAAGAATCAGCAAATAGGATCATGCAGAACAGGCATTCATGTCATCGCTGTTAGTGAAGTAATTACACATTTGGCACTAGGACAGGCTTTCTGCTTGCCAAAGCACTGGGTGGAAGTTTAAGAAGAAAATTATTATCCCTATGCAGGGCAAAGCTGGTCGATCAATCCTTTATCAATTCCCATGACACAGCAGCACAAGATTGTGGTTGACTTCCCAGAGAGCACATGGGATGTCTCCAGTTAGCAGAAACCCACTTCTGAGCGTATCTATCCTGAAACCACGTGATCCTTCGAGGCAGTGAGCTCCAGTGACTTGCTATAAAGGGCAATTCCATAATAAGATGCTTTTCTGGTCTGGATGCAACATTACAAAATGAGAAAAGATGCAGTCAGGAGAAACTCTAATCCACACAACAAACTTAATAGTATTAGGTTTGCCAACCACACTAACTTTTACGCTTTTCCGAGTACTGGTGTGGAGCTCAGGTTTTGAGAGTGATTGTCTCAGTAACTGTTTGCGGGCTTGAGTTTGTCTAACTGTGTCACAAAATAGAACAATGTGCTGAAATGATCAAAAATGAGAAACGAATGAGTAACGATGACCAACCCTACCACAGAAAATGTAGGGAAGAGTTCTCAGAGCTGGTGGAACAGTACTATTGCAATACACCGCTGATGGGACTCAAGCCAATATCTCCGCATGATGCTGCAACACACAGTGTGGACGTAACAGCTCAGGGCAAGTTTAATCCCAACACCTCTGCACCATATCATTGCACAGCACAGACATGCCAAAGAAGCCAACATGGGGCCAGCTGGCACAGCAGCTGGCACAGACACTCTTACCTGGCTGACAAGCCCTCAGTGGCAGTGTAAGCCAAAATGATGACACAAGGGACACTGGCTCCCATCATGAGCACAATCAAACTCCATATCAAATCTCAGGAAAACTCTTACATGCCTCTCATTTATCCTTTTCTGCCCAAGATATCTATAGCAGTTATTTGTGACTTCATTTATTTTAAGAATCATCCTCTGAACCAGCTGCTAAATCAAGGTGACCAAGCAACCACTCAGATGGGGAATAGGACCAACAGGATTACAGAGCTGGTTGAAGTGAGCTATGAGGAGCTGCAATAATGAGGCTGCCTGGGAACTCAGCTTCATGCCCAGACCAGTGTCATCACCAGAGGAAATGGTAGCTCTGCTGGAAATTTGTCATCTCTTTCCTAAAAACCACATCAGGATATTTTTCTTCTCTCAAGAACATGTCTTGTGATCATAGCCACAGAAATACCATCTAGTGGGTAGAGAAAGCAGGCAACCCTGGACTAAATGCTTCTTTGTTTTGTATAGAAACTGACACATGAACGGCAAACTGTAATTTTTATTATATTTAAAAGCTATTTAGACATCATATTCACATGCTGTTAAACAAGTTATTAATTTTGATAAGGAAAGTGTGAATACAATTTCACCCTTATTACAAAAATGTGTGAAAGGACAGCTAGAGCATTCATCACATCAAAAATTAGTCATATGTGTTTCCATGTAAAAGTTATTTAAATGGATCTGCAAATCTATGTGACTATATATGCGTTCTATATATTTTATATATATTTTCATATGTACATTTTATCTATCTCTACATATAGTCTCTATATTTATTTAAACAGTTATTTATATATCTGACCTATGTGATTTTTGCTCAGTCTTTCTAGGCTTTAACCTACTCAAATGTGACTTAAATTACTATGACTTGCCATTTACTTGTAAGAAAAAGTTGTACATAAATATGAGCCTCTCATACTAAATTGAAACAAAATATTTAGTGTGAATTTGACTCTGTGAAGGAAACAACAAAACCTTCAGTGAATTTAAAAGACAGGATTTTTCCAGCTGTTTATTAACATTAATAGATTAAATTTTCACATCCCATAAAGAGAATAGAATCATAGAACATTTTGGGTTGGAAGAAACTTTGGGCAAGAATATCCTGAATGAGATCAGGTTGCCCAGGGCCCCATCCGACCCGGCCTTGAACACTTCCAGGGATGGGGCATCCACCGCTTCTGTGGGCAACCTGTCCCAGTGCCCCACCACCCTCGCAGTAAAGAATTTCTTCCTACTCTAAACCCACCCTCTGTCAGCTTAAGGCCATTATCCCTTGTCCTGTCACTATTATCCTTGTAAAAATTCCTCCAGGGACTTAAGCTAAGCTCCATCAACTTCACCAGAAGTAAGGAGGTGCAGCCTTGAAGCTCCTCTTTGTGGAAGAGTGTTGGATACACTAAATAGCAATACTGGCATGCATTCAGGTCAAAACACCATCAAAAAACCGCAGATGCAGGAGCAGCTAAACAGAAGCTCTTCCGCTGGACTTGGTGAAGACTTTAACATGCGCTGCATAAGCTATTGAATGAGACCCACGCAGTCCCTATTGAACATTTTGAGCTCAATTTTGATCCAGAAAACACTGTCTCAGGCAAGGAACCCTTACTCCATGCTCCAGCCAGTTTCCACTACTCGCATGACTAAAAATTACTCAGCTGAACTGTCCCTTAGCCTGTCACCATATGCAAGTCACCAAAGCATGAGGTTGTTTGATAAGGTTCAGATCACTCATAGATTATACCAGAATGATAAATCTAAGGCACGTGTGCTGTGCAGATAACTTTTTGAAGAGGAAATTGCACAAACTATAAAGATGTATTGTTCTTTCAAAATCTTCCATTCCAGAAGTTGATACTGATTTTGGCTACTACCTCTAGCTAAAACACAGAGAGAAAAGAGGGCCAGGGCTATGACAAGAACAACTTGGCTTCTGAAGGAGCAGTATTTGTTTTCAGTTATTACAAAACTGTATACAGCTAGTACAGCTTACAGCCTTCTTCATTCATACAGAGGGCTCTAAATAAAGTGTGTTTACATATTATTTTCCTAGAGAAACATTTCAATAAAACCCAAAACACAGCAATGATCATTCAAGTAAATAAAATTATTTACTCTAACGGTGCATGAACGGTATGATTACTGGCGCAAAATCCACTGATCCCTGGAAACCCACTGGAGACAATTTCAGATATGCAGGGTTTATGGGAGTAGATGCAGGCATATCCCAGAAGGTTGCTAAGGAACTAGCAGATATATGCATTTTTTGCAGATCTGACATATAAAATATATCCCTGTTTCTTGGATTAGGCAAACTGAGAAAGCTATGTGGAACGAGACACTCACAACAAATTCTCCTTTTTTCCCTTAATCAAGAAACCCCTGAGAACTATAACTATGAATAATTCAACCTTTCACGAACACTTAGTGCAATTAATAACAGTACTTTAAAGCTGCTAGTTTGTTTATCTTTTTATGCATAATTAAAGGGTGTTGATATTTAAGTTTTCAGCCAAGGAGCAAACTAGGCTTGGTTTTCCTGGCAGCAGCTGCTCCTGGCTTAACTACGATGCGATAACCTGATATTGCCCCATCTCAGCGCACGCGGTGCAGTCAGATTTCTTCTCTGCCACCACTCCTGTTCATGCTTAATTGTGCTGGAATTCTGTGCTCTGTCTGAATCAGTAGCTGACTGTCTGCTTCCTCCTCCCCTCTTCTTTGCCACACATGCATTAGCAGTTTGAAGCTGTGGTCAGAACTTGCCTAATTTTCTTGGGGGCACCAGTCACCAAAGGCATGGTTTTTGCAAAGTGGTTTTCTGTTTCATGCTTTCCAACAGTTTCAGATGCAAATGCAAAATAAAGAAGTCTGAAAAACAGACAGCTACCAGTGCATTAGGTTTTCTGCTCCTGTGATTAAATGGATCCCTGAGTTCCAAGGCAAAGAAGTCCAGAAAAATTCTCTTTTTAAAATATGTGCTCTAAATTTCTCTGGTGCTACTACATGCTTTGTCATTTCAGTTTCCTTTTGTCTCATCAGAGAATTCCTCTAGCAGATTACTTTATTACTTTTGTTGAAAGGAAACTCTCCAACAAGGTCTCTAATAAGAGATTTCACATAATTTTCCACTTTTCCCAGTGTTTGTATTAATTAAAAAAAAAAAAAAAGTGATTTTTAGTTTCCAGCACTTTCTGGTAATTGGGAAAGTTTTTAAATTAGGAACCAAAAGCAACGAATGAGTGATTGTATTTCTCCTTTAGGTCAGAACTTAAACTGCTGAACTCCAAATTTAATCAGACTACAAATGTTTTCCTTCTACATTTTCTATAACTTAGCTGGTTTCTGGCCACAAAGCCCTTTAAATGTTTTGAAGTGGCACACATGGCTACATTAGCATCACCATTTTAAGTCCCATCTACATATATGCAAGTTATTACCTTTTTCAGTTTTTCAGACTTTTAAGTCCATCTGAACAAAGACAAAAGTCAAAATATGGCCATGTTTTCATCAAATTAAACAGTCAGCTGCAGTCACCACCCCACAACCTTGAAACAGCCCCTGCTTCCAGGGCTAGAGCCAGAACAGACTTCCTAGATGTAATCTCAGCCAACTTTCTCTTGTGAGGTTCAAACATCCTTCTGGGGTAAGCGGGCTGGCTGCATTCAATAATTTCTCATTTTCTTGTGAGAGCACGCTTTGTAAAAGCAAAGAGATTACAGGTAGTAGGAGCATCCAGTTAGGAGCTACAGCACTCAGTTACGTGCATTAACACTCACAATTTGGTTCCCAGCTTTTCCTGTTTCTCTGGTGATCACACAGCCCGTGTTCCTGAAGCCCTTCAAAGTGTTTTCAGAGATGTATGGATGGCTGAGTAGTCCCTGTAAATCTGAGAAAGATTTTGTCAGTAATGGTGGAGTAAGGGAGAAGGGAACATGGTGTTTTCTGTGGACCCTGTCTGGATTTGTGCTTCAAGACAGTTCACTGAACAGAGAAATAACACATTTTGTTTTCATTCATTATGTTCATACTTTGACCTAAGTTTGGAGAGAGAAGTCTATGTTCAACTACTTATATCCATGGTTCTGTGCTTTGAAAGGTTGTTAAAGGGTCTGAAGACCCATGAAACCAACTGAGCCCAGCTGGAACTTTGGGAACAGAAAATCAAAATTAATATTTTCAAACATGACAATGTCATACAGAATCCAAAGTCTCAGTTACAAAAAGTCACAGGACCAGGAAAAAAACAATTAAAAAAAAATCAAACTTTAGGGAATGATAAAATTCTGAGCCCTTAGAAGGGCTAAGATAATGGATGGGCTTTATATGGTGCCCTGGCTCCTAAGTCTCTGAGTAACATTTGAAATAGGTTTTGGTTCTAGAGGTCGCTTATCTACCTCAGAATATTTTTCTCCCAGATACTAAATATGTGATTAAAGAGTCAGTTGCCTGTAAGGCTATTGGCTTTTTTCCCTAACCCAGGAAGGACTAACATCCTGCCAAAATCTTTTTCAGGCTTTTCCCTCAGGCTGACTTTATTAATTCAGGGGGGAAAAAAAAGAAGAATAAAAGAAAAAGAAACCATCTCTCACAAAACATGAGCTGCAGGGGCCATTTTCCCATGCTGCAGCTCTCCTTGCTCTAAAGCCAACATCTTTCCTTTTATTCCTTATCTTAATGAGCTTTCTCAACTCTTGGTAAGCACTGTCTGACCTAAATGAGTCAGGGAATGGGCAGAAGTTTCCACCTCCTGGGGCCCTTGACCCTTAACGTGGCTGCCTCTCCTGCTGTCGTGTCTGACCTCAAACTCCAGGACTGGCATTAAGCTCTTTAGGAAATTAGCGCAGTAGACATATAGTTAAGTACCTACTTGGATATCCAATTTCTAGCTTCTGTTTTCAAGAACTTGCCTGCTGTTCTCTCCGCTGTAAGGCAGGATGTGGTTATTGCTGGCATTAAATGTGGTTCTGCATCCTTAACTTCTCATGGAAGGGAAAAAGTGAGCGAGGTACTCCACAGAGCGGAAGCAAGGAGCTCGTATGAAGCTGTCAGCTTGCTTAGCATTAGGTACCTGGAGCTGTATTGGTACCAACACGTGCTTTATGAAGTTGCTGCTGCTTCTGTTGCAGAATTTCTGCTGTGGCTCCCTAAATAGAGCAATTGGCCAGTTTGCTCAAAACATGGCCTCGGTCTCTAGAGGGCAGGTAGAACAGAGACCACGTTATTAAAGTGAGCCACAGCCCAGCACTCTGTCATTTAAATGTCATGAAGCACAAAGATGGATGTTGCACAAATACCATTGTGGGCAGAACAAAGGCCCCATTCTATAGACGGCCAACAGTGCACATATTTTAAGGGGAAGTGCCCTAAGTCGCTATGGTGTACGGAGGTGAAAAGCATAAAGAAGGCCAACTTTGCCCTCCCAAATGCTGCCAGTGTTTCCCAGGCTCACAGGAGCAGGTGCCAAGCAGAGCAGTAACAGCCTTCAAAGAGCTACCCTTTCCCCACCCCAGATTCTCAGTTACCTCCTGCTTTGGGATGCTGAAATCTCCTTTTGTAGTTCTGTTCTCCACAGCCAATATGTCCGTACATTTATATACCAAATATTTCCCTCTCAGTACCTGTAATGCCTATATCACACCTTAATAGCATGACCAGCCATTTGCTTTTTCTTTTTGTAGTGCAAGGATGTCACCACCTACAGTCCCAAGACCTGAGAATGTCTCTAGCTTGTTATAGTTTATATTAAGACAGCAGTTAGGCAGCGCTCTGTATGCTCTCTGTAATTGCAGAAGAAGGATCATGCAATACAGCATTTCATGTTAAATAAGCCTATATGTTTTTTAGTGCTGGTGAAGGGAATTCTTTTTCATTTGTTTCTGTTTTAATCTGGTTTTGCTGACGTTGAAGTTCAATGGGAGGGAAAATTTTAATGCAATTCAAAGCAGGTCTTTTTTGAAGCAGGCACAGGAGATCAAAAAACATGCCCTGTGCAGGCAGTAACTTTTAGCTAGAACAGCTGGGAAGGTTTGATCAGATTCTAGTTCTCCCAGTGGGGTGAATAGAGAAGGAGGCCAAAAAGACGAACTAGACGAGAAAAAAGGATTTACTTTTGAAGGTACTGCTCTATTTCCTTCCCACATGCATCTCCATAAGGGCAATAAAAGCAACTGGCTAATCTGTGCTCCTTGTTCCTACCACAAGTCTGAGATTTTGTGTCATTTGACAAGGGTTATTGTCACTTAATAATTTCTAGAGAGCATTAGGTGAAAATGGCACTTTGCAAGCAATTTGAAAAGATAGACTCCACCTGTCCCAAACATTCTATAATCTAGGGACAAATCTTTACAAATCCTGTGGCTCCGCAGCTCGCGTTTATGCCACAAGGGCTCCGGAGCTCTCAGTAGTCAGCACAATTTCAGCTGGACCCTTCTCTGAATGAAGTCAATGGGAATTTTGTCAACGACTTCGTTAGTTGAAGGCACAAGCTATAATTCAGAGGACCAGGATGTCAGAGCCAGCAGAACAAACTTAAAAGGGAGACAGCAACACATGAAAAGTAAAAACTGGCAGAATGCATAACCCTTCTGTTTGAAGTGGGACTTCAGCAGCTTGGGAGATAACAACCGGGATGAGGAGTGGAGAGGGAAGACTGCAGGAACAAATCCAACTTGTGCTACATCCTTGACTAATTCCTTTGACTTCAGCA
Source organism: Melanocharis versteri (assembly GCA_013397845.1). Taxonomy (NCBI): domain Eukaryota; kingdom Metazoa; phylum Chordata; class Aves; order Passeriformes; family Melanocharitidae; genus Melanocharis; species Melanocharis versteri. Next base: position 696,363 of record VZTG01004579.1, read on the forward strand.
AGAGTTACTGGCCTGAGTAAGGCGAGGATTTAGAGGTGCATGTTCCTACCCTGCACAATGCATGAACTGTGGACATTTACAAGCATTTCAGACTAACACCCAGCCTGTTAAAACCAGGAAACTGGCCACTTGGGATTAACCTTGCAGTATGATATTCATTATTCACCAGCATGGCAATCCAGCAGAGACTGACTATGAAGTCTGACATTCATTAAATTGCAGTACAGCATCTCTGAGGTGGCCCGTGGTGCAGCCCTGCGTGTGTGCATTTCTGTGTGTGCACTTACGTACATGTGCTATAAAATATGATGGCAAGAGGGAGGGACGTGTGTTTTAGAAAGGACACAAATTCAGCACAAGCAGTGGCTGGCCTTGCAAGGATCTCTGGTAAAGATGCCAAGTAACGTTTGGCTTCCAGGTCAGACAATTTTTTTTTATCCTAAATCTACTCATGCAAAGACACAGCTTATAGCTTGCAGATGGCTCATTCTGCTGATCTGCCAGTATTCAAACTCAGAGTGTGGAATTTTATCACATGAGCAAGGGGATTGCTGTCTTTTTTCATGGCTTTGTTATTGCAGGCAAAAAAATACAGCTAACCAGAAAATAAGAAAAAGGCGGATACTGAATCATTATATTTGGAGAGATTTTTAAATTTAATTTAAAAAGACAAGGCAAACACGAGCTCTCAGTCAAACACTATCTCTTACTCACATGTTTATCAAGACAGCCAAAAAATGAGGATGGATTATATATTTTAAATAAAGCATCCGCTAACACTATTAGGCAAAAGGTTTTTTTCTCTCACTTGGGTTCTTACTTGCATTTTTCATACTTTGAAAAATTCCCTGAACAGTGATAATCATTAAGAATAATTGCTAATGTTATAAGTACTAAGAGACTCAAATTCATTTATAACACCAAGGAAAACAAATTAGTATGAATGCTTAAATTCAGTTCCTGAAAAGGAGAAACACAATCTATTTACACGATATTATAATCAATTTCAAAATCTCAGCAGAGTTGCACTTTTGTAAACCAGAAGTGATTGTATTAATTTATTGAATTTATCCAGGGATTGTACCAATATAGCACAGAAAGGCTGACCTGTGAAATCCGTAGTCTAAAAAAAAACACACAAGAAATCCATTGACGTAATTTGAGCTAAAGAAAAAGGTTAATATTTTGTCCTTTCGAAAATTATTTGGGTTGATAAAAGCTATTCACACATTTGTGATGAAGTGGTTGGATGTTTTCATCTGAAAATGCATTTTTTAGAAGGGAAGGGCTAAGTGTTTCACAACAGCTGCAAGACAACAGAAATATGGAGCCACAAGAGATAGTTCAGCAAAGGGACACTAAGATGATGAAGGGACTAGAGCATCTCTCCCACGAGGAAAGGCTGAGGCAGCCAGGACTCTTCTCTTAGAGGACAGACGACTCAGGGGGATCTTATTAATGCGTATAATTACCTGAAGGGAGGTTTTGTAAAGAAGAAGGACCCAGGCTGTATCCAGTAGTGCCCAGTGACAGGACAAAAGGCAACAGCATAAACTGAAACACAGGAGGTTCTCTCTGAACATCAGGAAACATTTTTTCACTGAGGAAAAAGTGAGGATGACTGAGCACTGGCACAGGTTGCCCAGAGAGGTGGAGGATTCTCTACCCTTGGAAACATTCAAAAGCTATCTATAAATGGTCCTGGGCAGCTTCTTCTAAAGGACCATGTTTAAGCAGAGGGGCTGGACCAGATGACCTTCAGAGGTCCCTTTGAACCCCAATCCACCTGTGATTCTGTCATTCATCATTTCACAGAATCACAGAATATTCGGAGTTGGAAGGGGCGCACAAGGATCATCAAGTCCAGCTCTTAAGTGAATGGGGGACTGAACCCACAACCTTGGGGTTATCAGCACCATGCTCTAACTGAGTTAATCTCAGGTTTTTCTGTTCAGGTTGCTTTTTTTTTCTGTTGTTGGCTTGTTTCTGAAAGATGTCATTCAACTAAAATGAGCCCTATTTTGTCTGGGAGAGGAAAGTGGTGAGGAAGAGCAAAGAGATCCTTTTAGCCCCAGTCTTAGGGTACTACTTTAAGCTTCCTCAGTTATGGTGCCGACACACCGTAAAGCTCAACCCCCTGTAGCTGTGAGGGTCAGTGCCCCAGCCATGTCAGAGGCCTCCAGACAGACAGACAGACATGCTGATAGCAGGTGTAGCTCTCCAGGCCACAGGTTGCCAGGAGTGCCTGATGCCTCTTAGCAAGTTTGGATGGACAGTTCTTTTGCAGAAGGTGTGCTGTGGTTGAGCAGCTGCGTCACCAGGTGAAGGAGCTACAGGAAGAAGTGAAAAGGCTACGTAGTATTCAAACAAACGAGCAAGATTTGACCAGTTACTTTCAGAGGTGCTACAGTCTCAAGACTCTTGGGAGTCCTGAAGCAGGTGGACTCAGAACCCCGCAGGGGAATTAGTCAAAGGTCTGTTAGTCAAGGGTCCGATGAGGATGAAGGCTGGAAGCAGGTCACAACAAGTGCCAGGAGGAAGGTTCCTCCTCCTTCTCAGAATTTGCCAAGTAGGAATGGTACCTTCTGTAACAGGTATGAGGCTTTGGAATCAGACAGCTGGACCACAGACGAGGTGGGAAAAGGTCATACAGGGATAGTGGGGTGCCCTAAAACAATACTACCTGTTACCCCTCATCACAACCTCCTCTGTTCAGAGGAAAAGAAGGAGAGTTGTAATAGCAGGCTCCCTTCTAAGGGGAGCAGAGGGCCTGATGTGCAGACCGGACCCAACCCACAGAAAAGTCTGCTGTCTCTCAGGGGAGATAAGGGACGTTACTGGAAAACTCTCCAGGCTAATAAGGTCCTCTCATTACTATCCACTACAGGTTGTTCAAACTGGCAGTGACAAAATAACAAAGAGAAGTCTGAGGGCAATCAAAAGAGACTTCAGGGCCTTGGGATGATTGGCAGAGGGATCAGGAGCACAGGTAGTGATTCTTCGATTCTTCTGGTAACAAGGAATAATATTGATAGGAATAGGCAGATCCATCAGGCCAATGCATGGCTCTGAGGTGGGTGTCAGCAGAAAAATTCCAACTCAGCATATTCTGTGATACTGTGAAATTATTTTACCCTCTCTCCTCCATTCATCCAACAAAATGAAAAATCAAACTCACCCTTCTCTCGTCATCATTCTAATCTGGTGTGATTCCTTATTCAGTTTCTATTTCAAAAAAATTCCCTAAAATAATTGGCAACCCCCCCATTAGATCCATTCTCCTCCTTTTTGACTGTATTTCCATGTCTTTGGCCTTGAGTATATACCGAAGGGAGTTAATTTAACTGAGCTGGTAGGCTCAGCTGGAATATACCTGAACTTGGCAGCACAGAGTGGCCTAACATGAGTGAAAGGAACCAGCGATCCCTTTGGTGCTCCTTGCACCATAAAGTCCTCAGGCTCATTTGGAATCGTTAGACAGGGATGTAATAAAATACGAAAAATAAAGTGTTTTCTTGACTAGTTAAGGCTGAAGTTTATTTGGACAACTTTGCAGGGTTTTGTCACACTACATGTGAGAAGAAAAGAATTGTTGAGCAAAATCTATAGTGAGGTTGCAGGATAGATGCATTTGCAGGTGTTTGATTCCAGATGATAATAAGTGTAACAACAGACTGACGTGGCAGCAACTTTTACTTGTGTTTCCACAATTCCTAAGAGAGCCAGTCCTAGACTGACATCTCCATGGCAATCAGCATCTTACAAAGATTAATATGATGATCAGAGCTGCAATAGATTACAACAGCAATATAAAGGAAGTTATTAATGCTTAACAAATTGATATCCAGGGAGTAAGAAGAAACATGGAGAAAACATTGGTAAGAAGGATAAGCAGTGGACAATAGACTTTAGTTTATGACATTTGGAGAAATGTAGGAAGGCAAGGAGAATTTTAAAGGAGGCTTTGAAATGTAGGCAATGGAATGGCCCTGAATGTTCCTGTTGAATGTCTCCTATGAATAAAGGGCATAATAAAAGATATCATAGGAATGGTTTGAAAATTAACTTAAAAGCAGTGGAACATAAACTAAAAAACCTTAAAAGCCAGCATACCTGTCCAAGCAATGCAAACAGAAGGGGTGCCATGGTTTAATTAAAAGGATAGAAAATTCTTATGTGCAGCATTACCAGTAAGAGCACAGAACTGTATTTGTCTAGAGAAACCAAAAAAGAGAGAAGAAAATACTGAACCACCTCATGATAAAAGCCAAGACAACAGTAAACAGCTTTTCAAATAGACAGTAAGCACATGACTTTGAGTTGTTTCTCTGAGAAAATCAGCAAACTTACAACTTTGAGAAGGTCACTGTAGAGAAAGGATCAAGTGAAAGAAGATGACCCTTTTTGAATCTGCTTACAAAGGAGTAAGCAAAAGAAGGGAATGATACAGAATATTCACCTAAGAGAAAAAGAAGGGAGCAAAGTTTAGGGAAGGGTGTACCCAGGGAAGAAGAAGAAGAGCACAAGGAAGTAGGGAATAGAGAACAGCAGATATGAGGAAAATAGAAAGAACACCTAGGAATTCATATTAGTAGTAAACACACTATATTAAAGCAAGTTAAATACAGAAAGTATTTTGCCAATACTACTCTTTTCAAAAACTATGTCTTCTGTTACAACAACTTTGCTGAGAGATCTTGAATGGTGAGAAGGTAAGCCTGTAAAACTCTGTTAAAATTCTGTCTAAGCTACAAAGATATCATATAGATTCTGCTCAGAGAGAAGAAAATTAACCTATTTGATAAGCACAAACTACTTGGAGAGCATTTTACTATATCCCTTGTCCAAGAAAGAAAGAAGCAATAGTCGAATCATTTTCAAATTCCCTGTAAAAAAATATATTTTAAGAGTGTATTGGGTCTCTTTTTCCTCCTATTTTTATCTATGCCAGGTTACCAATCCCTAAAGAGGATAATAGTTTCTAGAGCACTCCTTTGGGAGATTTCAGCTAGGTGTGGCCTAATTGTGAGATGTGCTGCCACATGAAAGCTTCTGCAGGGCAAGGAAGAGAGATTATGTTTGCATTTAAATCATTCTGTGGTAGGCAAAACTGCAGGATTTGTAACCTGAAATGGTTGCAGCACCCTTCCAAATAGGGTTTAAGTGACAAAGTCAAGTTGGAATACGCAGAATGAGGAAAATGCATCAAATAATCCATGTGGAAAATCATGTCCAAACGACCTCAATTGCAGTTGTGAAAACTCTTGAGAAGCGTAATGAGAGACTGGGGATCAACAGGGCTATGGAAAATAATGAACAATGACAATGAAGCAGCCTACTCTAGAGTCAGATTTCTGATCTGTAGCTCTTGTTGTTGTCCCTGACTCATGATCCTCTTTACCCATCTGTGAAAGAGGAACAGGGTTATTTTACAGGATGGGGGATGTGAACCTTAATTTGTTAACATTTCCAAAAGAATTGTGAGATCCTGAGATGAAGGAGCCAAATTTAATGCTCATTGTTTAGGCTCTAGTCTGTCTGTGCTCAGACAGAACTCCCACTGAGACTGGGAGCTGAACAACAATTCCCGAAGTTGGTCAATTTTTCCTAGGAAAATGAGACAGTTGCAAAGTACAGTTAGTTTGCCGCATTCATTCAGTACCCTGGAGATACAGCATTATGGTTAGTTACACGTCTCAGAAAGCTTCTTCAGCAATATTGCAATGGCTTTGAATTCTTACAAGGCTATGCAGTCCAAGTAAAACAAAGCTGCTGGCAAAAGTAATAAGCCAGCACTCCACACCTGATTAAGCAGCATTGTTTTTTAGTCTAGCACCACGCCAAGTTCTCGTGTCAATGTGGGTGCACAGTATCCGAGAACTGCCTAAAGTGAAGGTTTTACCACAGCAGCAGTGAGGAACTTGCTCTGCAAGCAGGTATGCCTAACACTGTTTCCAAACTCAGCAGTTTTCAGGAATCAAGCCCCTCTCCACACACACACGCACGCAAAAAAACCCCAAAAAAACCCCAACAAAAAAAAAAGACCCAGCAACCCTTTCTCAAATCCCAGAGGTGATGGAATGTAAATAAGGGAAACTGAGCCCTTAAATGATCTGCACATGCACACACTACCTACAGCATTTTTGGTTGCTAACTGTAAGCAGCTGCCAATTTCCCTCTAATGCTCAGACAACTTGCTAACTGATCTGCAAGTCCCAAAAGTGCGTTATCTTTAATGTGCCTCTAATTTTGCTAAGAGCCTACTATTTATAGTGTGTCGTTTATTTACTTATTTACCTTCAACTAATTAAAGCTATCATTTAAAAAAAATGCAGCGGAAAAGAAAAGCACACGTGTGTGTGTGTGTGTGTGTGTGTGTGTGTGTGTGTGTGTGGAAAACCCAATCTGTCCTCTTAAGTGGATGAATGTTGCAAAAGTTCTGTCCTGCTTGGAAAAGCAATGCATGAGTAAAAGCTCCAAAACCCTAGCATTATTATCTCTAATTACAATTGGCAATATGTGGCAATCATAATTATTCATTTATGCAAAATAGCTTACAGTGTGTCTCATTTTTTATTCCCTGTTAAAGGATGGCTCGACAAAAGAAGAAAAAAAAAGATTATAGTGCTGAGCATAATTGTGCTAAATGCTCAGTCATTTTGTTTAAAAAATACTACAAAACTAAACTGCTATTTCTGCAGAGACAGAAAATGATTTAACAAAGATGTATAGTATACTCTGCAGGTGGCAATCCATCTAGAAAACATATTTCCCTGAAAAGGAGAGATATTTCACAACAAAACTTAAGAGCATATTTTTTGCCATTTCAAAAGAAAGAAAGAAAGAAAGAAAGAAAACCCTCCTTGTTTTAATCTAGCACAAGCTTCTCCTGTTAGTAAAATGCAAATTTGCAAATAGTCAGAGGAAAGACCGTGACCATAATAACTCGCTACAGTTCTGCAATATGACACTCTATTCTATTTCAATTCTACCACAGTACACTAAGCAATTGAATAAGATCAAGTGTACTTCATGACAAAAAAATAAGGAAGGACGAGTTCACGCTACTCACATAAGTAATCTCTATGTATGCATGTATTTCTAGTGGAATATCACCCTAATTTATGGTACTCAGCCTGTAAAAAGCCACAGTTCATGAGAGTTGCCAGTCAACCTTTAATCAGGCACTTGGGGTCAGGCACTTTAGAGGACCACCTCCCCAGATAAAAAGGACTCAGATTCAGAATGCCAGGTCCAGAGATTCAGTCTCAAGAAAATAAATGTTGAGAAGGCTGCTTATTAGGAGAAACTGGGAACATACTCTGAAACCTGTCTGAAGCAGACAGGGATGCTTTAACCCTGACGTGTTGCACCAGATGAGCAACCTTTACTCTTGGATCCAATCCCACACTTTCTGGTGGAACAGCCTCCCCCTCATCACACTTATTCCTGTCTCAGAGCAAAACTGAAGGTAATGGAACTATTTCTGTGAAAAGGATCATCCACCGAACCAGTGGGTTTTTTTGATGGCTAGGCATTTAAAAACTTTTTCAAAGTGTCTTAGATATATAAAAATGTAGGAGACTTTAAAATCAAATAGGAAGCAGATTTTTTTTTTTCCCATGCTGATGGTGTTGATTAGAGCAGAGGAAATGGAGATCACCATTGGAATGCATGGGAAAAAACAGGCTTCCAGAATAATATGATAAGTTGCACTATGCATTTTTACCAAATGAAAATTGGTCAGCTGCACAGAGTTGTTAAAAGTGGAATTTTTCTCCTCACTTAGTAAATGATGACAGAAAATTAAGGAAACATGGCAGAACATCATTAATTAAAAGTTTAATGCAAAATAAATAAAATCCAAATCTGAAAGAAACAAAGAACAGTATTGCCATTACTTTCCACTTGTTTTTACCATCAGACACTATAAATGATTAGCATGTGAGCTTGTCTCTTTTTTTCTCTCTTGAGCACATGATTAGGATGCAGGAGATACCAACTAGGCCCAGCAGTGATTTCTTACTATAGATAATTCATTGTGTCTTGGTCCATTACCTCTAGAAGACTTTCTCCACCCTTCACACAGAACCAGGAAGAAACACTCTGTTCACATTACAGTAAATGTCAAAATTCATTTCTTAATCAGAATATAGAGTTGGGTTCTGTGTCTGCTGTGCGTATTATAGCAGACAGCTCATGCCTGCTCAGAGGTCTGGGTTTACTAACACAGTCATCCTTTGCTTGACACAGCACAACACCTACATGAGATGCCCTGATTATAAATACCAGATTGTTACGCTGTTCTACGCTATGATCCACAAACAAATGATATCAAACAGTAGGACTGTAGACGTACCTTTGGAGCAATGAGCAAGAATGCTGATTACTATCCACTGTAGCGGGTGAAGGGACAAGCGAAGGCCATCTACAAAAGGTAGAGGTGAGGAACAACTTCAGTGAGGAAAGTGTTCAGTTGGGATAGCTGAGAGTTGCAGCCCAGCCTCTTCTCTAGTGACTGCCTAATACAAAATAGCAAAGTGTGAAATCAACCAGAAAAGACCAGAAAAGACCACCCTCCCCAGCTGCATGCAGCTTCTATCCCACTCAAGCAATTCCCGTAGGTGAATGTCAAAGTTGAACATTATCAGTCACTGAGCTGGAGGCCTGGCTGGATTGTGGACAGGGTATTTTCCACCGAGTCAATCATCACAGGGATCACTAAGGACTGTTTGCATTAAGTAAAGTAATATGCAGAGGACTAAATATATTATCTGAGGAGAAATGTGTAGAATACAGAATTTCCAGCATGGAGAAACTGCCATTTCCGTATCATTCTTCTGATTTTAGAGGGGAGTGGCAACCTGTCCAAAATTAAGAAATACAAACCAAAGACTATAAATCAATTCAAATATTTGGAAAGAATAGTACCATTCCTTTCAACACTTCTCTTCAACTTAAAGCAATAATTTAGGCTTTCTTCTACCCAAATGTTTCATGTACTTCAATAAATTGGTCAGACTTGCTTCACTGGTGGTCAGCTCTGTTACTAAAACTACCTCATGGCAGTCATAAGAAAACATGTGACATATTTATATTCTCCTGTAGACCCGGCTTCCTGGCTAGGCTATATATTCCTTATGGCATTCAGAGAGTTGTGACGCTCATGACATACGACTGAATTAAGACAAAAGGAAGCATCAGTGAACCACAGGAAGAGTAGGGCAATCTCCAAGACCACGACCACAGCACAGACTGCAGACCTAAGTTACAATTTCTAACAAGATTGTAGCTTAATACTTAAATTAACTCAGGTCAAATGTTACAATGAACGATATTTTATCATAAGGAAAATTCTCCTCGAAGTTTCCTAAATGAAACTTAAAGTGCACAAGACAGTAGATTGTACAGCAGAAAAGCATATTATTGACCATTTCTAGGCAGGTTTTTAATATGAGAAATGTTCTTTCCGCTTCCCTTTATAAAATAATGATTGTCTGGAACAGAAGGTGAAGATTCATTGTAATATGGATAATAATGACTGAAAAAATAATAAAGACATTTTAAAATTACAAAAGCTAAAATAATTGCAATTTCGTATTTCTTAAAATGACCATATGGATTACCTAGAAGTTTTCTCCATTGATTTCTCTGTGACTTCACAATATTCTGGCTCTACAAACACTAATCCTTCCCTCTTCATCCAAGACACTAATTTTTCTAGCCTTAGAATCATTGTTCTAAGTTATTCATAAAGTTAAATTCTACTTTACACAAAATACAATAGTTTTAGGTGAGTTTTTTTCCTATGTGTCTTGTTAGTACAGTGTGTCTCCAGAGTATCAACAGACCTGTTTTTAAAGAGGACTGGTAAAGCAGTTCTCCATATCTTGGAGATTTTTTTCAGAATCTTAAATTATATTTATCCACAGTTTTCTACGGTATTATATATAATATTTGGAAATGCAATCTGAATATTAACTAATACGTCCTCTGGCTGGGAATTAATTTGCCTTATCTCAGTTTTTCATGTGTGGAAAATATACAGAAGGACTAATATCAGAAATGGGGAACACTAAATGAAAATTGCAGGGGCTTGGTGTAACGAGTTAGGTAAAGCACATGGGTTATGTCAACTTAAAAGTGATACCAAAGCTCAAGTTTTGAACAGTTTAGTACAAGTCCCTGAGTTTTACCCATAGTGGCAGTACAACCAGAGTCTGACCTTTCTACTGCATTTTCAGGTCTTTGGTCTAGCTCATTCAAACTCTCTCTCCTAGTTCTTCAGAGACTATTTAGCTCCTCTTGGAAATAAGCAGAGCACTTGGTAACACAAGCATACAAAATCCTTCATAACTTCTTGCAATAACTGAGCAGCCCACCAAGCAATAACAAATTAAAGAAAGATTAGGAGCTTTCCTGAAATAAAATTTACACCTATTTTTCCAGATAAACATCACATAATGAAGTAATATCTAATTTACAGGTTAGTTTACAAAAATGTTTTTTCCCTGGTAGAAAATCATGCCAATGGAATAACTTGATTTAACTTGGCAAAAATCAGCTAATGGAGGGTAAACAATTGGTAACTCATGAAAGACATGTGCACTTCAACAGTAAGGTTTTTTAATCTTTCCATCATAATTTCCTGCTTCTCATCCTTCACAATCTAAATTCAGAAAGGAACACTAGGCACATTTTAGGGCTCGGACAGCCAGTGTATGTAGCTCTGATGTTCTGCTTCCAACAAGCACCGCAGTGCACTGGCACTGCACAAAAAGAGATGTAACAGCCAGGTGGATGGAAATGTGTCCCACTAACTCAAGGGGAAGCCTTCCACTGACTGTAATGGGGCCACACTTTGTATCACTCACTGTCTCATTCAGTAAGAAAATAAGCCTTTTCTCCTAAGAGGAAACAGCTTCCCTTCAGTATCAGTAGTTTTAAGATGATATAAGAATGGGTATGTTTGCAATTATTTGGCTTGAACTGTACACTGAGGACTAATAAACAATTACTAGCTTGGCTTAACAGTTTTCGAAAACACAAAAAAAAGGTTCTGAAAATCATAGGTTACCCAGGGAAACCTTAATGTAATTCACTGGGAAGCTTGCAATTTCTTCAGCTTAGAGTTTGAAAACAAAGCAAAACAAAGATTTGTCATGTTTCATTTTTCCAAGTCAGTATGCCTACACTCATGTGGTTTCCGTCTCTGGCAGAGTGTAAAGAGGAAGTAAAATGTCAAGTTATTTATTTCTGTGCAATTTTCTTATCTCAAAATAACACCGAGTTTGCTAAATCCAATCTGTCTTTAATAATAGACAGATGAATTCCTTTGCTCAGCACTCTTGCTCTTACAGAAATCTTACGATCTGGAAAAAGAGGAGTTAAATCTCTTTTGACAATTTTGTCAAAACAAAAAATGTCATCTGAAACAGCAGCCTTGTTTTCTAGGGAAATAAAGAAATTGTTTTCCTTTAGTTCAGTCCATATATCGCCTTCTCTTATTATGTTCTCTTTTTTTGAATATTGTTTAACTGCAGACGAAAAAGAAAAGCAAAGACAGACAAAAGAACACCTAGAAATTCACTCCTCATGATGATAAGCTTTCACTTAATAGTATGAGAAAAATGGATATGCTTAAATCAGCAAGTTGTTCTTTACCTCCACAGAACAATCTTCATTGTCAAGTATGTGATCAAAGTTCCCTGCCTAAAAGTTGAGAAGCCACAAGTTTTTATTAGACACCCTAGGCCTGGTTTCAAAGTATAAGAGATTCAGCTACATCTTTCTTTTTGAAAATAGGTATATATTTCAGCATGTAAGCCTATGCTTCTTCCCTTTTTAACTGTCCCTTTCAGAGATTAATGAAATGTATGAATATATGAAAGTTCTCCATGCTTCCATATACTTTGTTCTCAAATCATACTGCAGATTAAAGTGATATCACATTTATTTTTTTTAAAAAATCATTTTCAAACATACCTAATCCAAATTTGATCTATTTATATGTTTTTCTATGTCAATACTGCATGTATTTTCAAATACTCATGTAAGTACCCACTTCCCCAATCCTCTCTACCTAGTAAGAGAGATTTAGCTGCAGCAGCATAGAAACACAGCAGTCCCAAGGAAAAATGGAAAGAGAAAAACATTCCTTCCATTGTTCCATTTTGATTTCAGTTCGCCTCTCCAAAACACTCTACCTATCTCATGCATTTGGACACAGAATCAAGGTTTGTGCCTCTTCCTGCAATCATCTTTGGCCTTGTGGGGTTAACGTTGTCTTTTTGACCTTTATATAGGATAGCCTCAGATGATGGTACTAGACTGCAGCACAAGGCTATGTATATAGCTCATGGTTTCTCTTGCATTTACAAACGTGTCCCTTCCCACTGAGAACAACTTCCTCATAAGTGACAAGACAAGACTCTAAAAGGGTTGACTAACAGAGGGAAGAGGAGCAAACCCTCCTGAGATAGCTAGCAATAAATACAAAACTGGAGGATGAAGTAAAAACTTCACAGACCCACACAGACCTTCCTTTTTGTTTAAATTCCTATCCTTCTTGCAGAAGCATGATTAAATGATTCAGGGTTCGTTCATTAGCAGAAAGGAATTGGATACAAATGGCCACATTCACATTTAGTGTCACTTGACATTTAGTTCAAAGATACAAAGTCTGTTCACATCACAGATTTCTTTAAAAACATTCACAGCTAAAAAGAACACTTTTAGATTAAATACATGTCTGTTTCCTTCTGCTCTATATCTCTATCCACAGGGCTAACAGAAGGTGAGAGTGCCTCTCCTTGCAAACATGGAATATACTTTGATATCTGAAGACCAAATCGTCCTCTTGGTTCCTACATGTTGAGACTGCAAAGCTTGTGATGTCGACAAACCAAGTTTTGCAAACCACCCACAACCATCTTGCCCGTGTGTGTCTGTTTTATCATCCCTCACAAACGGGCTGAATTCCTCTCGGTGCACACAGGCAAATGAGGCACAGGAATACCCACAGTGAAATGCTTTTTACCTTTATTTAGTTACTTAACACTTAAGCAACTTGTTTAGGCCAGACACCCAGGCTCCCTCCGTATCAATGGGTGCAGATACAGGCACCTGCAGGGGATGATTCATCTTCTTCAAAGATAGGGGTCTAAACCAGGGCTTACAGCTGCCTTCTGGAGGTGCCTATCTCTCACGTTGACTATAGTGGGAGCCTAGATGACTAGATGAGATTAGGTGCCTAATTTTTAGGCAGATAAATTGTCTTGCCTGAGGTTACATGAGAAGTTTGTGGCAGAACCAGGGTTTGAACCCACGTGTTCCACATACAGTTGGTAACGAATAATTTAGTCAAATCCAGCGCTTTTATTACAAAGGTTTTGGGTGTCCACAATAGGTTATTAGACAAGACACACACACACACACACACATCAAAAAGTCTAATAAATTGGTGATTAGTTACCAATCTTCCACATATCTTAGCATATGAAACACCTATTTTAAATGTCTAAAGTTGCCAATAAGAAATTTTACCTGTGGTCTGCCACCTCCCCAATGAGTGTCCTAACCACATCGATTCTTAGCGATCGTCTGAGAATTCTGCAATATAGTTGCAATAATTTGCTACTTTTGAAGATGGAAGGAGACAGACAGTTACATCAACACTCATAAAAACTTCGATAACAAATTGTTAGGGAAGTATCGCATGGAACATGCCTGAGTTCTTGGTAACCAATAAAAGTCTTCCCGTCTAAATGCTGCCTTTTCAGATTAAACAAGCTCAGCAATATCCAGGTGCTTCAGAAGGAATCTCTTCACACATATTTAATACTCCACCCAGATTTCTCACATTTCTGGCCAATGGAGGATGCAAAGTATTACCCTGAGAAACCCAGACCAAATAGAAAGATGGCCACATTTGTCTGACACGCTTAGACTTAATTCCTATGGTTTGACGAATTTGGTAGGATCTGCAGGGATTGGTATAAGTACAGTCATCCAGACTCCAAACCCAACTGGATTGTGGGAAAATGGCCAGATTTGTTCACATAAGACTGAATCCTCTGTAAAAAACAACTGAACAGTTGTATTTGTCAAATGCTTTTGTCACCAAGGTGTTATATATTTTACACCAGCTGTGTATATTACATTTTCTACACTTCTACATTTTACTTCTCAGCTATTTTTCCCATTTGATCAAAATATGTTTTCCTCTTGGAGAACTAATTATGTGATAAAATGGTTCAATTTGTAATTCCAATATTCAATTATGACTCAACAACATTATTGCTTCTTATATATCATCTTTTTTGTGCATGTGTAACTCAAAATTAGGTTCATTGCTTTCTTTCCAGGTTCACAGAAATGCAAAAACCACTGAGGATAAGAAGATTTACATCAGTCTAAAAGCTAATTTGGGAGAAAACTTAGAACTCCCTCAAAACAAATCTTTGCAGAAAGAAAGTTCTTTCTGATATGCAACACAAATTTCAAGACTTTTGTCTTGAAGCAATGCAGGTCTTATATGATATATTAATAAAGTTGGAGTATTACAGAACTTGGAATAATTCACTCTGATATGTTTAGTGGAGACTTTGCCCTTTTGATATTTTTCTACTTTATTTTGAGATACTTCCTACCCTGGCACTTGCTCAGTCTTCAAAAAAAAAAACCCCAAAACCAAAACCCCAACACACAAACATATGGAATTGTTCTCTTGAAGTCTTAGTCCCAACACACTAGGATCTGACAAAATAATTCAAAAGTGGGTAATGCAAACAGTGTGCTCTCACAATCCCATTCACATCAATCTGAGGCAATGATTTAGATGCTATAAATATCCATTTGATATATTTTCCATACTCTAAATATTTTCTAACTACTCTTATATAGTTCAGAGTTTTTCAAAATACTAAAATTACTTATTTAGTTCGTGTAAAACAACAAAAATTCTTAAACCTGTAAACGGATCAGGGAAGTGGCCTCAGAATGGAAGGAGAAGAGAAGAGAAGAGAAGAGAAGAGAAGAGAAGAGAAGAGAAGAGAAGAGAAGAGAAGAGAAGAGAAGAGAAGAGAAGAGAAGAGAAGAGAGAAGAGAAAAAGAAAATGAGAGTAAAAGAGTGGGAAAAAGCGGAAAGGAAAGGAAAGGAAAGG